>OX451735.1:93595952-94091255 GCA_948472305.1 Vicia faba | reverse complement strand
ATGACAAGGAATATGAAGAGATTTCATGATGTATTGGTGTTGCGACGATGTATGAACAACAATGTGTGATTAACGAGTTGTATTGGATTGGTTTATTGATATGTATTCTGCTATTGCATTTATTGTCATAACATGTTAGTGTTGCATGCATGTTCATAAGTGATGATGTGGCCTTAAGGCAAGTGATGGTGTAGCCTTAATGGCAAGCGATAGTCTAGCCTAAATAGCAAAGAGAAGTTGTTATTGGTACCACATGTATATAATTAGTGAAGTTGGTATCATTGCATTTATGATGGTATTGGTGAATAAGATGTGATTTAATTGATTAGTGGATGTGATTATTGAAATTGTGACGTGTATTGGCGTTAATGCATGAAGTATAAATAATTATGATGTTGTTGATGAATAAGATGTGATTGGTTTGATTGTTGGGTGTGATTGTTGAGACGGTGTCGTGTATTGGTGTGGATGCATGAAGTATGAACATTATGATTATGTATTCCATACTTTACCTGTTCAATATCATATATTCTTTATATTGTTATGATATCTCACCTCTTCTTACTATGACACGTAACACCGGGGATGAACGCTTGTTTTACTTATTTAGTTGTTGTTATTTTTGAAGGATTGTGAGAGTGTTGTAGACTCTCTTCTATTTGATAAGACATTGTTATGAATTGTTGGAGTTGATGACTAAATCTATTTTTAATTGTTTTCCGTTGCATTAATAAAATGAATTTGAACACCATGGTTATTATATTGTTGGTTCATCCGAAATAGTTATGTTATGTATCTATTTGCTAAATGATTGAGCATTTTTAGAGATTATGAAATGTGACATCCTTTTTGATGTTGATTGAAAAAATTTAAATTACTCTGATTTTATTAAATATACAATGGCGAACATAGAGTGTTACAATTGGTATTAAAGCAGGTCGATCCGTCTGGCCAAGTTGTTGAGTCTGTAGTGTGACAATTGAATATTGTCATTGTTTTGTTCCTGAGTACGCAACATATGTGTGAAACACTGTTGGTACTTTCTTGTTGTTCTAATCACTTGGTTGCAAGAGTGGGATTGAAACGAGTGTGAGAGAAGCTTGTGCTTCTCTGAGATGGTTTAGGTGTGAAAAATTGGTTTAGTATATCGTGAATTGCATGGTGCAGACATTAGTGCTCCTGAGTTGTTTTTCTGGTTTCGAAGGAAGTATGGATTCGAGAATTATGCCTAGCGGTCAGTTGAAGGATCCTTGAGAGGGAATGATTAGGTACTTATGTTGTTCACATCTCTAGAAGTGAAAGGTGATGTTATGTCTAATGATGTTCAGTTGTGGATGAATTTTGATGTCTTCTCAGGGGAAATTGCGACTTGTCATTAGGAAGAGATGTTGGATTGACTTAATGTTATCTTTGGAGTGAACTATTGGAGTTAGGAAAAGTGGTTACGAATTATTTTGATGAGTCAATGCGTATTCTTATGATGGAAGATATATGTTAGGTAAGTAGGATAACTCTTAGAAGATGAAGCCCACGTGGTTGCCATGTTTCAGCATGGTCAGTTCTTCGTGAAGTTGTCAGTGTTGAGTTACCATTGTGTGTGATGTTGACGTTTTGGACGGTGATATAGCGGTGAATTACAATGAATTTTGTTGTTGGGATCATGTAAATGGTTGTTGAATGTCGTTAATGTTGTTGGGTATTTGTGAATCGCGAGACAGAGTCGAAAGTCAAAGATATTAGTAGTATTGTGAAAAGAATTGGAATATTGATGTTTTGGTATGATTGGGTGTCGATGTCGGTGTTGAAATTATTTAGATGTATTTGACGTGTCAGTGATGATATTGATGCGATATAATTGAGTAATTGTATGATTAAATGTGTTTACTTTGTGATTTAGAACGTTTATAATGATGTGTATATATATATATATATATATATATATATATATATATATATATATATATATATATATATATATATATGAATTATAATTTGGAAAATGAACGATGAAGTATGTGGAAGTTAGGGATGTTTGAGTCCAAAAGAATTGGTTTTCATAACATAAATTTTGATTTTTTTACTCTAGTTCAGTGGTAACCGGATACTGGGACTCAGTAACCGGTTACCACTAAAAAAATTAACATTTTTGGCTCTTTGGATGGGTGTAACCGGTTACCGCTATTAGGGTAACCCGTCACCGCTGAGTTGACAGCATTTTGTAATTCTTTGAAAAAATTCATAACTTAAGTTATGGACGTCCGATTTGAGTTTCGTTTGAAGCGCTAGAAAGATAATGTGATGAACTTTGTTTTAAAATGTTCCATCACCTGAAAGTAATTTATTTTTCACTTGAAGAAGTTGGATGAGAGGCGAAGTTTGATGTGGATCTCGTTCTTGGTACCAGACTTGTTCCTATGGCACCATACAGGATTTCAGTTCAAAGATGGGAGAATTGGAGAAGTTATTAGAAGATGTGTGGAGAAATAGATTTGTAAAACCGAGTGTATCATTTTGGGAGCTTTGATGTCATTAGTTAAGGAAAAAGAAAGTAGTAAAAAATTCTATGTGGATTACCGGTAACTATTTAAGTAGTGCTTGAGGTTACACACCCACTTCAAATGATTGACGATTTTATGGATTAATTGGTAGGCGAATATGTCTTCAGTATAATTGAATTAAGGTTGAGTTACTTTCAGATTGGGATGAGGATAATTAGAGGACAACTTTTGGAACTCAGTGAAGTTATTTTGAATAATTGGATAAGTAAGTTGCGATGGTTATTGAGGGCATTTTGATTTAGTATGATGTCAGAAAAAGGAAACGTTGAATGTCGTGATTCAAATTATGGTGTCGAAAGGGAAGAAAATATATTCTAGGATGTCGAGATGTAGGTCATGATTTGAAGAGGTGAATTTTCTTGAACATGCTATTTCGAATGAAGATGTTTGTGGAATCTATCAAAAGTAAATAGAGGTCTACATTGAGAGGCTCTGAAATTGGTTACAGAGATTAGAAGCTTTCCGGGATTAACTGGTTATTATCGCAGTTTCTTGAGACGAGGTCAAGTGAGATATATTATTAGTGAATGAGCTATGGGAATGAGATGTTTAACATTAGGAAGGATGCAAATTTATTAGATAAGTGCATATAGATGCAACTTATGCTGATTAAGGATGATTAGAATGACGATAGTTTTTAAGGAGAAGAGAAGTAATGCTAGAGGAAAGTTAAATTCAAGAAGGATTGGAATCCTAGTTATGACGGAAAAGTATAGACATGAGTTATGGATAAAACAGGGAGTTCTATCACCAACCATATGAAGAAATGGTAGTGTTGAGATTGTGATTAGGATCAGATCCAAATGTGAGTTTAAAGGAAAGAGTAAGTATTTATTAATGTGGTCAAAGTCTTCTAACTGGATAAAGACTTCCTTTGGAATGAAACGATTTAGATTATACTTGGTGTAGTAGTTTTCCTGTATTAGAATATACTTAACAATTGTGTTATGCTGCGTGCATGTAAATGAGATTATGAAATGGATTTTTGGTATTTATGTATCATTGACGAGGTTGAAATGAAGGAAATTAAGAAAAACGTTTGTAAGTCTTGGAGAGATTATTGGACATTATGCTCAGGTAACTTTAAGCACAAGGTGAAGAATACTATTATAGTTGGGTAAGGATTATTTATGCCACCATTATGGTTGTCGACTACCTATTGACAAATTGAGGAACTGATCACCCTTAATCTTTTGTTGATAGTAGACGGGATCGTGTTGGATGGGATATACTTATCTGGACAGCTTAATGATGTGTAAAGTGAATTGGCATTTTATCAAGAGGATAGTTATTCACCATTTTGTGCAAACCTAACACAAAAGTGTTTATGAAAGAGTTGAGACTTATTGAATAGTTTGGAGACTTGAGTTGGTATGCGAGCTAATGCTGTAGAGTGGAAGTTTGAGGATGTCAAAAAGTGAACATTAATTTTTTGGTGGATACTAAAGAGAGGCTGAAGATATATGTGAAACTTGTAATCTCAAGCCTCAACTCAACTTTCGTTTTGATGAAAGACAAACAAGCACTATGACAAGAAGGAAAAGAAGTGGAATTAGCTTAAAGCATCATTCACTCAAAGCTTCAAGGATCATGGCAAGCAAACAAGTATATCAATTTTCATTTGAACAAAATTGATTAGAAATGCTCAAAAATGATATACACACTTACCACAACACTTCACTTAAAGTTTAAAGCAAATTCTAAGTTTTTCACTAATGTAAATCGATTAACACATCATGTAAATCGATTTACACATGTTTTTTTAAAAAACTGATTGCCCCTGGCAGCAATCGATTTACATGGAGTGTAAATCGATTGATTACTGAACTGAGTTAATTTTTTAACACTAGTAAATCGATTAACACATCATGTAAATCGATTTACACTTCAATTTTTTGAAAACAAGAACGTTACAAACACGTGCAATCGATTTACATCTAATGCTAATCGATTTACACGTTGTAATTTTTGAAAAATCTGAACTTGATTCAAGATATCCTTCACACCTTTTCTCCAATGGTTGCATGGTCATACATTGCATCTTCTCAAGTTTTACAAATAGAAAAGTGGTATCCATTTGGAAAGGTATCTTGATTGCTTTAAATACTAAATCTTTCAAATTATAAAACAACTCTTCTCTCATGCAATAATTCTGAACTTTGTAAAATATTCAAACTTCATATTTCTTAATTTTTAAAGAACAAAGATTTTTTGCACTTTCACACATATAAGAACATAAATCTTTGAGCATTTTCTAACCATTGTGTTATAGTTTGAATTTCTTACAAGAGAAGAAAGAAGAAACTTCATTGAAGTCACTCTATGTGATCAACATCTTTCAAGAAATCATATTTCATAGAATTATACTAAAGTGTAACTTATTTCCAGGATTGTTGGAATTAAGCATTAGAATACTTTTGTACCTTGTTGTCCATTGTTGGAAACAAGAGGTATCTTTTGAGAGGATTGTTCTCAAGAGACTTATTGGAAATCCAAGAGGGTGTTCTTGGTATTTGTTAGTGTCTTTAGTTGATAAGACTAGGAAGAGTCTTGTAAAAGTTCTAAAAAAATAGTGAAATCTCTTACGTGTTTGCAAGGGGACTGGACGTTCTTCCGGGGTGTGGAAGGAACCAGGATAAATCTCCGTGTCTCTTTATTTTCTGCACTTTACCGTTTTCCATAGCACTAAAACAAAACCAGAAAGTGTAAAATAAATCAAAAATCGACCACCACCTAATTCACCCCCCCTCTTAGGTGCAATCTTAAACTTACAATTGGTATCAGAGCAGGTTATAGGTAACCTGCTCCCAGGGATCCAGAATGGCTTCCGCAAATCAACAACCCGTTTTCAGAGATGGTGGTAGTAACAACAAGCCTCCTCTATTCTGTGGTGAATATTTTGACTTCTGGAAAATACGCATGAAGGTGCATCTAGAAGCACAAGGAGAGGAAATATGGGATGCCGTTGAAAACGGTCCATTTATCCCGGTAACGGTAATCAATGATGTTGGCTCTTCAAAGCCTAAAACTGCATGGGACGACGATGATAAAAAGAAAGTTCTCTATGACAAAAAGCAAATAAACCTTCTTCAAGGTGCACTTAGTATGGACGAATTTTTCCGTGTCTCGACATTCAAAACAAAAAAGGAAATATGGGATACCTTGGTACAAACTCATGAAGGAACGGCTGAAGTAAAAAGATCAATGCTAAATACCCTAAGTCAAGAATACGAACTATTTCGAATGCAGCCCGGAGAATCCATTCTTGACTTACAAAAGAAATTTGTGCACTTGACAAATCACTTAAGTGCTCTTGGTAAAACCTTGACAAATGATGAACTCAACTTGAAAGTCCTTAGATCATTAACTAGGGAATGGCAACCAAAGGTGACGACAATCTCGAAAAAGAAGAGTCTCTCCGCAATGACTTCCGCTACATTATTTTGAAAACTTCAAGAATACGAAATGGAACTCGGTAGACTTGAAAAACATGAGAATCTAGAAAAGAAATCCAAAAACATTGCTTTAAAAATTGATTCAAAGGAAGTAGTAAAAGAAGACAATCCGGAAGAAGATGAAAATTTCATGCTTCTTGTTAAAAGACTTGGGAAATTTTTTGGCAGAAATGACAATGGCGGATCTCATGCAAATAAGAGAAGGCACTTCAAGAAAAGAGAAGCCTCCACATCAACACAAGATGTCTCATGCTATGAATGTGGAAAGCAAGGACATATCAAGCCAAACTATCCAAATATCCCAAAGAAAACCGGATTTAAAGGAAAGGACTCAAAACACAAGAAAGCCTACATAGCATGGGAAGATAATGATATGAGTAGTACATCGGAATCGGAAAGCGACGAATGTGCAAATTTAGCCTTAATGGCATCGCATCACTCCGACGACGAAGAAGAGGTTAGTAATGAATTTAATATTTTTGATGATGATGTTCAAGGTGCCATTGATGAACTCTTGAAAGAATGCAAAAGTTTATACAAAAAGGTGTCAAGCCAAGAAAAAGAACTTCTAATTTGTCTCGAAAAAATTGACACCATGACTAAAGATTTTGATCTTCAAAAACAGAATTTTATAAAAGAAAACGAAAACTTTGCATGCACCAAGTGTGAATCAAATGTCTTTCAAATTGTTCAATTGAAAAGAGTCATTGAACGATATGAAAAAGGACAAATAGGATTGAAAGGATTACTAAGCCAACAACGTTATCCAAATGATAAAAGAGGTCTTGGTTATGTGAATACTAAGAAACCAAGTAACAATCCCACTGTTTTTGTAAAGGCTAGTAATAGTTCCAATCCCAAGATAGTAGAAAAGAAGAAAGTTGTTCATAATCATCAAAAGAAAAAGCCTAATGTATCTAAAAGAAAACAAATTCCTAGATACAAGAGCAAATTTGTTCCAAACTGTTTTTACTGTGGTATTATTGGACACACACCTAATGCATGCTATATCAGAAATTTCAGTATGGCTAGTGGACAATATGCATGGGTGAAAAAGGGAACTAACTATGAAGGACCCAAGGCCACTTGGGTACCTAACAAGAAATAATTTGTTTTTGTAGGTATGCTTGAAATCCACATCAAACCTTTGGTATCTTGACAGTGGATGTTCAAAGCATATGACAGGAGATGTACACCAATTTTCATATCTAGTACATAAAGCCAAAGGGTATGTCACCTATGGAGACAACACCAAAGGAAAGATTCTTGGCGTTGGAATAGTTGGAACACCTCCATCCATTCAAATTGAGGATGTTCTCTATGTTGAAGGATTAAAGCACAACCTTCTTAGCATAAGTCAACTTTGCGATAGAGGGTTCAAAATCAAATTCAACAAAGAAGAATGCCTAATTATAGATGAGGCAACCAATGAGGTAAAACTCAAAGGTATAAGATCTAACAATATTTTTATGATTACTTTAGATGATTTGTATATGAAGGTACAATGTCTCATGGTAAACAACAATGACGCTTGGTTATGGCACAAGAGGATTGCTCACATACACATGGAGCACTTGAACAAATTAGTTAAGCATGACTTAGTTATTGGTCTACCAAAGATGAAATTCATCAAAGACAAATTATGTAGTGCATGCCAAAAGGGAAAACAAACCAAATAAACATTCAAACCAAAGAGTGTGGTTTCAACAACAAGACCACTTCAATTGTTGCACATGGATCTTTTTGGTCCATCTAGAACAAGAAGCTTCGGAAGTAATATTTATGCTTTAGTTATTGTAGATGACTTTTCCCGTTTTATTTGGACTTTGTTTTTAGTGCACAAAAATGACGCATTCAAGGCATTCAAGAGATATGCAAAACAAGTTCAAAATGAGAAGTCATTAAAGATAACATCAATCCGAAGTGATCATGGTGGAGAGTTCCAAAACAGTCTGTTTGAAGAATTTTGTGAAGAAAATGGGATCTTCCACAATTTTTCAGCACCAAGAACTCCACAACAAAATGGAGTAGTTGAAAGGAAAAATAGGTCTTTGATAGAACTTGCAAGAACCATGCTAAGTGACTCAAGTTTGCCTAAATATTTTTGGGCGGATGCAGTAAGCACGACATGTTACGTAAGCAATCGCGTGATCATAAGACCTATACTAAAGAAAACTCCATATGAGATTTACAAAGGAAGAAAACCAAATATCTCTCACTTTCACATTTTCGGGTGCAAATGTTTTGTCCTTAACAATGACAAAGACAATCTCGGTAAGTTCGATGAAAAATCGGATGAAGGTATTTTTCTTGGTTACTCCCTTTCTAGCAAAGCTTTTAGAATTTACAATAAAAGAACTTTAACTATAGAAGAATCAATGCATGTTTATTTTGATGAATCTAACACCTCCAAGGAGGAAGTTATTATTTGTAATGATGATGATTCTATAGATTTACCTCATGAGAATTCATGCGAAGGTGGCAAAATTGTCGACCCGGAACAAACACATGAACTTTCACATGAAAATGGAAATGATGATGGTCTTCCTCAAGAATGGAGAACTCATCATGATCATCCAATTGACAACATAATTGGAGATATTAGCAAAGGGGTATCTACTCGGCTAAATCTTAAAGATGCATGCTTAAATATGGCTTTTGTATCTCAAGTTGAACCTACCAAAGTGGCTCAAGCACTAGAAGATGATCAATGGATCCTTGCCATGCAAGAGGAGCTAAACCAATTCGAGCAGAATGAAGTTTGGGAACTTGTTCCTAATCCAGGAAATAAACGTATCATTGGAACCAAATGGGTATTCAAAACCAAGATGGATGAAAATGGTATAATCACTCGAAACAAGGCAAGACTAGTTGCTCAAGGATACAACCAAGAGGAAGGAATTGATTTCGAAGAAACTTTTTCTTCGGTAGCACGTTTGGAAGCAATAAGACTATTACTTGCATATGCATGCTCATTGGACTTTGAACTTTTTCAAATGGATGTACAAAGCGCATTTCTCAACAAATTCATAAATGAAGAAGTCTATGTAAAGCAACCTCCCGGATTTGAAGACTTCAAACATCCTAATCATGTCTTCAAATTGAAGAAAGCTCTATATGGGCTGAAGCAAGCACCAAGGGCATGTTATGATAGAATAAGCGCATTCCTATGTGAAAAAGGGTTTGTAAAGGGTAAAGTTGATACCACTCTCTTCATAAAAAATGTTAATCATCATACTTTACTTGTACAAATCTATGTAGATGATATTGTTTTCGGTTCAACTAACCAAAATATGTGCAAGGAATTTTCATCTATGATGCAAGGAGAGTTTGAGATGTTTATGATGGGAAGATTGAATTTCTTTCTCGGTCTTCAAATTAAGCAACTCAAACACGGTATCTTCATAAACCAATCAAAATATTGCAAAGACCTTATAAAGAAGTTTGAAATGGAAAGCAGCAAAGAAAGTGCAATTCCTATGGGACCCGACACCTATCTTGATCTAGATGAATCATGGAACTCTATTGACATAACTAAGTATCGTGGAATGATTGGCTCTCTTCTCTATTTAACAGCAAGTAGACCTGACATCATGTTCAGCGTTTGCTTATGTGCAAGATATCAAGCCAATCCTAAAGAGTCTCACCTTGCAGCAGTCAAGCGCATAATAAAATATCTCAAAGGAACAACCAACGTCGGATTATGGTATCCAAAAAGTAGTATGTGCAATCTAGTTGGTTATTCTGATGCTGACTATGCAGGTTGTAAGACTGATCGTAAAAGTACAAGTGGAACATGTCACATTCTCGGAAATGCCTTGGTTTCATGGTCATGCAAAAATCAAGCAAGCGCCGCTCTCAGCACTGCCGAAGCAGAATACATTGCAGCTGGAAGTGGATGCGCTCAAATTCTTTGGCTAAAACAACAGTTACTTGACTATGGAGTAAACCTTGGATGCATTCCACTTCGATGTGATAACACAAGCGCGATCAACATTACAAAAAATCTAGTTATGCATTCCCGGACAAAACACATTGACATTAGACACCATTTCATCAGAGATCACGTACTCAAAGGAGATGTCGAGATTACTTTTGTGGACACTCAAAATCAACTCGTGGACATTTTCAGAAAACCACTTGCAAAGGATGCATTCTTCAAAATTCATCGTGAACTCGGAATCCTAGATGAACAAGATATATAAGGTGCACTCTATCCTCATCTATACATAAATGTACATATATATGGGCTTAAAAAATGTTTCAAATGTTAAAAATACTTTTTAAAATTTTTTTTAGAAGTAAATCGATTTACCAAGTGTGTAAATCGATTTACCACTAAAGCAAAACTCTTTTTTTAATAAAATCTTTTTGAGTAAATCGATTTACCAAGTATGTAAATCGATTTACCACTGAACCAAAATCAATTTTAATAAATTTTTTTTGTGTAAATCGGTTTACCAAGTATGTAAATCGATTTACCACTGAAACTGAAGCGTTTTTATTTAATTTTTCACTATGCAAATCGATTGATCCTACACACCAATCGATTTACACCTGTTCAGCATGTGATATTTTTATGAGTCTTTAATATATTGGTCAACCTTACCTTGCCTCTCAACCTCCCACCTTCTTTTTGACCAATCATGTAATTTTGACCAACTACACTCAATTAAGTCTCATAAAGACCTCACTTACTCTACTCTACTATTTAATATCACCAAAACTCCCTCAATATCTCATAACACCAAAACTCACTCACTATCTCATAACAACACCAAAAAATCTCTACCTTCCTTACTCAAAACCCTAACCATCTCCATGGCTCCCAAAAGAAAAGCAACAGCCTCTGAAAAAGGAAAGAAGAAAACTGTTGCATCCTCTGAAAACTCATTGCTCGAGTTCCTCTCAGATACACAACATGAAAGATTCATCAAGCACTTTCAAAAGAAAATAATTTCAGCTCCCCAATTCGGTATGTTATCTACCTTTCCCGATGAATGCTTCACTTTTCAAAGGGATTTGATTGCTTATGGGTTAGAACCGTTAATATCATCACATGGTTACTATTACCCGGCTCTAACTCGAGTATTTAACAATAACATGCATTATGATAACAACAAATGCTATACCCATGTGCTCGGAACAAGAATTCCTCTGCATTCAAAAACAATAGGCAGAATTTTGAACATCCCATCTACTGGAAGTTCTCTCTATGACCCAAAGGATGCTGACTAGGAAAATTATAGGAAGAGAGAATTCTTCCACAACATTGGCCGGTTGTCAGAAGCAGAATAACGTGCAAAGCGAATCCGTAGTCTTGGCGGTGTTATTCCAGCTCGAGACACTTGGAGTGCTGGTAATTTTCACATTGATGATAGATTGTTCCATTATTTTCTGGTATATATTTTATTTCCTAGAGCAGGAAATCACTGTACTGTAACCGATCTAGAATTGCAAATTCTCTATGCAAGGAAAAATGACATTTCGATAAACTGGGCTAAACTGATTGTGGTGCATATGCTAAGAGTTTCCACAAGGACTACTTTTCTGCCATATGCATACTTCATCACAAGGATCTTGGAAGCATTTGATATTGATTTTACTGGGTTTGAGAGGGTTGAAATGGATCCAATCAGCAATAGGATCTCCATCAAAAATGTTGATTCTCTGATGGGTGTTCATTTCGATTCTGAAGCAAAAACCATCACATATATTGGCGAGGATGTTGTAGGTGATGAAGGCAATAATGCGGATGAAGAAGAAAATGAAGTTCCTCCTCCTGCTGCCTCTTCTTGTCCAACCAACCAAGATGTTATGAATTATATAACTCAACAGTTTGCATCTCTCAACACTAACATCAATGCTCAATGGACCGCAATAAATGATTCTACATCCGCTCACATCAATGCTTTTCAGAATGATGTGAACCAACAGTTTTCATACCTATACTCACATCTCCATATTCCTCCATACGATCCAAACAATCTAGCACCTCCGCCTCCTCAATACACTGAACCACCTCTACAACAACAATTTCCATATCAAGGACCCTTATAATATTTTCCTGACCAATATTATTAAATTCCTGTTATTTATCATTATGTTTTTTGTTTGATAATTGCTTCAAGTGTTAGTTTTGTATTATGTGTATTTGAACTTTGTACGATATTTTTAGAAAGTTGCGTTTTAGTTTATGTTCATATCTGTTTCAAATTGTTATAAGTATCATCTTATGTTACATATTTCCCTTCTTTTTGATAATGTCAAAGGGGGAGAAGGATGTGATAGCACTTTATGGTTGTTTGTTTCAGTTTTCTTTTCAGGGCAAGGTTTCAAATCTTTTTCTCCATAGGGGGAGAAATCTATCTTAGGGGGAGAAAACCCTTTTGCTCCAATTCTGAACAACTCATAAAGAAAGATGGTTTGTCATCATAAAAAAGGGGGAGAATATAATCTCAAGCCTAAACTCAACTTTAGTTTTGATGAAAGACAAACAAGCACTATGACAAGAAGGAAAAGAAGTGGAATTAGCTTAAAGCATATTCACTCAAAGCTTCAAGGATCATGGCAAGCAAATAAGTATATCAATTCTCATTTGAACAAAATTGATTAGAAATGCTCAAAAATGATATACACACTTACCACAACACTTCACTTAAAGTTTAAAGCAAATTCTAAGTTTTTCACTAATGTAAATCGATTAACACATCATGTAAATCGATTTACACATGTTTTTTTTTAAAACTGATTGCCCCTGAAAGCAATCGATTTACATGGAGTGTAAATCGATTGATTACTGAACTGAGTTAATTTTTAACACTAGTAAATCGATTAACACATCATGTAAATCGATTTACACTTCAATTTTTTTGAAAACAAGAACGTTACAAACCCGTGCAATCGATTTACATCTAATGCTAATCGATTTACACGTTGTAATTTTTGAAAAATCTGAACTTGATTCAAGATATCCTTCACACCTTTTCTCCAATGGTTGCATGGTCATACATTGCATCTTCTCAAGTTTTACAAACAGAAAAGTGGTATCCATTTGGAAAGGTATCTTGATTGCTTTAAATACTAAATCTTTCAAATTATAAAACAACTCTTCTCTCATGCAATAATTCTGAACTTTGTAAAATATTCAAACTTCATATTTCTTAATTTTTAAAGAACAAAGATTTTCCGCACTTTCACACATATAAGAACAGAAATATTTGAGCATTTTCTAACCATTGTGTTACAGTTTGAATTTCTTACAAGAGAAGAAAGAAGAAACTTCATTGAAGTCACTCTATGTGATCAACATCTTTCAAGAAATCATATTTCATAAAATTATACTAAAGTGTAACTTATTTCCAGGATTGTTGGAATTAAGTATTAGAATACTTTTGTACCTTGTTGTCCATTGTTGGAAACAAGAGGTATCTTTTGAGAGGATTGTTCTCAAGAGACTTATTGGAAATCCAAGAGGGTGTTCTTGGTATTTGTTAGTGTCTTTAGTTGATAAGACTAGGAAGAGTCTTGTAAAAGTTCTAACAAAATAGTGAAATCTCTTGCGTGTTTGCAAGGGGACTGGACGTACTTCCGGGGTGTGGAAGGAACCAGGATAAATCTCCGTGTCTCTTTACTTTCTTCACTTTACCGTAAGAAAGTGTAAAATAAATCAAAAATCGACCACCACCTAATTCACCCCCCTCTTAGGCGCAATCTTAAACTTACAAAACTTATAGATCTGATAATGCATGGAAATAAAAAAGAAGACAATGAATTAAAGTAGATTATCAGAGTGGTGTAGCGGAAGCGTGATGTGTTGTAGCTTGTTATGCGTGTATGAATTATTAGGAATCGAGGGCTAAACGTTAGATGCCTGAAGGAATGATGCAAACCCGCAGATATTCCAGAATGAAAGTGATAGATGGAGGGTTTGTATGTTTTTTCGTGTTGCTGACATTTCAATAGAATGTATTGAATTACGTGTTCGATTGGTGAGACGTAGCATTGTAGTATTGGTGTATGTGTCACTGTTGTCAATATTATGGTTATGTTTATGTGCTTACGAAGGTATTGCCGTGTAATGAGGTGATAGATTATGTATCCTAAGATGATGGGACGAGGAGTGAGACGAATCAGTACGTTCATAACCCGATGGCAAGGAATTTTGTGGGATCATGGTGGTTTACTAGGTGAGATGTTGGTTAGTAATACTTGAAATGATGTAAAACATGACGTGGAAGTTGGAAGGAAGGATGCGAGAAGCTTACCCAGAGGTGTTTGCTTGAGGTAAATTTTGTGGACGGAAATCTTTTAAGTGGGGGAGAGTTGTAACACCCCAATTTAAATAGGATCATTCTTAATTAAAAATAGTTAGATGAGATGATGTGTTTGCTGTGTTGAAATATTTTACAATGTGATGTGATGCAATTGAGAAATTAGAGGTTGAGATGCTAGGGGTGTATGACTAAAAGTGTAGAAACATGAGGTGTAAAGAGATAGTTGGTTATTATCATTATTAGATTTAAATATTAGATTTATTATTATTTGATAATAATTAAATAAGATTATTAGTGGGATAATAATAATATTATTATTATTATTATTATTATTATTATTATTATTATTATTATTATTATTATTATTATTACTATTATCATAGTTTTTATTTTAATGGTAATAATAATATATAATTATTAATTATATAGATTAAAATTATTTATTTAAAATAATAAAGAATAAGGAAGGGAAAGATGGGAATGTTGATATTAGAGAGAGATAGAGAGAGAGAATCATTATTCTCAATCGATCATAGAAACCAGAGAAAAGAAAAGAGCGAAGAGAAGAGAAGAGCGTATAAGTTAGGGCGAGGAATTTCTGGTAAAAGCTTAGAATCATCAAACCTAAGGTAAGGGTGAGGTTCTAACCCTATAAGGGATTGTATAATGATGGGTTCTAACCCTTATGTGAATTTGATGTTTGATATTAATTGTATATGTGATGTAATTGTGGATTATAATGATAATTGAATCATGCAATTTGACATGGGAATTAGTGTTAGATTGTATGTTGATGTTTGGTAATATTATGCAAGCAGATTCTAAGTTTTAATCGATGAAAATTGGAGTTTTGGGGTAAAAGGGGGCAAATCTCGTATTCTAAAAAATAGCAAAAAATTGCTAATATAACATTGGTAACCGGTTACCAGATTTGTAGTAACCGGTTACCAGATCAATTTTTGGAATTTCTGGGTAAATTTACACCCAGTAGTCGGCTACTGTCCTGTAGTAACCGGTTACCACTGAGTCAAAATGACATTTTTTATGAAAATATTTGAAAACTCATAAATTTTTACTCAGGTGTCCGTTTGACGCGCCGTTCGAACCTATGATAAGCTAAAAAATATTTTCTACTCAATAAAAATGATTTGAACACAATATGAGATGATTTTTTATATTTTGTTTTATTCTGATGTTTTATTGTAATTGCGAAGTTACGAATATGATGATGAATATGAATAGATTTCATGATATAGTGATGTTGCAACGATGTATGAACAACGATGTACAATTAATGAATTGTATTGGCTTGGTTTGTTGATGTGTATTGTGATGTTTCATTTGTTGTCATAACATATTAGTGTTGTATGCATGTTCATAAGTGACGATGTGGCCTTAATGGCAAGTGACAATGTAACCTTAATGGCAAGTGACGATGTAGCCTAAATTGCAAAGAGACGTTGTTATGGTACCACATGCATATAATTAGTGAAGTTGGTCTCATTGCATTCATGATGTTATTGGTGAATAAGATGTGATTTAATGGATTGTTCGATGTGATTGTTGAAACTGTGACGTGTATTGGCGTTAATGTATGAAGTATGAATTAGTATGATGTTGTTGATGAATAAGATATGATTGGTTTGATTGCTAGGTGTGATTGTTGAGACAATGTCGTGTATTGGTATGGATGCGTGAAGTATGAACATTATGATTATGCATGCCATACTTTACTTGTTCATTAACATATATTCGTTTATATTGTTATGATGTCTCACCCCTTCTATTTGAATGTTTCCTCCACGTGGGTAACACACAAGTGAAAAGGATTAGAGTTGCTTGATGTATGGAGTTGCGCCTTGTAGTGCGTAGATTGAGTTGGGTCTTTCTCTGATATGTAACATCGGGGATGATCGCTTGTTTTGCTTATTTAGTTGTTCTTGATTTTGAAGGATTGTATTGTAGACTCTCTTCTATTTTATAAGAAGTTATTATGAATTGTTGGAGTTGATTAATAAATATATTCTTAATTGTTTTCTATTGCATTAATAAAATGAAGTTGAACACCATGTTGATTATGTTGTCGGTTCATCTGAAATAGTTGTGTTATGTAACTATTTACTAAATGATTGAGCAATTTTTGAGATGATGAAACGTGACATCCTATTTTGATGTTGATTGAAAAATTTTAAATTACTCTGATTTTATTAAATATACGATGGGGAAAATAGGGTGTTACACATTCTGTGTGCTTCCAATGCACTTTTTAGAAAATGGAAAATTCACCTAAAGGGGAGTACAATAGAGCTCTTGTATTCAACGGTGAAAAATATGATTATTGGAATATTTGTATGTGCATTCATATCAATTCTTATAATAAGGGTGTATGGGATGTCATCGAAAATGGTCCAAACGTAATTATCGAGGTCGTTGATGGTGTCACCATACCCAAACCAGAAGCACAGTAGAGTAAAGATGAAAAGGATCTGTGGAGTTACGATTGGAAGGCACTAAACATTCTCATGTCCTCCCTTGGAGTGTACGAGTTTTATCATGTCTCTCATTATGAAACTACAAAAGCTATGTGGAACGCATTGGAAGTTACCCATGAGGGAACCAATAAAGTTAAACTAGCTAGAGTAAATACATTGACTCAAGAGTTCGAGCTCTTTCAAATGAAGCATGGTGAAACCATTACGGATATGCAAAAGAGATCTTCCAATCTCATTAACCGTTTGAATACATTTGGGAAACCGGTTTCCAATGAAATTGCTACTAACAAAGTTTTGAGATGTCTTACTATAGATTGGCAACCAAAGATCACTGTGATCAAGGAAGCCAACAATCTTGCTACACTTGACCTCACTTGCTTGGAAAAATATGAGAAGAAGCTGAAGAAAGAAAAAGGAAAAGAAAAAGAAGTTGAAAAGAAGTCCATTGCTCTAAGGACTTCTTATTTTAAGTTCTCAACAAACGAGCAAAGTGATATTGATGATAATGATAATGATAAGTCGGATGATGAATAAGAAATGTGATTATTCGTAAAAAGGTACAATAGATACATGAGAAAGAATGGAGTAAGCTACTACAACAAAAATATTACAAAGTATATGAGACAATCCTCATCTTCAAAGGAAGGAGACAACAACAAAAGAAGTTCTAAAGGTATATGCTACAATTGTGGAAAATCAGGTCATTATAGGCTGGAGTGTCCATCTCTTGAAAAAGACAAAGAGAAAGTAAAAAATGCAAACTCTAGAAAGCCTAGGAGAGCTTATGTGGCTTGGGGTTGTGATTATGAATAATCAAGTGATGAGGACTCGAGTGATAATGAAGAAACGATAGATGTTTTTTTATCGGCTTGGTACAATGAAAATAAATGCAAAGAGGTCAAACCATCCAAGTATGATGAAGTTTGTCTCTCTCCCTATTATCATGAAAAGAAGAAAAAGAAGAAAACTAAGCCTTCAAAGAACTATGAAGTGTATCTTGAAGAAAAGAAAAAGGTTGTAAGTCCTTCTAAACATGTTCCTAATAAATATTTGTCTCATTTCTATTTATTGAGTGCCTTTTAAAATCTACACAAAGAAGCTATACAATATTTTAAAAAGCTTGCTTCAAACAAAAAGATTATTTCTTGTTTGGAAGCTAAGGTAGATGATACCGAAAATGAAATGGAAGCTATAAAGCGTTCTATGATAGATATTCAAAAAGGAAAAGATGATGATGAATAACTCTCTTGGTTTAACTGCTTTGGTTGTGATACTTGTACTATTTGGCAAAAAGGGGTTAGATCTCTAAAGGTCAAACCTGAAAAGGCTCTAAAACCAAAGATAACATTTGCCATTGATACTTCAAAACACAAATTACCTACTCATAATCCTTATTGGAGGTATGAATTTGTTGAGAAAGTATCAAAGGATAAGAGTTCATCTCATCCCAACTTGACTTGTCACTATTGTTGTGTAAAAGGTCATACCATGGCTAAGTGAAAACTTAGGAAATTTCTAGTTCCTAAGGGCATTTATCAATGGCTACCAAAAAAACCCAAGGTGTTACTTACTCTCAAGGACCTAATTAAAATTGGGTACCTAGTCCATCTTGTTGATTGTGCAGGAAATGTGTCTTGGCCTACAAAACAGAGTACGAGATCCCTTTATAGAAGCTCAAGGCACATGATAGATGACAACACTGAAAATCATGTTGACTTGGTGTCAAATGGAGAATAATGTTGTTATCATGAAGGCACCAACAAGTTATTATAAATGTGAATAAAAGAATCATGATCTTCAACAAAGTGAAAAATAGTGAAAACGTTGATGTCTAATGGATCTTATGGCATGTCATTGCATTTGTTATAATCTTCGTTCTAAGGTTCCTTGTGAAACGCATGGTGCATTCTTCATCTTGTTGAATGGTGAGGTTATATCACTTCTATTTTTCTACCTGTATGTAAATTCTTTCTTTTATTCCTTTATTAATCAAAGGTATATGATATACTTGATAAATGATATATGACATAAGTGTTCATTTCCGAAAAATTCTAATTGTCAAACTAATTGTTTCTCAATTTACATGTTTATAGTGACCTTATTCAATAATTCATCACATGTATATTGTTGTATTCTTTGTGCGTTGTCTATGAACCTTGTTTATCTATACGAATACATGAAACATAAACACTTTTACATTGTATTCCATACTCAATCATGCATAAATCAAGTTGTGTCTCGTCAAAACCACCAAAAATATTATTAAAAAAAATAAGGTCCTTTTGGTTCAGTATGAGTCGACAAACGTGTCGTATGTGTCGACACATGTATCAATATTCCAGGATAATACAATTTTTCAGTTTATTATGTGCTGACACATATAACACATGTGTCGACGCATAATTCCTGAAAAGGCATTCACCTGAATATATATATATATATATATATATATATATATATATATATATATATATATATATATATATATATATATATATATATATATATATATATATATATATATATATATATATATATATACATATATATATATATATATATATATATATATATAATCATGTCTATTGGTTTTATCCTTTGTTCTCTATGTTCTTCCTTGAATATCCCTCTTGCACAAATGTCTTGGTTTCTTAAAAGCATAGATTGAATCTAAATTTGTTCAATCCACATACTAAGAGTTCTACCACATCATATCGGTAAACCTTTTAGTATCATATTAACCAACAAATCTATTTTATTTCTCATTATCACGCATACCCACTTCATAAATCTCACACATCTTCATCTATTTGTGTTGCATTATCATTATCATCTAAGATTGCATTACATACTAGAAATTGGGTTTGTGGGTAACCAACATCCATATGACAAGTTGTCTCTCTTAGAACTTTCATCAAACACCTTTTGTGCAAGATCTATTCCTCACTTGACCATGCCTCCAAGAATGATAAGAAATAAAGGGATAACCAAGGGTAAGGGTAAGGCTCCTCAAGTGACGGATGAAACTGAAACTGCATTTGATTTGATTGATGACGGGGTTCGTAATTTTTTTTGAGGAAAAGTGCAAGAATAGTGGGGGTTATAAAACAACACGTCTACAATCCAACTGTGGTTGATGAACTCAACATTCTTGATGTGGTTGATCATATGGAACATTAGAAAATTAATTACTTCTTGCAGTTGTCTCAAGAATACAATGAAGTTATCATTCGGGTCTTCTATGCAGGATTATAAAAATGTGAGGGAAGTGAGTTCATGTTTAGAATGGGAGGTAAGGATTTTAAATTCACAAATGATATGTGGAAATCACTTTTTGGCATGACTATAACTGATAATGATGGTGATGATGATGTTGCTCTGCTAAATATCTCTGATGACAACCTTCATGACCGTCTCTGTTGGTGAGAGCATTCAAATGAAATGTTGAAGGTTCTGCGATATGAAGGAAACTGTGAAGGAATAACAATGCGTCAATTGAAATAACTCCCTCGCATCTTGCATTGGATTGTTTCTCATGTCCTACGTCCTAAGAACGGAGGGCACTCAAGAGTGGACCAAATAGAGGTACACCTTGTCTATGTTATACTCCACAAGATTAAGATAAGTTGGCCAAATTAATTTGTCTCTCGTCTATTCTCTATTAGAAAGGGGAACAAAGAAAATTCTTTTTGTCATACCCCAAATTTGTCCTACTTTTATGATTGTATTTTCAAGACTTAAAATGGGAGAAAAAATGTTTTGATTAAGGATGGTTTAGCAATATCTGATGGCTCATTCTTAAATCCAAGTCAATCAGGGGGTGTATTTTATTTCGGGAGAGTGGGACTTTCTAAATCAGAAAGACCTATGTATTCGTAGGTCCATTTACGAAGCATGTTGGCCAATGGCCCATGAGATTCGAATAACGAAAGATTATTTCAGGAAAATTATTAAACTTTAATTATATAAGAAGGCCCATTAAGATTGTCGATTAGCCCATCTAACATTTTTTCTGCTGTATTATTGAGAAAAATTATTATTATTAAAAAAATTTCTATTATTATTTTAATAAAAAGATCTTCCTTTGCAAATTATTAAAATATTTAATTATTATTAAAATATTCTATTATGTTATATTTTATAATTAGTTATTAAAAGTTTTGGAAAAATATATAGTGTTTATGAAAAATCTGTTACAAGGCCTATTAGGCCCAATACCGTATCCAAAAGAAGGCAGTGTTTATTTACAACAACCAAGAACAAATAGTGGCGTACTGGGCTAATTGATAATGCAGGCCCAAAAGGTGGTTATGCACAAGCTAGGAAAAAGAAGAAAAATAACGCTGGCCCAAAATCAATAACATTTACTGTGTAAATCAAGGAAAAGAATATGTGTTGTTTTAGGGACAAACAGATATTGTACAAATTATTTTAAATGTTGCAAATTGAAGAACTAAATCAATAATTGCTTATTACAGTACAAAACCTAAAACTATAAATTAAATCTTCATTATAGAACAAATCAAATAACATAGAATCAATTTTCATTAATGATCAAAAGCCCAAAATTTCTACATTAAAATGAAATAATACAGTGTAAACAAAAGAGGAATCAAATCTCAGAAAATAAATTACAGATTCAACTTCAAATCAATTATAAATATATTATAAAATTGCTAAATCCCTAATTTCTCTAATTATCCTAGATCTAAGCTTATAACAGTAAATCCCTAATCAACAAAACCCTAATTCTTTACGCTATAAATACCAAACTAAAGAATACAACGAGGAGGAGGAGATTTTTGCTGAGAATAAATTCTAAGAAGGAGATTATTAGCGAAGAACTAATACCAATTTTGTTGAAGAATACAAAAGGAAGAGCGATTAGGGTTTCAATATCTGGAACCCTAATCGCCGTTGATAACCTCGCTTCTGCCGCTACTCCATTCGCCATCATCATTGTTAAACATCTGAACTTGCGAACGAAAAAAGAAAGAGGATTAGCACTGAAATCCGATCGCTCAAAGAACCCAGAATCTGAAATCGCACAAGGGTAACTTAGCTTATGTTCCTTTTTTCTATGATTATGTGTGGGTTGGGTTTGTAAGAGACATTGGAAAAGGGTTTGATTCGCGCTGCTACGGTGTCGTTCTAGACTTAAGGTTTGGATAGAAGGAGAGGGAGGAAGGGTTGTGAGAGAGAGTGGAAAAGTAAAAACAAAATGTAAATTTTTTTTTATGTTCTGTGATAATCCAATGTACATGCACCCGCGGTAGTTAACGTGTACCCTTTATCATATTCGGTTGATAATTTGTGGACGGTCGTAAGGCCAAGTCCACCATAAGCTCCCTACACCCTCACACACACAATCGTACAGGCCCCTCTAAGATGAGTTTGGGCCAAGCCCAATTATTTTGACACCCCATTTCCCATACATTACTAAACCAGCGAACAATCTACACCCCTCCACCTCTGGGCCCAGTTCAATATCTGAACTTGGGCCCAACTCCTAAAGACACTCCCTATTTTACTCATTAGTTCAAAATTGCACCCCCAGGCTTACTGGGCCTGAATTTAATATCTGAATTCAGGCCCTGACTTTTCACACCTCACCTCTTTTACTATTCTATAAAAAACGCACCCCCTGAATATTAATCAATATTTTCTATTTTTTTAAATTATTTTATTATATTCTATACTTTCTTATTTATATTTATTATTTTCTTATTATTATCATTATTATTATTATTATTATTATTATTATTATTATTATTATTGTTATTTATTTTTATAATAATAATAATAATTATTATTAATATTGATTTTTATTTTTATATATATTATTTATTATTATCATCCTACTTTATTTTCTTAAAATATTATTATCATATATTATTTATATTATCATTTAAATGATTATGCTATTAACAAACCCATGAATTTATTACTTTTGGTATATTGCATTAAAATATTTTTATCATGCATTAATTAAGAAATTTTGCAATTAATATTATAAAAAATATTCAACAAGCCTTAAAACTATTTTTCGCAATAAACTAATCTAAACAACAATTTTTGCTAAAGGGTTCCAAATATATTTTGACTAATCGCGCATTTAGTCCACAATTCTGCAATCTTTACACACGGTCAAAATGCGAGGTGATTCAAAGTACTTTTGCAACCCCTAAAAAACACAAACCCATACGAACTACAAATTGGGACTCTTATTCCTCATAAGAGGAAACGTAGGTATACGATTAAAATCGTAGCTAATTTGCCTATTAAAAATTAAAACCCCTTTGTACGTAAATGTTAAACCTAAACCCCCTAAACCTAGTATCCTTACGAATAAGGTAGATGAAAGGTGCCTAACACCTTCCTTTCGTCTAAATAAGTCTGAAACCTAGAATCTCTATTTGCAAATTAGGTTTTCCTATTAGATGCCCTTCCTTAGGATAAAAACTACTAGTGGCGACTATGATCTTAAAACCAGTCGCAACACTTTTTACTATCCCTCCATGATTGCAAAAATTATTAACTCATTCAATATTGGTATTTCAAACTTGCCTCTAACTTCTCAGGGACTTGCTTAATAGTTTAGTTAAATTTCTATAAGACACATTGGTTATACTTGGTGTGATACGGTGGCAGAACCGACTGTTTTGAAATGCTGGTTTGCGTTTTGGGTTTTGTGTTTGCAAAATGTCGCGGTAAGCAAGAGTCGCCACCGACTTTTATTTTATCCAACCGGGAAGGAAAAAAGTACAGAAAAAATCCTTTTTCGAGATTTTGAGTACGGGAGGTAGATTATAGAAAGGGAAGGTATTAGCACCATTTCTATCCATGGTTTTCCATGGGCTCTTAGGTACTTGCTCATCTTTCAAAATTTCTTATGTGTGTGCTTTGTTTTTGAAAAGTTTGACTTCGTGATAACCCTTGTATGAGTCCTCAAAGGTGTGACGAAGTTGTTTTGAAAATTGTTTTGAAAAGTGTAAGTGTGAAAAGTTTGATTTGAGCAAATATCTACTAGCATCTACCTACTCGAAAAAGGATCGTTTCTATTCTTGTTTCCTTTAGATAATGCTATCCTACTATTGAGAAGTGGGTAGCACCGTCGTTGGAGTTGTAAGGGTCAATTCGTAAGGGACGTACGATCATTGAAGCAATGTTAGGACACCTTAGTAATAACCCTAGACTCTTAAGATCGTATTCGAGGCAACATTTCCGAGGCAACGTTTCCGAGGCAACATTTCCGAACGACACTTTTGATCTTTGTTAGACAGGAGGGCAACCACTAAGACACCCTATACTTAATGACTATTTACCGAAGGCAACCGAAGTGAGAGTATACCCTAAGAGTGCATATGTGCGAATGATTTGATTTCAGTTATTATCTTTGCACATTAGGGTTTTCTAGCCATTTTAAATTATCATGCAATCTTGGTATACAATCCTATCAACATACATCTAAACAGTTAATATTTGCGAGAATTAAAATGCGAGAAAATAAACCTACGCTATTACAAGGCTTCGGGGTAGGGATTAATTACATAGCCAAAAAAACCCGTAAAAGACGATAAATAAAAGAAATTCCTAGATTAAACTATTACATACCGTGGACAGTTACATTAATATTGCAAAAATAATAAACACCTGTGATGAATCGAATGTAAAATAATTAGGGTTTTGACCCCAACTATACCTAATTGTAATTTAAAGGGAATTTTTTTTTTGTCGTTTTTGTTATTTGAGAAAATAAAGTTCAATTGAATAATAATAAAAACCTAATTACTAATTAATTTTATTTGAGAAAGATAATTAAATTAACCTATTTTTTTATTTTTATTTTAAGAACGAAATAAAAATTAAATCAAGAGTTTTAACCCTAATTTTCCTAATTGATTTTAATTATATAAAAAGGTTAGAATTTCCCTAAATTAAATTAAACTAAATTAAATTAAATTTGATAAGAAAACTTAATTCTAATTTTTGTAAAAAAAAATCTTGATTTTATGATTGGTGTCGTCCGAGTTTGATAGTCGATACCGAAGTCTGGTCGCAAGATGATCCAAATGAGACATAGTGTTACGCTTCGATCCCTAATTTTTGCCTGGACCGCCCTTTCGGGTTTTCAGTCCACCGGGATACCCTTTTTTGCCCAAGTTGCCTTTTCAGATTTTCGACTTTCCGGGTGTACAATTTTTTTTTCATCCTTTATTTTTTCCCGAACCCTTTTGGTTCGCCAGGAAGCCCTTATTTTTGCCTAGGCCAGTCAACCTAGCAGGTCTTTGATTAGGCATAGTATTTTTTCACTATGTCTGCATTGACGGGGTGAGGAAGGTCGTCACCATCCATGGTGGTTAGAATCATAGCTCCTCCTAAGAAAATGTTCTTAACCACAAATGGCCCTTCGTATTTGGGGGTCCATTTTCCCCTGGGATCACCTTGCGGTAGTATGATGCGTTTGATTACTAGATCCCTGACCAGATATTCTTGAAGTCTGACTTTCTTGTTAAAAGCCTTGATCATTCACTTCTGATACATCTGGCCATGACAAATAACAATAAGCCTCTTTTCGTCTATTAGATTCAGTTGATCAAGCCAGATTTGGATCTAGTCGTCCTTGTTCAAACCTGCATCCTTCATGATCCTGAGAGAGGGTATCTGGACTTCAATGGGTAGGACTACCTCCATGCCATATACCAGAGAGTAGGGTGTTGCCCCTGTTGACGTCCGTGCTGAGGTACGGTACCAATGAAGAGTGAATGGTAACATCTCGTGCCAGTCTTTGTATGTCACCGTCATCTTTTTCACAATCTTCTTGATGTTCTTGTTAGCTGCTTCAACACCCCCATTCATCTTTGGCCGGTAGGGTGAAGAATTATGATGCTGTATCTTGAACTATTTGCAGAGCTCGGTGATCATCATGTTGTTGAGATTTGTACCATTGTTCGTGATGATCCTCTATGGTACACCGTATCGACGAATCAGATTGTGTCGGATAAACCGCGCCACGACGTTCTTGGTTACTGTAGCAAAGGAAGTTGCCTCTACCCACTTTGTAAAATAATCAATGGCCACCAGAATGAAGCAATGTCCATTGGACGCAGTAGGCCTGATCTCACCGATCATGTCGATGCCCCACATTTCAAAAGGCCAAGGAGTTATCAAAACATTCAGAGGAACTGGAGGTACATGCACCTTATCATCATAGACTTAGCACTTATGACAGGCTCAAGAATGCTGATAACAATCATCCTCCAAAGTAGACCAGTAATATCCTACCCGTAGAATTTTCTTCTCCATGGTATATCCACTGGAATGAGTTCCGAAGTTACCTTCATGTAACTCTGCCATGATCCTTTCTGCCTCGCTTTTGTCCACACATCGCAGTAAGGTTGAATCATGGTTACACTTATAGAGGATTCCATTACTGATGAAGAACTTCGCAATGAAACTTCTCAAAAACTTCTTATCATTAAGAGATACCCCCTCGAGGTATTATTGAGCCTCAAGATACCTCTTTACCTCGTGAAACCAGGGTTTATCTGCTACCTCTTCCGTCTCAATGTCACAGCAATGTGCGGGTTCGTCCAACCTCTCGATGGTAATCTGGGGAGCTTCATTGTCCCACCTGACCTTGAGTATAGAAGACATTGTGGCTAGCGCGTCCGCTAACTGGTTCTCTTCTCTGGGGAAATGTTCAAAGGTTATCTCCTCGAAGTGTGGGAGCAACGTCAATACATACTCGTTGTAAGGAATAAGATTTGGGTGCTTCGTATCCCACTCGCCTTTGATCTGACTAATCACTAGAGCAGAATCCCCGAATACTTTCAAGAACTTGATCCTTAGGTTAATAGCCGCTCGAAGACCCATGATGCATGCTTCATACTCCGCCATATTGTTGGTGTAGTTGAAACATAATCAGCCGGTGAACGGAGTATGATAGCCCTCAGGAGATAT
Organism: Vicia faba; assembly: GCA_948472305.1. Taxonomy (NCBI): domain Eukaryota; kingdom Viridiplantae; phylum Streptophyta; class Magnoliopsida; order Fabales; family Fabaceae; genus Vicia; species Vicia faba. Next base: position 94,064,511 of record OX451735.1, on the reverse strand, counting down.
AATTACAACACCAATGCCGTTACCCAGAGCGTTTGATGCTCCATCAAAATACATACACCATCGGGATCCCTCCTCGGGTCCTTCATTCGGTCCAGGTTCTTCACAGTCGGTTACCAACATGATATTATCATCCGGAAACTTGAAATTCATGGACTAATAGTCATCCATGGCTTGATGTGCCAAATGATCCGCCAATACACTCCCATTGATTGCTTTTTGGGTGGTGTATTGGATGTCATACTCGGTTAGGATCATCTGCCATCTCGCTATTCTTCTGGAAAGGGCAGGCTTTTCGAAGATATACTTGATTGGATCCATCTTTGATATCAATAAGGTGGTGTGAGTTAGCATATACTGTCTCAGCCGGCGAGCAGCCCATGCCAAAGCGCAACAAGTTTTCTCGAGCAATAAGTATCGGGTCTCACAGTCGGTAAACTTTTTGCTAAGGTAGTAAAAAGCGTGCTCTTTTCGGCCAGACTCGTCATGCTGCCCCATCACAGACCCCATTGAATTGTCTAGCATCGTCAACTATAAAATCAAAGGTCTTCCTTCAACTGGAGGCATCAAAATTGGCGGTTCTTGAAGATATTCTTTGATTCTTTCAAAAGCGGTCTGGCATTTGTCATTCCACTTTACCACTTGATCTTTCTTCAGCAACTTGAAGATTGGCTCACAAGTAGCAGTCAGATGTGAAATGAACCTGGCGATGTAATTCAGACGTCCCAAAAAGCCTCTAACTTCTTTTTCTATGCGGGGAGCCGACATCTCTTGTATGGCCTTCACCTTGGTAGGATCCACATGAATACCCTTATCATTGACGACGAAACCCGACAGCTTACCGGACCTTACCCCGAAGGTGGACTTGTTCGGGTTCAACCTCAGCTTGTACATCTTCAACCTGTCAAACAGTTTCTGGAGATGATCAAGGTGCTCTTCCTCAGTCTGGGACCTAGCTATCATGTCATCAACGTAAACCTCGATCTCGTGATGAATCATATCATAGAACAAAGCGACCATGGCGCGCTGATAAGTTGCCCCGACATTCTTCAACCCGAAAGGCATTACCTTGTAACAGAAGGTGCCCCACTGTGTAACTAAGGTTGTCTTCTCCATGTATTCAGGAGCCATCTTGATCTGGTTGTAACCAGAAAAATCATCCATGAAGGAGAAGATCTTATGCTGCGCAGTGTTGTCGACCAGAACATCGATGTGAGGAAGTGGGAAATCATCCTTGGGGCTTTCCCTGTTCAAATCTCTATAATCCACACACATCTGTACCTTACCGTCCTTCTTAGGTACCGGAACAACGTTGGAAACCCACTGCGGATAGGAAGTGACAACTAAGAATCCTGCTGTGATACGGTGGCAGAACCAGACTGTTTTAGAGAAATGTTGGTTTACGTTTTGCGTTTGTGTTCGCAAAATGTCGCGGTAAGCAAGAGTCGCCACTGACTTTTATTTTATCCAACTGGAAAGGAAAAAAAGCACAAAAAAATTCCTTTTTCGAGATATTCTGAGTACGGGGGGTAGGTTATAGAAAGGGAAGGTATTAGCACCCTTTCTATCCGTAGTTTTCTACGGGCTCTTAGGTACTTGCTCATCATTTTAAAAATTGCTTCCGTGTTTGTGTGTTTTGAAAAGTTTTTGTTTTACTTCGTTTTAACCTTTGCTTCTGTCTTCAAGAGTGTTACGAATTGTTTTGAAAGCTTTGTTTGAAAAAGAGTGTAAGTGTGGAAAAGTTTGATTTTGAGCAAGTACCTACTAGCATCTACCTACTCGAAAAAATAATGTTTTTGTTCTTGTTTCCTTTAGACAACACTATCCTACTTATTTGAGAAAGAGGAAGCACCATCGTTGGAGTTGTAAGGGTCAATTCGAAAGGGACGTACAATCACCAAAGCAATGTTAGGATGTCTTAGTAATAACCCTAATGTCTTAAGATCATATTCGAGGCAACATTTCCGAGGTAACCTTTCCGAGGCAACATATCCGAGGCAACATTTCAGAACGGGACATTTGATCTTTGTTTAGACAAGAGGGAAACCACTGAGACACCCTATACTTAATGAACATTTACCGAAGGCAACCGAAGTGAGAGTATACCCTAGGAGTGCGCATGTGCGAGTGACTTGATTTCAAGTTATTATCTTTGCACATTTAGGGTTTGCTAACCATTTTAAAATTAACATACATTCTTGTCATGCAATCCTATTATCATACATCTAACAGTTAATATTTGCGAAAATTAAAATGCGAGAAATAAAAGCTACGCTATTACAAGGCTTCAGGGAGGCGGATTAATTACATAGCCAAAAACCTGTAAAACGATAAATAAAAGAAAATTCCTAATTAATCTATTACATCCCATGAGAAATTACATCAATATTTGCAAAAATAATAAGCGCGCGCGATAAATTAAGAACGAGAAAAGAATTAGGGTTTTGACCCCGTCTAAACATAATTAAAAGAAAAATCATTTTTTTTTGTTTTGATTATTTTATGAAAATAAGGTTTTAATTAAATAAATACAAACCTAATTACTAATTAATTTAAATTAAGGAAAATAATTAATTTTGACCTATTTTTGTATTTTGGTTATTTTAAAAAAGAAAATAAAAATTAAATTAAACAAAAACCCTAATTTTCTAATTGATTTTAATTTATTTACAAAAGGTTAAAATTGCCCTAAAATTAAATTAAACTAATTAAATTAATTTTGACAAAATATATAAAAAACCTAAATTTGATGAAATTTATTTTTATGAGTTTTTTTTTAAAAAAGAATTAAATTTGTGTGAGAAATAATTTAAACAAAACAAAATAAATAAAGAAAATATAGAAAGAAAAAGAAAGAATTGGGCCTGGTATGCTAGTAATGGAGGGGGTATCCATAGCAATTTCTGAGCCCAAAAGCCTTGGCACACATTGACTCTTCTGATTCTATGTTGCGTGTTTGACTAGGCCTATGGTAGACCTTCATGTGATGGCCTTTGGATTTGACTTGCTTTAGATCCAGTGGTTGCAAGCTGATGGCATATGGTAGATCTTATGGGAAGCCTGCGCATGGGATTACATGTAACAAAATAATATTGAAGAACAAGGGGACATGGGGATCAAACCCAGGTCCTTTGGCAATTTCCTTCTCCCATTAACCAACTGAGCTAGCACACCTGTTTGTATATGGAATAACCAACAAATATTATATTGGAAACAAGCAAAGAAATATTGTAAAATGTGCGAATTTCAAATGGGCCAGTCAGGGAGTGCCACGCCACCCATCTTCTTCCTCGTTCCGTTGGTAAAAGTCCAAGACTTTTACCTACAGACAAAAGTCTGTAGCTATAGCCCTGTGTACTTCCAGAATCTCATACACGCACCATAAATGAAAACTAATGCTACAGACCAATTCATCTTGGCCTTGTGAACATCATGGTACCTCTCTTTTGGGCCAATTTTACCTGCATAAGAAAACCCTAAAATGAACACAGAAAACCTAACAATGGTGGATCTTTGTATGGTTAGCAAAAATGCAATTAATTGTTACCATTAGCTTGCAAATGCTTTAAGGATTCAGAATATATAAACCAATCATGCTAACAATGTCAAATTCATGAGATTCGATTTCAAAAAGGGAAGGAGTCGTGAGGAACTTACATTACGTTTCTGGGCACGAAAATGCTTGTTAATGATTGGGATAGACTCCTTGAACACCCAGGAAGCGAATGAGATAGCTTGGAAGGCTTGAGATAGCCTGGAACTATGAAATCAGATTGCCACTTTTTCTTGATTTTTTGAAAGTTCTCCTTCTCTTTTCACGCCTCTAACCCTTGTGCATTTGGTCTGGATTTGTTCTATATGTAGCCTTGAGTGAATTAGGTTTTCAAATTTGCATCCAATCTTTGCAATTATGAAGATTTGATCCTTGATTCACACTTGTATCCAATCTTTCCAAAACAAGAAAAATTCAATCTTTTTGTGTACAAACAAGCCTTGCATGATTTGACTCCCTTGTCAGCTATTCATGGACCTGAAATATGCACAAAATCTCAAGGTTTAAATGATTTTGATATTTTCATGATTTTATTTTGATTTAATTTGATTTAATTGAAATCAAAATCAAAATAAATGACAAAAATAAAATAAAGGCAAGTGGGAAGGGTCATGGATCGTGGCCCATGTTACAAACTCAATACAAGCACAAAATGTTGGGCCCATTTGAAAAAAATTGCAATTTGAGGCACTATTGACTTTTGGCAATTTTGCAAAAAAGGTCAACTTCACCAATGCATAACTTCTTTAATTTTGACCCTAGAGATGTGTTCTTGGACTTTTTAGAAAGCTTCAGATGTCCTCTAAGCAACACTTTTAGTCTCATATCAATTGAGTCTTCCATGTTCATGTATGAAGCTTTGACAAAAAAGGTGTTTTTGTTGACTTTTCAAAATGACCTATAATGTCCAAATTCTAAACTTCTCGTGAGTGCATATTTTGAACTTGGGAGCTGAAGATGAATTGCAGGGAATTGCATCCTCATGATCAACCCTTGATCAAATGATGAATAATACTTAAAAATGAGGATGTTGACCAAAAATCTTGAAGTTTGACTGTATGTGGGCCACAATTGACTTTTGCCCTAGCACAATCGATTTTCAAGCCTTTGAGCAATTGACTGAGCAAACTTCCTCTGCAAGGCTTGAAACTTGACATGAATGATATTGAGAAAATATTAGGACAATGGTGAGAATTTGGGATCCCTTGGACTCAAGTACCTTGATGCAAACTAAAACTCTAATTTGAGGTAGACTTCCTTAGGAGGGAGTTTGTCTGGTCAACCCTTGGACTTCCTTGAGCAATTTGAGGATCTCACTTGAAATGTTTTGAGAAGTATGGGAGGGAAATTTTTTGGGTACAACAGCTTCCCTTGTTCAATCTTCTAAACCTGAGGATGTAGATTGGCTTGCTTGCCTTTCGTGATCCGAAGGTGGAAGATGATAGAACACTAGAGTGCCCAAGAAATTTGCACTCGCATGAACTGGTACTTGTCTTGTGATGTCGAGAATGGGCTTATAGATGCCATTTGGAATTGACGATGGAAGATGGGCTTAAAGATGCCATCCGAAGGAGTGTCGATCGCATAAGAGATTCCTTAGCGAGAGCTTGCATACCTGTTGTTGAGGAATACTATGCTGGGGAATGCTATTCTTTGTCTTGAGAAAAGTTTAATTTTAGGAGCTTCGGTCGTCCGTTATTCTACTGAGGAATCGTCTCTTGGTCAAAGAGGTTAAAATGAACTACTATCTGCTCGTGATCCCGGCTTCATAGTGATAAGATCGACTGCTATATGGTTGTGCTCCAGGCTTTACAGTGACTTACTGGGGAGATGAGATTAAACTTTCTATTCGGTCGTAATTCGGGCTTTTCAATTTCTCAATTCTTATCTGGTCGTACTCCAGGCTTCAGAAGGAATTAAGTTGTTATCCGGTCGCATCCGGGCTTTAACTTGAATTTAGGGCACACTAATATCCGGTCGACTCCGAGCTTCTTAGTAATTATCTAGGTAAACTACTATTTGTTTGAAATCCAAGCTTTGCAGTGTATTTTACTGCTATCTGGTCGTAATCCAGGCTTCACGATGTTTCATACCATTATCTGGTCGAATCCAGGCTTCATGGTGTCTTGTACTGCTATCTGGTCGATTCTAGGCATCACAATACCTTACTTCTTATCTGGTCGTGTTCCAGGCTTCAGAAGAAATCAAGTGGTTATCCAGTTGCATCCAGGATTCCATTTGACTTTAAGGCCTACTAATATCCGGTCGATTTCCGGGCTTCATAGTAACTGGCCGGGTAGACTACTATTTGGTCAAAATCCAAGCTTTGCAGTGTCCCTCACTGTTATCTGGTCGTAGTCCCAGGCTTCAGTGTCTTTTACCGCTATCTGGTCGTAATCCAGGCTTCACGATATATTATACCATTATCTGGTCGAATCCAGGCTTCATGGCGTTTGGAGAAATCAAGATATTATCCGGTCGAATCCGGGCTTCTTAACTTACATTAAAGATATACCACTATCTGGTCGACTCCAGGCTTCGTAGTATTCTTGGATGCTATCTGATCGTAATCCAGGCTTCACAATGCTTTATACCATTATCTGGTCGAGTCCAGGCTTCATGGTGTCTTGTATCGCTATCTGGTTGTAATCCAGGCTTTACAATACCTTGCTGAGCTGTTATCTGGTTGATTTCCGGGCTTCACGACTTGTGTTTATGATATACCACTATCTGGTCGATTCCAGGCTTCACAGTAACTTGCATTGCTACCTGGTCGTTCTCCAGGCTTCACAATACCTTGCCGGGGATTAAACTATTGTCCGATTGAATCCGGGCTTCATAGCTTAAATTTGAGATAAACCACTATCTGGTCGATTCCAGGCTACACGGTGTTTGATACTGTTATCCGGTCGTTCTTCGGGCTTCACAATATGATGGAGGAATCAAGACATTATTCGGTCGGACCCGGGCTTCATAGCTTGAACTTTGTGAGAATTTGATTGTATCTTTTCCTGAAATGTAAAGAGTTAGTTGTATGTAATGCCATGATGCATGAAATATATTGAGCAATGATGCTCTCAAAATAAATGAGACTGTGTTGTATGATGCTTATTCACATTTCATGATGTATGGATATGCAATGTTTTTATGATGTTCTCTAGCTGGGGAAAATAAATCCCGGACTACTGCTGGAGAGTGCAAGGAGTTGAATTCTTTGTTCTCGCTGGGGATAACGATCAAAGATGATTTGAGAATAAATTGGCGGGAGAATAACTCAGCTGGAGAATAAACTGGCGAGAGAATGACTCTGTGGGGAAGAGAGACTTTGCTAGAAGATCTGCTGATTTGGGGAAATAACCCCGGATGGGGATGAATTACCGTTACTGGTGATAATGAACCTTGTTGGGGATTGAGTCTCTGCTTGTGGAAGAAATAAACTCCACTGGGGATAGTCTTCCATTTTTGGTGATAGATGAACTCTGCTTGGGGAGACTTAACACCAATGTTTTCAGACATTTCCTACTTTGCGGGCAATGTATATATCTTTAGTCATATTCTCAAGTTGGCTCTGTCCCTGTACCTGGTGGGTAGAGCAACTGTAAGGTTTGGACATTTCTTGTTTTCCCCTGTTCCTGGAATTACGAGTAATTGTCTTTTGTTTCGCATGTAAATTTTTATGAGCAACAATTATTTTCAAATACATATATCCAAAATTAATCATTGGACGTTCTTGCAAAACAAAACAGGAAAAAGAAAAACAAATTTGAAATCTATTGTAAAATGAATTGTATTGATTTGTGAAGTTAGCCTGTAATAGGCGTTTTGTACAAGAGGCCGACGTCCTAGTAAGAGAACGCCGCCGAAAGATCGAAATTATACAATTTGTGAAAAACAAAGAAAGACAGCCATATGAACAATCCCACTGGGTTCTAACTTTGCTATTGCCTTTATATCTTCGAGCGTCTCATCACTTTGCTACTTGGTTGAAGGTAGATCAGATTGATCGGCACTGTCTAGGCTTGATAGTCGATACCGGAGTCTGGTTGCAAGATGATCCAACGAGACATAGTGTTACGCTTTGATCCCTAATTTTTGCCTGGACTGTCCTTTCAGGTTTTCAGTCCACCGGGATACCCTTTTTTGCCCAAGTCGCCTTTTCAGGTTTTCGACTTGTCGGGTGTATAGTTTCTTTTCATTTTGATCCCTTATTTTTGCCCGAACGTTTTTGGTTTACCGGGAAGCCCTTATTTTTACCTAGGCCAGTCAACCTAGCGGGTCTTTGATCATGCGTAGTATTTTTTCACTATGTCTGCATTTACGGGGTGAGGAAGGTCGTCACCATCCATGGTGGTTAGAATCATAGCTCCTCCCGAGAAAATGTTCTTAACCACAAATGGCCCTTCGTACGTAGGGGTCCATTTTCCCCTGGGATCACCTTGTGGTAATATGATGCGTTTGATCACTAGATCCCCGACTTGATACTCTTATCGTCTGACTTTCTTGTTAAATGCCTTGATCATTCGCTTTTGATACGTCTGACCATGACAAATAGTAGTAAGTCTCTTTTCATCGATTAAATTCAGTTGATCAAACTGGGTCTGGATCCAATCTTACTTGCTCAAACCTGTATCCTTCATAATCTGAAGAGAGGGCATCTGGACTTTAATGGGTAAGACTGCCTCCATACCATACACCAAAGAGTAAGGTGTTGCCCCTGTCGACGTCCTTATTGAGGTACGGTACCCATGAAGAGCGAATGGTAACATCTCGTGCCAGTCTTTATAGGTCACCGTCATCTTTTGCACAATTTTCTTGATGTTCTTATTATCCGCTTCAACAACCCCATTCATCTTCGGCCGGTAAGGAGAAGAGTTGTGATGCTGTATCTTAAACTGTTTGTAGAGCTCGGTGATCATTGTATTGTTGAGATTTGTACCATTGTCCATAATGATCCTCTCTGGTACACCGTATCGACAGATCATATTGTGTATGATGAACCGTGCCACGACGTTCTTGGTGACTGTAGCAAAGGAAGCTGCCTCAACCCACTTCATGAAATAATCAATACCTACTAGAATGAAATGATGCCCGTTCGACGCAGTAGGTCTGATCTCTCCGATCATGTCGATGCCCCACATTGTAAAAGGCCAAGGAGATGTCAAGACATTTAGAGGAACTGGAGGTACATGCACCTTATCTGCATAGACTTGACACTTATAACAGGTCCAGGAGTGCTGATAACAATCGACTTCCATAGTAGACCAGTAATATCCTGCCCGTAGGATTTTCTTCGCCATGGTATGTCCACTGGAATGATTTCCGAAAGTACCTTCATGTAACTCTACCATAATCCTTTCTGCCTCGTTCTTGTCCATACATCGCAGTAAGGTTGAATCATGGTTGCGCTTATAAAGAATCCCATTGCTAATGAAGAACTTTGCAGCGAACCTTCTCAAGAACTTCTTATCATTAACAGATGCACCCTCGGGGTACTCTTGAGCCTCAAGATACCTCTTTACCTCGTTAAACCAGGGTTTATCTGCTACCTCTTCAGTCTCAATATCGCAGCAATGTGCGGGTTCGTCCAACCTCTCGATGGTGATCTGGGGAGCTTCATTGTCCCATCCGACCTTGAACATAGAAGCCATTGTGGCTAGCGCGTCCGCTAACTGGTTCTCTTCTCTGGGGAAGTGTTCAAAGGTTATCTCCTCGAAGTGTGGGAGCAATGTCAGTACATACTCTTTGTAAGGAATAAGATTTGGGTGTTTCGTATCCCACTCGCCCTTGATCTGACTGATCACTAGAGCAGAGTCTCCTAATACACTCAAGAACTTAATCCTCAGGTCAATAGCAGCTCATAGACCCAGGATGCATGCTTCATACTCCGCCATATTGTTGGTGCAGTTAACACATAATCGGGCGGTGAACGAAGTATGACAACCTTCAGGAGATATAATCACAACGCCAATGCCATTACCCAACGTGTTTGAAGCTCCGTCAAAATACATAGACCATCGGATCCCTCCTCAGGTCCTTCATCCGGTCCAGGTTCTTCACAGTCGGTTACCAACATGATGTTCTCATCCGGGAACTCGAAATCATGGATTGGTAATTATCCACGGCCTGATGCGCCAAATGACCTGCCAATACACTCCCCTTGATTGCTTTTTGGGTTGTGTATTGGATATCATACTCAGTTAAGATCATCTGCCATCTTGCTATTCTTCTGGATAAGGCAGGCTTTTCGAAGATATACTTGATTGGATCCATCTTTGATATCAATAGGGTAGTGTGAGTCAGCATATACTGTCTCACCCAGCGAGCAGCCCATGCCAAAGCGCAACAAGTTTTCTCGAGCAGCGAGTATCGGGTCTCGCAGTCGGTAAACTTTTTGCTAAGGTAGTAAATAGCGTGCTCTTTCCGGCCAGACTCGTCATGCTGCCCCGACACACACCCCATTGAATTATCCAGCACTGTCAAGTATAAAATTAAAGGTCTTCCTTCAACTGGAGGCATCAGAATAGGTGGATCTTGGAGGTATTCCTTGATCCATTCGAAAGTGGTCTGACACTCATCATTCCATTTTACCACTTGATCTTTCTTCAGCAGCTTGAAGATTGGCTCACAAGTAGCGGTCAAATGTGAAATGAATCGGACAATGTAATTCAGACGTCCCAAAAATCCCCTGACTTCCTTGTCTGTGCGGGGAGCTGGAATCTCCTGTATAGCCTTCACCTTTGAAGGGTCCACTTGAATACCTTTATCACTAACGACGAAAGCCAGCAGCTTACCAGACCTTACCCCGAAGGTGCACTTGTTTGGGTTTAACCTCAGCTTGTACTTCTTCAACCTGTCGAACAGTTTCTGGAGATGGTCAAGGTGTTCTTCTTCAGTCTGGGACCTTGCAATCATGTCATCAACGTAAACCTCAATCTCATGGTGAATCATGTCGTGGAACAAAGTGACCATGGCGCGCTTATAAGTTGCCCCAGCATTCTTCAACCCGAAAGGCATTACCTTGTAACAGAAGGTGCCCCACTGCGTAACCAAAGTTGTCTTCTCCATGTCCTCGGGAGCCATCTTAATTTGATTGTAACCAGAAAAACCATCCATAAAGGAGAAGACCTTATGCTGTGCGGTGTTGTCGACCAGAACATCAATGTGAGACAGTGGGAAATCGTCTTTGGGGCTCGCCCTATTCAGATCTCTATAGTCCACACACATACATACCTTACCATCCTTCTTAGGCACCGGAACCACGTTGGCAACCCACTGTGGGTAAGAAGTAACAGCTAGAAATCCAGCGTCAAACTGTTTCATGACCTCAACTTTGATTTTCTCAGACATCTCAGGATGTATACGGCGAACCTTCTGCTTTATCGGAGGACAGTCTTCTTTAGTTGGCAGACGGTGTACCATAATGTTAGTGTCTAAACCAGGCATATCTTCATAAGAACAAGCGAAGATCTGAACATAGTCGCGCATCATCTGCATCAACCGTTGCTTGACACTAGGCTCCATATTTGCACCTATTTTGACCTCCTTCTTGTCTTCCTCTGTACCCAAATTTACTGATTCCACCGGCTCTTCATTAGGCTGTATGGCCCTCTCTTCCTATAGTAACAGTCTAGCAAGTTCCCCAAGCACCTCACAATCATCCTCACCTTCTTCCTCGGCTTGGTTGATCAGATTTTCGAAGTCATAATTGGAAGTAGCAGAATCGTTACCAATGGGATCCAGAGTGGATGTGGATCTGCATTATGATATGTGAGTATGTGTAAGAAAATAACTGTTTTGATAAAGTGCAAGATAGAAAAGAAAAACAAGGAGCGCAAAATTTGTAATGCAAGAAAACATCCAATGCTTTATTGATGATATATGAAAATGACAAATAATAAGTCCTCACAAACAAAGCCAAAGTGCCTCGGGCAAGGCATCGGGCCGTAAAGTTTCAAATTGTCTGTTATAAATCTCAAAACAAAAGTCAATTACTGTGTAATAAAAGAAACGGGCACGAAGTCCTTCGCCGTCCAGTTGTTCAATCCACCATTGGTAGTTGGATAAATCCAGTTGTCGGTATCTGACTCTTCTTCATCATCCTCAATTGCATTTACTCCCTGATTACTGATGTGCAGAGGAGATCTTCCAATCCGCGCGCGCCGAACAGCCCTTTGAGCCTCCACAGTAAAGCCCAAACCAAACTTGTCAGTTTTGTGTGCGAAGTCAGGGAGCTGACCCTAATTTGCGCACCTACCTTTTTCAATTACAGCCCTGGCATCCTTGAGGGACGCCATCTTCATCGGAGGTTTGTCAGCAGCAACTTCAGTCGACGCCAGAGTCTGGGGGACCTCTTCAAAATTCTGACAAGGGGTTTCGATGAATTCCCCATCCATCTCCACATAGAGAAAGGAATTAAGATGACTCACCATATACTCCTCTTCTCCTTGCATCGTAACAATCTTCCCTTTTACTGGATACTTCAACATCTGATGGAGCGTAGAAGTCACTGCCCCAGCCTTATGAATCCAAGGGCGACCCAGTAAGAAAGAATAAGATGGTCGGATATCCATCACATAGAAAGTAAATGCAAAATTATGAGAGGCAACTTTAATAGGGACGTCCACCTCCCCGTGCACCATCCTTTTCGACCCATCGAAAGCTCTAACCACAATATTGCTCAGCTTCAGAATCAAACCTTCATAGTCCAGACGGTCCAGTGCTTTCTTTGGCAAAACATTCAATGAGGACCCAGTATCAACCAGTACGTGGGCCACAGTAGTGCCCCTGCACTCGATCGAGACGTGCAGAGCATCATTGTGATTTCTTCCTTTAGCAGTCAGATCTGCGTCTAAGAAACCCAACCCGTTGTCGGCAGTCAAACTAGCTACACAGTATTTGAATTGATCGGCAGAAGTTTCCTACGACACATGTGCAGTTTTGAGGAAAGAAATTAAAGCCTTTGCATGGGCTTCAGAACATAATAATAAGGACAACATGGAGATTTTTGACGGGGTCTGCCCCAGCTGCTCGACTACGTTGTAGTCGCTCTTCTTGATAATCTTCAGAATTTCCTCTATCTCCTGCTTAGAGGTTTCTACAATGATCTTCTTAGGTGCCTCCATCTGGGCAGGCTCACCTGTGATTTCTTTGCCCCGAGTTTCAGATGACTCGGTGACAAGGGTGATAACTAGAACAGGAATTGGGACAACAACTGATGTACTAGCAGAGGGAATGGCAATAGGTTTGTGAACAGTCAGAGAGGAAATCTCGGGAGAGAATAGTCTTTCACTTCTGGTGACCTTGCTAGCCCCGACAATATTGCTAACATCAGCATCAACTTCTTCCATCTTTAAGTCTTGCTTAACTCCATGGTAATACACGTCGGCCCCATAGTGCCAAGGGACAGCTTTATCTGAAGTGTATGGGATAGGGCCCGAGATAGTAATGATTATTATTGGAACGGATGTAATCCTAACAGGATTTCTCAAGGAAGACTTGGAGGAAATGGTTATAATGGCAACGTCTTGAATTGGAACCAACAGAATCATAGTCTTCTCGAACAGGATCTCTTTGTTATCCATCAGGCGCTGAACACCTGATTTCAATAAGTGGCAACCAGCAGGAAGAATTGGACATATGTGGCAACCTTTGCCACAACCCAGAAATAAACCGGCCAACAATAGATTCTTCTTAACTGTCATCAGAGGAGTAGAAATTTCCTCCACGGAGGTCACTAATAAATCATCGTCCACAACATTTACTCCATGACCGTGCTTGGGCATAGGAGCAGTTATGACGTTGGGTTTCTCCAGAGCGTCAAACTCAATCTCTTTAGCTTCGATCAAATCTTTCACCTTATTTTTCAAGGCCCAACAGTTGTTTGTATCATGACCTGGGCTATCAGAGTGATAGGCACAGCGGGCGTTCGGATTATATAGCGGAGATGGGGTGTTGGGATTCTTCGGGGCTTCCCTCTGAGTTACCAGGTTGGTCTTCAACAATTGTGGTAGAATTTGAGACAAGGTCATATCAAGCCGAGTGTATTGTCTCTGCGGTCTCTCCATTCTTTGCTGATTGTTGCGTTGTGGGGCAACGACGGGTCTTGATATTACTACCGCATTTACCGCTTGTCGGCGTTCAGGTCTGTTTTGGCTCCTCGAGCTGTAAACTGCACTAGCTTCTTTTTTACCAGTGAAAGACTTCTTTTCTGCACTTGATGAAACTCCTTTCTGTATCTTCCCACTTCGGATACCAGGTTCTACTCTCTCCCCAGTCAAAATCAATTTAGTAAACTTGAATGATGAACTACCAATCAGATGATTGAAAAATGGACCAGACAACGTCCCCAGAAACATGTCCACCAACTCCCTATCAGACAAAGGGGGTTGGACTCTTCCATCCAAATCTCTCCACTTCTGAGCATAGTCCTTAAAACCTTCACTTGCACCCATAGACATAACCTGAAGCTGAGTACGAGTGAGAGCAAGGTCGGTGTTATACTGATACTGCTTGTAAAAAGCAGCAGCAAGGTCCTCCCAGTTTCAGACATTAGCTCCTTCCAATTGATAAAACCATTCAAGCTGAGTCCCTGACAGACTATCTTGAAAGAAATGTATCCACAAATTTCTATCAGCAGTGTAAGATTGGATTTTTCGGACATACGAGCGGAGATGGAGCTTTGGACAGGATGCTCCATCGTACTTAACAAAAACCGGAGCTTTAAAATTGTGAGGGATCACCACTCCAGATGCCACTCTCAGATCTTTGAAGTCCAAACCAAGGATCTTCTGAATCTCCATAGCACTCATACGGTCCTTTAGCTGCTTGTACTTATCCTCAGCAGGAGGATATTGCTCGTCATCGTAATCCGTATCATTATCAGAAATTGCTGGACTAGGGTCCTTTGTCCTTTCTTGGTTCTCCCCGTCTTTGGATGAGGAGGTCAGATCAGCTGATTGTCTTATCCTTTCTCCTAATCTTCTACCCATGTTCAGAATTCCAACCTTCTTCTTCTTCTTCTTCTTCTTCTTCTCTTTCAGAATAAGGGTCTTCAGGTCCTCCTGCCCTTTAGCCAAGCTTAAGAACATCTTTTGGAATTGGGCGTTCTGTGCCTGAAGATCTTTGATGGCTTGATCGGAAGACATTTCTGCTAAAATAAACAGCGAAGAAGATGAGAAACGTGTACTGGTACCTGTAATGGTGTGCATGATAATGGGATGCGCATGTAATGATTTAAAAGACTTTGGGAGATTTAAATTTGCAAACCAAAAATAAGCAAACTTTATTAGATTAACTTGTAAAAGGTTCAACAATGCCTTTAAGGCGTTGCAAAAGAAGTAAATAAAACACACTCAAAAAAACTAGGAAAACAAAATCAAAAGTCCCATGGACGCTTCCTCTTTGTTCCAATGTAGTCGTTGATCACTCTTTCTTCCTCGAGCTGCCTGGTGAGCTTTAAGATCTTCCTTTCTTGTTCGTGGTACTTTTCCCGGTAAGTATCCCTCTCCTCTTTCAGCTGAATCCAAGACCTCTACAACTCCCCAGAATCAGGGGGCATGTAAGGATAAAGAACTGTGTAAGGAACACCCTCTTCATTGGTGGGCTCCACAATCACTGGTAACACAGCCTCATAGGGCATCCCAAGCTTCTGGGCACGAGCTCGGACCCATTGTAGGTAAGGCTGCATAGGAAGGGAAGTCCTTGGTCCCAGCTCTTGGGGGTCAGATATGTTCACCATGCCCCAAGCTCGTATAAACCTCCGGCGATGTTCCTCAACGTTTTCCTTCTAGTCAAATGCAATATACTCAAGAAGTAGCTTGTGGGGACCATCTCTCTGAGCACGACCAAATTGTCACAAAGCTAGGCAAGGATTGTAGGTTATACCCCCTCTGATTCCAAGCAATGGGACATTAGGGTATCCCCCACAATGGTCAATAACATAAGTGTCTTCCATAGCCCGGGAACTCCAAAGAATATCTGCATGGGCAAGTGACATTATCCTGTAGGACCAACCCGAACCTTCTTCGTTCTTCAACACAGACTTAGGGAGGTGCAAAATAAACCACCTCGATAGAAACAACGTGAAACACATGAGAGTCCCTCTTCTTTGCACGGTACGAGTATAAAGGGCATGCAAGATATCATCCAGTAGGGTAGGCACGAGATTGCGAGAAAGGAAAATCTTGACAGCGTTCACATCTATAAAGGAATCTTAATTCGCGAAGAGGACCAAACCATAGATAAGGAGAGCCAAGATATCTTCAAAAGCCTGAAAATCTAAATTATCCCAGAATAGCTAAGCCTGGTCTATAAAAAATTTGGCTAGAAAACCTTCGACCCCGCTTCGTGTTTCCCAATTGGATACTACATCAACCCGTTTCAGATGCAGAGCTGAGGCAATGTCTTCTGGTCTAGGAACCTTTTCCATACCTGTGAAGGGTACTTGTTCAAGGATTGATATGCCCAGAAAGTGAGAGAACTCTTCCAAGGTGGGAACCAGCTGATAATCTGGAAAGGTGAAGCAATGATGTACAGGATCGAAGAACTGGAAAATTACACTCATCATCTGCTCATCAAGATTTGAGGTGACCAGGCTAAGAAGCTGACCATGTCTCTTAATGAACATAGAAGTCTCAGAAACTCTTGAGGCTAACTCTTTAAGTTGAGAAGGTATTTGCACAAAGTTAACTCGGATGGTATTTCTGCGCACGGAAGCCATAATCTACAAAACAGAACAAAGATAAATTCCCTTGGTCTTTGAAATGGTTAGTATAATGAAGTATGAATGCCGTGTTATGATGCATGATGTCATGATAAAAAGAACAACAGGTATAGCAGATAACAGGCATGGCAAAGACAAACAAGTCAAACAAAGCCCTTAAGTTTAAGGCTTGCATGAGGTCAAAGGTATTACCCTCTTGAAGTTTAGTTGGTTTTCACCTGTCCTAGCAAAAGTAACCGGGTTCTAGAGGATCTCAATATCACTGACCATCCTCCATCGGTCATGGTTTCAGCTCATACAATCTTTTCTTGCAGTCGGAACTATCTCGAGAGTATGGTCTCAATGAGTGTAGCATTGAGTATCAACCAGTTCTCAGCTTTACACCGAGGCCGGCTATCTCACTACTTTCTAATGGCTAAGTTGGTCGATTAAAAGTTCTAAGGTCAGTTGATGCTTAACGACACCACGCAGCAGCCCCGTATTCTCCTCGTTTCTCCACAAGGGAAACCGGTACCAACCAATGTGCCACATCAACGTAGCTACTACTTCAACCGTATCGATCTATGTCGTACAGTTCCCTCACAGTTTATTGCTACTTACCTAAAAGGTGTCCCTAGATCCGGGTTAGGATCTATAGTAACTCCCAAGCAAAAACCCTTAAAAGTAAAGCAATCAAAGAAACCAAGAGAATAAATTATGATGAACTAGATCCTAAGGTATACCCCACTTATTAACTCCCCAGCAGAGTCGCCAGTTCTGTGATACGATGGCAGAACCGACTGTTTTGAAATGCTGGTTTGCATTTTGTGTTTTGTGTTCGCAAAATGTCACAGTAAGCAAGAGTCGCCACCGAATTTTATTTTATCCAACCGGAAAGGAAAAAATTACATAAAAAATCCTTTTTCAAGATTTTGAGTATGGGAGGTAGATTATAGAAAGGGAAGGTATTAGCACCCTTTCTATCCATGGTTTTCCATGGGCTCTTAGGTACTTTCTCATATTTCAAAATTTCTTGTGTGTGTGCTTTGTTTTTTGAAAAGTTTGACTTCGTGATAACCCTTGTATCAGTCCTCAAAGGTGTGACGAAGTTGTTTTCAAAATTGTTTTGAAAAGTGTATGTGTGAAAAGTTTGATTTGAGCAAGTATCTACTAGCATCTACCTACTCGAAAAAGGATCGTTTCTATTCTTGTTTCCTTTAGACAATGCTATCCTACTATTGAGAAGTGGGTAGCACCGTCGTTGGAGTTGTAAGGGTCAATTCGTAAGGGACGTACGATCATTGAAGCAATGTTAGGACACCTTAGTAATAACCCTAGACTCTTAAGATCGTATTCGAGGCAACATTTCCGAGGCAACGTTTCCGAGGCAACATTTTCGAACGACACTTTTGATCTTTGTTAGACAGGAGGGCAACCACTAAGACACCCTATACTTAATGACTATTTACCGAAGGCAACCGAAGTGAGAGTATACCCTAAGAGTGCATATGTGCGAATGATTTGATTTCAGTTATTATCTTTGCACATTAGGGTTTTCTAGCCATTTTAAATTATCATGCAATCTTGGTATACAATCCTATCAACATACATCTAAACAGTTAATATTTGCGAGAATTAAAATGCGAGAAAATAAACCTACGCTATTACAAGGCTTCATGGTAGGGATTAATTACATAGCCAAGAAAAACCCGCAAAAGACGATAAATAAAAGAAAGTCCTAGATTAAACTATTACATACCGTGGACAGTTACATTAATATTGCAAAAATAATAAACACGCGTGATGAATCGAATTCAAAATAATTAGGGTTTTAACCCCAACTATACCTAATTGTAATTTAAAGGGAAAACTATTTTTTTTGTCGTTTTTGTTATTTGAGAAAATAAAGCTCAATTGAATAATAATAAAAACCTAATTACTAATTAATTTTAATTTGAGAAAGATAATTAAATTAACCTATTTTTTTGTATTTTTATTTTAAGAACGAAATAAAAATTAAATCAAGAGTTTTAACCCTGATTTTTCTAATTGATTTTAATTATATAAAAAAAGGTTAGAATTTCCCTAAATTAAATTAAATTTGATAAAAAAAACTTAATTCTAATTTTTGTAAAAAAAAATTCTTGATTTTATGATTTTGTGAAAAAGAAATTAGTTTTGTTAAAAACAATAATTAAGCAAATTAATTTTAATAAAGAAATAAAATAGAAAAGAAAGAAAAATGGGCATGACTGCTTAGCAAAGGGGGAGGGGGTGTGAATCTGATTTCTTGGCCCAACAACTCATGGCCCTTTTGACTTTGTTCAACCCTGTGTGCGTGCTTGACTCAGACGCATTGTGGACCTTCAAGGGGAAGGCCTTAGATCTGAAGCCTTGGTGGGTTGAACGATCAGATCTGGATAGTACATGGTGGATCTCTTTCCCTGTAATACACTGGATTGCCTATTCAAGAAAAGCATGAATAAAAGTTGGGACCTGGGGATTGAACCCAGGTCCTTATACATTCCTCCTTTGCACGCTTGCCAACTGAGCTGGCTGTTTTAGTTGTATGTAAAATAACAAACAAATATTATATAATAAAAACCAAATGTTAAACTTTGAAATGCGCGAAATTAAAACTAGAAAGTCAGGGAGTGCCACGTATCCATCTTCTTCCTCACACCGTCGCTGTAAGTTTTGTAACTTTTACCTACGGACATTAAGCGTAGGTATAGCCCTTGTGCATTTCCAAAATCCTGTACGCGCATGATAAATGAAAACCAATGGTACCAATCAACTCGTTTCAACCTCACGAGCATCATGGTACCATTATCAATGTCCAATTTCTCCTGTATAAGAAATCCCTAAAAATAAAGAAAAACCCTAGCCATGGCAGTTTGATGTACAATCAATAAAAATGCAATTGAATACAGTCATTAGCTTACAAACATCTCAAAGATTATAAATATGTCAATCAATCATGCTAAATATGCCAGAATCAATATATTTGAATTCAAGAAAAGAGGCAAACCGTGTGAACCTTACAGGGTGATTCTGAGCGTGGGGAGGCTTGCTAACGATCGAAACATGATCCTGGGACGTCCATCAAATGATTGGTATGGTTAGAACGGCTTGAGATGACCTGCAACTTGGAATTTGGTTTGCACTTTTTCTTGAATTTTTGAAATTGGTTCTCTGCCTTTGCACGCCTCTAGCCTCCTCTTTTTGGTCTGCCTTTGTTCCTTATGTAAAATAGAGTGCATTAGGGTTAAAGTTTGTATCAAATCTTTTCCAATTATGAAGATTGATCAATGATTTCATCCTTGCACCAAATCTTTCCAAAACAAGCAATTTCAATCTTTTCTATCCATATGAAGCCTTGCACGAATTGATCTTGTATCCAGCTGTTTATTGAATCTAATCATGCACAAAATCTCAAGGTTTTATTGATTTTTGATATTTTCATTATTTTATATTGATTTTATTTGATTTAAATGAAATAAAATCAAAATAAATAACAAAAATAAAAGAATGACAAGTGGAAAAGCTCATGGGTCATGGATCACATTACAAACTCAGTACAAGCATAAAAAGTTGGGCCCATTTAGCAAAAAATGCAATTTTGGACACATTTGACTTTTGGCAATTTTGCAAAAAAGGTCAACTTGGCCAATGCATAACTCTCTCAATTTTGACCCTAGATATGTGTTCGTGGACTTTTTAGAAATATTAAGATGTCCTATAAGCAACCCTTTTGGTCTCATCTCAATTGAATCTTCCATGTTCATGTATGAAGCTTTGACCTAAAAGGTGTTTTTGTTGACTTTTTAAAAGGACCTATAATGTCCAAATTCATATCTTCTTGTGAGTGCATATTTTGAACTTGGGATCTGAATATGAATTGTAGGGAATTACATCCTATTCAAAATGAGCTTTGGATGGGTCATTTTTGATAAAGTATGAGAAAATTATGCTTGGTCAAAGTTGAAATAACTTTTCCTACAAAATCCTAATTTAGCAACTTTTGGGTTTTGATGAATTGTGAGAAATCCTTGAGGAATCATGATCAAACCTTGATCAAATGATGAATAATACTTCAAAATGAGGATTTTGACCAAAAATCTTGAAGTTTGACTGTATGTGGGCCACAATTGACTTTTGCCCTAGCACAAGTGATTTTTAGGCCTTTGAGCAATTGACTAAGCAAATCTTCTCTGCAAGGCTTGAAACTTGACATGGATGATCTTGAGAACATACTAGGACAATGGTGAGAATTTGGGATCCTTTGTACTCAAGCATCTTGATGCAAAATGAAACCCTAATTTGGGGTAGACTATCTTAGGAGATGGTTTGTCTGGTCAACTCTTGGACTTCCTTGAGCAATTTGAAGACCTTACTTGACATGTATTGAGAAATATGGGAGGGAAAATTTTGGGGTACAACACTTGGGATATCAAAGAGAATGCATATTATCTCCGTATAGGCAACAAGAAAATATTCAACTTTGATGATCCAACGGCTCTTGAAGAAAATATGGATGCTCATGAGATGGAGGAGCAACACATTAGTGGAAACCGTGAAAAAGACATTAATATGGCTGGTGGGGACTATGCAGAAGATGAGTCATGGATAATAGCCATAACAAAGTGAGAGTATGCATCACGAACATGGATCTGGTTCGCAAGGTAACTTTTGGACTGCACCAAAAAATGAGTCAAATTTGATAACTTTGCTTAAAAACATGGATGTCAAGTTTGATAAAAGGTATGAAGAAAAATTGCTTTGGAGAGGAAACGTTCAAGCTGCTGAGGATGCAAGATACAACCAAGTGCAGGAGCATCTAGCATCACAATATCCAACTTTGATCTTTTTGGGTCATCTACTACTGCACAAAGTCCTTTAATTCAGCAAAGCATGTCCCCCTTATTCACCACAGTGGATAATAAGTTAAGTAGTGTCATGAATCTTGGCTCATCCAATCATGAAGAAAGTGAAAAATTCTACAATTACATGTGTTGTATGCCAAAATTTTCCCTCCCATTTTACTCAAGACATGTTCATTAAGGTCTTCAATTGCTTAAGGTTAACCAAGAATTGATCAGACAAATTCTCCTCCTAAGCAATGGCCTTTCAACTAGGGTTTCACTTTTTACCAAGATGTGTGATCTCCAAAGGTCTCAAGTTTTTTCCATGGTCCTAATATGTCTTCAAGATTGTCCATGCCAAATTTCATGCCTTACACTACAAGTTTGCTCAGTCAACTGCTCAAGTGTTTGAAAATCAACTATATTAGGTCAAAAGTCAATTGTAGCCAATATACAGTCAAACTTCAAGATTTTTGTTCAACATCAACATTTTGAAGTGATATCCATCATTTTATCAAGGGTTGATCATGATTCCTCTAGGAATTCTCTTAATTTCTCAAAAGTCAAGAATTGCTAAATTAGGGTTTCTATAGGAAAAGTCAACTGAACTTTGACAAGGCATAACTTTCACATACTTCATCCATTTTCCCTCAACCAAATCTCATTTTTAAGAGAATACAATTACATACAACTTCTATTTTATCATCTACCTAAAGAAATGCATCATTTGGAAGATATGAGCTCATACATTACAAGTCATTTTCAAAAAAGTCAATAAAAGATACTTTTTGTCAAGACAACTTACATCAAGATAATTTCTTCAAAAGTAAAAATGATCAACACAGATATTGTAGAGGACATATTGGAATTTCCAAAAAGTCAAATATCATCTTAAAAAGATGAAAATTGAGCAAGTTATGATTTTCACAAGTTGGGAAAATTTGTGAAAAATGCATGAAGTCAACTTTGAGAAAATTGCATTTTTAGGTTAACGGACCTAACTTTTAGGGTTAAAAGATGTTTATGATATACCCAAGGACCTATAAACCTAAACATGCACTATTTTGATTTTTATATCTATTTATTTGAATTTTTATTCATTTAAATATGGTTTAAATCAAATAAGTTAAATAAAAATATAAAGAATAATGGGACATGATATTTGGGTTTGATTTGATCTATTAGAAGACCCATATTTTAGTGCAAGATACATCCAAAGGGACCAAGTTCATACAAGTGACCAAAGAGGTTTTTATCACAAATATGGATATTTTTCAATGTGTTTTATCCTTGTCTCCAAGGCCATGAATGTATTGATTCTTTACCATGTTTGTTCACTCCAATCTTCCCTCTATAAATACATAACATTACAAGCCAAAGGGAGCACGAAATTCCTCTCCAAAAATCTCTTCAAAATCTCTTCAAAAACCTCTCCAAAAATCAAAGAATTGGTGCAAGTCATATGTCAAGGTTCCGGTCTCTCTCGATTCACACCAATCCTCAAACCATCCTCTTGAAGTCCCCAGGAGTCTTACAAGGCCCAAGAGCAGTCCATCACATGCCTAGCATGCCCCCATTTGACAACACCAGTTTGGTAAAATTTTAAACTTCAAATCTCTAATTTTGATCACATTTCATGGCATGCTAAGTTTGTTTGAGTTTATATAGAACACTTATGGATGGTTGAATCAGAGGCTCCACGCAAGAATCTGAAAACACCATGGTTAGGGCATGAAGCTTTCAAAGATTCGGGGCCTAGGGATTTCTGATGATTGCACCCCTGTTTACTTTTGCTACTAGGCCCGTCGTTATTTTCTTGTTTTATTCATTTTATTTATTCCTTTTAATTCCTTTTTTTTTAATTTTAATCAATAAACAAATATAAAAATCACATAAAAATAGATTTAGGATTTTTCTTAATTAAATTTTAATTTTGGTAAATTAATTAATTAATCACTTTAACATTTTTTTAAATTAAAATTAATAGAACTTAGGTTTAATTTCATTTTCCTTTTCATAACAAAAATGCCAAAAAAAAACATAGAATTAATTTCTTTTCTTTAAATTTCATGTTTCTTTAATAATTAACCTTTTTTTCTTTAAATATAGATCTAGATCAATTATTTCTTAACTTAAACCATTTTCATAAATTAAAACGAAAAGCAAACAAAAGATTTTCTCTTAGGATTTTTTAGGCGCCCTTTCAATTCGCGCGTGTTATTATCTTTTGTATTCTATTTTTTATACTATTGTAACTGCCTACTGGATGTAATAGAATAACTAGGACTTTTACTTTTTCTTCTTTATTCCCCATTTTGGACATGTAATTAATCTCCTTTCCCGAAGCCTTGTAATAGTTTAGGATTTACAATTCCGCACTTTAAATTCCCGCACATTATTAACTGTCTAGATGCATGACTAATAGGATTGTATGGTAAGAACATAATAATCAAACGCTAGCAAACATAACACAAGACAAAAATAACTTAATACAACACACTCTCACATATACACCTCTAGGGTATCCCCACTTTGGTTGCCTTCAGAAAAACAGTCACATCTCTCGAAACGTGAGAGATTTTAGTGGCTATCCCCCAGTTTAAAGATCATAAGTCCCTCGATGACTGATCAGTGCATTTTGATGCAGATTTTTCCATGATTGTACTTATGCATTTCCATGGTTTGTTTAGCTTATTTTTGTATTTTATAGTGTTTTTCTATTTTATTTTATTTCTACTCTTATTTGATTTTCGCACTTTATTTTCAGCATTAGTAATCTGCACAAATAAATTCATAACTTGAGCTACGGGAGTCGGAATGAGGCGTGCTACCAGTCGTTGGAAAGCTAAGAGAAAGAGCTATAATTTTCATTCAGAAATCGAGAGCTGAATCAGAATGTAGCAGGGCCATAAAATTCGTTGAAGTTGCAGCATTTTATATTTAAGTTTTGGGTCATTTGTTTTGGGCATGGGTTATGTTTTCGACCCAGTTGGGTTATGAATCGAATCCTTGTCTTTGATATACCTAGCAGCCACTGTAGTAATTTAGGGGGGACCTTTTCATTATTCATAAAAAATACATTTTTGCTTTTACGCTTGAATGAAGAACTAATCATCCAGAGTTGATCTACTGTAATCACGTTCCGATGCTTTGAGGTTTTTAATTTATCAATTCAATTTCGTTTCTCTTTTAATTCTATTTTATGAAATTGTATTTGCTTAATATATTATTTCATGGAATATCTTGATTAAATTCGTATGATTGTATTCCTAATCTTTAATCGTTGTTTACGTCGCTTAGTCGTTAAATCGCGTTCTATATCGTGTTTGCTTAATTCACGATTATATTAATCCGTTTGCTTAATTCAGAATGAGAATTCAGTCTATTTTATATCTATTGCGCTTTTCAATTGGTATTGAAATTGAATAGAGGTCGAAGCCGCTTAGGGAATTGATAAGGTAAAAACCAATGATTAGCAGGAACCTGAAAACAGTAGACCGACTTATTTTTATAATCACTTATTTTAATCACTTATTTTAATCACTTATTTCGTGTTATGAATCGATCCTAAAACCAACCCCCCATTCGATTTCTATTAGTTAATAATAAAATCAAGAATCCTTGCGATACGACTCGAGCCATTGTCGTTATACTGCATTTTACAAAATACTCGTTTTTGATCTGTGTGCTACAACGAATCAAATTGGCACCGTTGCCAAGGATTCTTGTTTTTATTTATTAATATTATAGTCATAAGTTTAGTGTTCTTGTTTTTTTTTTCTTGGTTTTTTTGTTGTTTTGTTGTGTTTGTTGATTTCAGGATTGCAATTTCGGTTGCAGTACAGTTTTTCAGCCTAGTAGGTATGTTTGAAACCTACTGTTTCAATTTGCTCCGGATTTTTTCGTGAAGTTCATAAAAAAATCGATGAACAGTACTCCTTTAGAATAAAATTTTAAAAGATTTCGGCCCTCAAAATCACAAATTCATATTTTTTCTATTTTTAACGAAATTTTTACTGTTTTCATAGAGTCGAAAAAATTCTCAAAATTATTATTTTTCCTAATTAGATTAAATCTAGTGTTATTTTATTTTTTTGAATTTTATTTAATCGATTTCATTCATTGTGTTTGCTTTTTATTATTAGGGACATTGCTGGCATTTTGAACATTGTTGTTGCATTGCTGTGTATTAGTCCTGGCCACTAGGTCTTGTTGTTCTGAATTTGTTGCTTTTGATCCCGAAGTAGAGAAAACCTTGCACACATGGCATAGAAAAGTCCATGCGACCACTAGTTTACCACCCACAATTCAGTATGATTCTGAGTCTGACTATTTGCATAACTTGTTTGCTTCGAATTCTGAATTTGTTTTTGATATGGCTGACCAAAGAACCTTAAGGCAATTGGCTTCCCCTGATGTGAATTATAATGGCATGTGTATTGAATATGATAATGTTGTTGTTCCTTTTGAATTAAAATCGGGTTTAATACACTTGTTGCCCAAGTTTAGTGGTCTTGCAGGTGAGGATCCACACAAACATTTGAAAGAATTTCAGGTCGTGTGTTCTACACCATTGAAGCCTGAAGGGATCACTGAAGATCACATCAAACTTCGAGCTTTTCCTTTTTTATTACAGGGTGGGGCAAAGGATTGTATATACTATCTTGAGCCAAATTCAATCGCAAGCTGGAATGCTCTAAAAAAGTGTTCTTGGAGAGATATTTTCCTGCCTCTAGAGCTGCCTCAATAAGAAAGGAGATTTATGGTATTAGACAAGGCAATGAGTCGTTGACTGAGTATTGGGAGAGATTCAAACACTTGGTATCTAGTTGTCCTCAACACCATATTACCGAGCAACTACTTATCCAGTACTTTTATGAAGGTTTGTTATCGATGGATAGGAACATTCTTGATGCTGCTAGTGGCAGAGCACTTATCGATAAAACTCCAGCTGCTGCCAAAGCCCTTATTAAAAATATGTCTCTTAATTCTCAACAGTTTACCACTAGAGACAATTTGTTAGAACAAAGTTTGAATCTACTACCCTAAGTTTAAGTTTTGATGATAACAAAATGAAATGATATATTAATTATGTGATTCATGTAAGAACTATTTGCTACCTAAAATATTACCTTCTGTTTTGCAGAAACTCTGATAGGTATCAGCAAGAGTACACTTAATCAGCATCAGAATATTGGTTATCAACATCAGCATCAGAAGTTTCTATATCAGAATACCAGAATCAGAAGAACAACTCACGCTTATGCTGAAGCTTGATGAACAGAACTGCGCTCAACACTCTGATAAAGACAACAATAGTTCATCAGCACTTAAGCAGAGTCAGAATGAGCCCAAGCCAGAACACGCTTTAAGTAGCAACGGTACTGTGCATTCAAGGCGAATTATTACCAACGGCATCATTCCAGACAAGATCTGCTTAATAAGGAAAGTTTGTTATTAGCATTGAATCAAGATTATTGCTCCAACGTTCAACAAATTCAGTGCTATATAAACAAGACAATGAAGATTGAATTGGCTAATGCTCTACAACTATTTCCACGCCTAAAAGCTATTCATCATGTTCTCATTCTCAGTTTGCTAAAAGCTCCATATTTTCCTTACTCAATATTTTAGCAATCTAGTTTCATAAGCTTAAGTTGTGTAATATCACAGTTGTGATAAACAGTTTTGTAGAAAACACTCACACACCTAGATTTCCATTCTGTGTAAGAAAGTGATTCCTTGACAAACCGGGTTGTGGTTTGCATCAAGAAGGCTTTAGCAGTTGTTAAAGCAGATTGTAATATTCAGTTGAATATAGTGGATTAAGACCTCGTTGGAGAGATGCGAAATCACCTTGAAGGGTGGACTGGAGTAGTTTGAGATCAAACGAACCAGGATAAAAATATTGTGTTCATTGCAATTGATTTTCAGTTTTATAATTCAACCCCCCTTCTTGTGTTTTTCACTTCTTCAATTGGCATCAGAGCGCCTGGTTCTGAGCTAAAGCACTTAACCGTGTCAGTACAAGATCCAACGTCAGAAAAACACAATGGCAGGAACTTATTCTCACACCAGCAATGACAACCATGAGGACAGAGACAGATTCCGCGGCAAACCTCCAGTCTTTGATGGAGAAAATTTTGATTGCTGGAAAAACAGAATTGAAAGCTTCTTTCTGGCACATGATGCTGATCTGTGGGACATGGTGACAGATGGATACACGCACCCTGTGAATGCAAGCGGTCAGAAGATTGATAGGAAAACAATGTCTGACCAACAAAAGCGTGACTTCAAGAATCACCACAAGGCCAGAACCATCCTTCTCAGCGCCATCTCGTATGCTGAATATGAAAAGATCTCCAACAGAGACACAGCAAAGAACATGTTTGACTCACTCAGAATGACGCATGAGGGCAACGTTCAGGTCAAAGAGACTAAAGCTCTGGCGCTCATTCAGAAGTATGAGGCATTCAAAATGGAAGAAAGTGAATCCATTGAAACAATGTTCTCAAGATTCCAGATTCTGGTAGCTGGTCTCAAGGTTCTGGACAAAGGCTACTCTACTGCTGATCACGTCAAGAAAATCATCAGAAGCTTACCAAAGCAGTGGAGGCCAATGGTTACAGCTCTGAAGCTAGCAAAAGATCTCAACAAAATTTCTCTGGAGGAACTTATCAGCTCCCTCAGAAGTCATGAGATAGAGCTAGAAGCTGATGAACCCCAGAAGCAAGGTAAGCCTTTAGCATTAAAATCTAACAAAAAATCTGAGTCTAAAGTTTTGCAGGCAGTTGAAGAAACATCTGATGGATCCTCATCAAAAGAAGACGAACTCTCCCTCCTCTCTAGAAGAGTGAATCAACTGTGGAAGCAGAGACAAAGAAAGTTCAAGAATCCCAGAAGATCTGATCAGAACGAGTCTTCTTCCAGATACAGAAGGACAGATTCTTCCTCTGGATACAGAAGATCTGAAGGCTCCTCAGGAAGCAGAAAGCCAAACACCGAGGACATCATCTACTATGAGTGCAATGAGCAAGGACACTACAAGAGTGACTGCCCAAAGCTTCAGAGGGAAAAGCCCAAAAAGAAGTTTGGAAGAGAAAAGAAGAAAAGTCTCATGGCTACATGGGATGACTCTGACTCGTCTGAAGCTGACTCAGAATCAGATGATGAGAGAGCAAACATAGCTCTCATGGCCAACATTTCAGAAGATAGTGAAGCTTCTGAATCAGACTCAGAATCAGATACTGAAGAGGTATTTCCTGACTTTGCAGTTAATTTTACCAAGGCTGAACTTGCTGAAAGCCTTAATGAAATTCTGGAAAGGTATCAGCAGATTAGAGTTAAATTCAGAGACCTGAAAAGGAATCTTGAATCTGACTCTAATAAGAATGAGAGTCTTAAATTGGAGAATTCTGAGCTGAGAATTAAAATTTCAAAATTAGAAAATACTTTACAAAACTCTCAGAAGGAACCAATTTCTGAAACTCCCAGCAACGCTGATGAGATCATCAAGGAGTATGATCACAGTTTCCAGAAGTTCCTTGCTAAAAGCATAGATAGAAGCAAAATGGCTTCAATGATCTATGGAGTTAGCAGAAACAGCAGGAAGGGAATAGGATACCAAGGTAAGGTTCCTACACCAAAGAATGTCATGGATTTAACCATTAAACACACACCTCTGAATTATCATTTTGTGTATGGTCACACACATGATATTAAATACACTAGCAGTAAGTATTCTGTGAAACCAAAATTCAACCAGAGTTTTGGTAAATCTAACAAATCAGGACCCAAGAAAATCTGGGTATCTAAGGATAAAATAATACATGTTGCAGATATCTTTAGCAGCAAGTCAGAAACACCAGTCATGGTACCTGGACTCTGGCTGCTCGCGACACATGACGGGAAGAAGGCATATGTTCCAAAGCCTGGAACTTAAGCCTGGAGGCCACGTTGGCTTTGGAGGCAATCAGAGGGGAAAGATAATTGGCTTTGGAACTGTAGGTAATGGAAATCTTCCCTCTATTAATAATGTTCTGCTAGTAGATGGATTAATGCATAATCTGTTATCCATAAGTCAATTAAGTGATAACGGTTATGATATAATCTTTAATCAAAAATCATGTAAAGCTGTTAGTCAGAAAGATGGGACTATCCTATTTAATGGAAAGAGGAAAAACAACATTTACAAAATCAAACTTTCTGAACTGAAAAGTCAGAATGTAAAGTGCCTTCTGTCTGTTAACAACGAGCAGTGGATCTGGCACAGAAGATTGGGGCATGTTAGTATGAGAAGAATATCTCAGATTAACAAACTCAATCTGGTCAGAGGACTTCCTAATTTGAAGTTCAATTCAGATGCTCTGTGTGAAGCATGTCAGAAAGGCAAGTTTGCAAAACCTTCTTTTAAATTTAAAAATGTTGTTTCTACCTCTAAGCCATTAGAACTTCTGCACATTGACTTTTTTGGACCAGTTAAAACTGCTTTAGTCAGTGGCAAGAAGTATGGGTTAGTAATCGTAGATGACTATAGCAAATGGACATGGGTAAAGTTCTTAAGACACAAGGACGAGTCGCACTCTATGTTTGTTACCTTCTGTAACCAAGTTCAGAATGAAAAGGATCTTAGAATCGTTAAAGTCAGAAGTGATCATGGTGGAGAATTTGAAAACAAAGATTTTGAGTCATTCTTTAATGACAGAGGCATTCTGCATGATTTCTCTTGTCCTAGAACTCCCCAACAAAATGGAGTTGTAGAACGAAAGAACAAAACATTTTAAGAAATGGCCAGAACCATGATCAATGAGACAAACGTTGCTAAGATCTTCTGGGCAGAGGCAATAAACACAGCGTGCTACATTCAGAATAGAATCTCAATAAGACCTATTCTGGAAAAGACTCCATATGAATTGTGGAAGAACAGAAAGCCCAACATTTCATATTTTCATCCATTTGGATGTACTTGTTTTATGTTAAATACAAAGAATTATTTGAACAAGTTTGATTCTAAAGCACAGAAGTGTATTATGTTAGGATTCTCTGAACGCTCAAGAGGGTACAGAGTATACAATACAGAAACACAGATTGTGGAAGAATCAATCAGTGTTCATTTTGATGATAAGCTTGACTCTGAAAAGTCAAAGCAGAATGAAGTTTTTGCAGGTATGGAAGTTGAATTTACAGGTTCTGAAGACAAGTCATCAGAAGCTCTCAACACAGACACTCCTTCAACGTCTGAAAGAAGCACTGCTAGCAATCCTACAACAGCTGCTGATCAACCTCAGAAGAGATTACCCAGAAGCAGCTTGGATCACCCAGAAGAAACTATCTTAGGAAGAAAGGAAGATCCAATCAGAACAAGAGCAAGCTTCAGAAACTCTGAAGAAACCCTCATGGGACTTGTGTCTCTGATTGAACCTTCTTCTATTGATGAAGCACTTCTGGATAACGACTGGATTCTGGCAATGCAAGAAGAGCTGAATCAATTCACCAGAAATGACGTATGGGATCTTGTTCCCAGACCAAAAGGATTCAACGTCATTGGAACAAGATGGGTGTTCAGAAACAAGCTAAATGAACAAGGTGAAGTCATCAGAAACAAAGCACGACTGGTTGCACAAGGTTATAGTCAGCAAGAGGGAATAGACTATACAGAAACCTTTGCTCCAGTCGCCAGGTTAGAATCTATCAGACTTTTAATTTCATTTGCTGTTAATAGAGGCATCACTCTGTATCAGATGGATGTCAAAAGTGCATTCTTAAATGGTTATATAGAAGAAGAGGTTTATGTGCACCAACTCCCTGGTTTTGAAAATACAAAACATCCAGAACATGTTTTCAAACTAAAGAAGTCACTATATGGTCTGAAACAAGCTCCCAGAGCTTGGTATGAAAGACTAAGTAACTTTCTGTTAGAAAATGAATTCACCAGAGGGAAGGTGGACACTACCTTATTCTGTAAGTCAGTTAAGAATGACATCTTAGTCTGTCAAATTTATGTTGATGATATTATTTTTGGTTCTACTAATCCTTCTCTTGGAAGAAAATTTGCTAAGTGTATGCAGGGAGAATTTGAGATGAGCCTCGTGGGGGAACTGGAATTCTTTCTAGGAATTCAGATCAATCAAACCCCAGAGGGAACTTACATTCATCAGAGCAAATACATCAGAGATCTTCTGAAGAAATTTGACCTCTCAGAATGTAAGCCATCAAAGATTCCAATGCATCCCACATGCATTCTGGAAAGAGAAGAGGTAAGAAAAAAGGTAGAACAGAAGGTCTACAGAGGTATGATTGGTTCTCTCCTTTATCTGACAGCTTCAAGACCTGATATATTATTCAGCGTATGTATTTGTGCTAGATTCCAATCAGATCCTAGAGAATCTCACTTAACAGCTGTTAAGCGAATTTTCAAGTATATGAAAGGTACTACTAATCTGGGTTTATTTTATAGAAAATCTAGTGATTACAGTTTAGTAGGCTACTGCGATGCTGACTTTGCTGGAGACAGAGTAGAGCGTAAAAGTACTTCTGGAAGCTGCCAGTTTCTGGGAGAAAATCTGATCTCTTGGTCCAGCAAAAGGCAATCCACAATTGCGCTATCAACAGTAGAAGCTGAGTACATAGCAGCAGCAGGATGTAGCACACAAATGCTCTTGATGAAAAGTCAGCTTGAAGACTTCCAGATTTTTGAGAGTAACATCCCTATACTCTGTGACAATACTTCTGCTATTTGCTTAAGTAAGAATCCCATTTTACATTCTAGAGCAAAGCATATAGAAATAAAACATCATTTCATTAGGGACTATATTCAGAAAGGAATTTTGACCTTAAAATTTATTGATACAGACCATCAATGGGCTGATATCTTCACTAAACCCCTTTCTGAAGATAGGTTCAATTTCATTCTGAAACATCTCAGCATGAAAATCTGCCCAGAGTGAAAATGCTTTAAGTATATATATTTATCTTCAGAATGTATTTGTTTTACTGTGAACTTCTGATCAATCTCTTTTCAGAAAGATAGAACATGCAGATTGTATCAGATGCTAGTCTTAAAGATCTGAGCGTTTCAGCTCAAGGATAGACGTGCTGATCACTAAATCAAACAAGTGTCATCCAATCATCAGCAAATCTCTGAAGCAGAATGCGTGCACGCTTCTGAGAAGGCAAAACGCTGATTGGGTGTATTGAGACACATGTCTGGTAACCGTTTCAAGTATCTTTCTCAAATCCCCCAAAATCAACAAGCATTAAATGAAAGTAATCATGTTTTTAAAATGTAATCATGATTTTATTTCTCTTTCTTGAAACCGTTTACTCTTTCAAAATATTCTGAACTCTATTTAAGCACGTTAACTTCTCACATTAATATTTTACAGTTTCTCATAATCTCTCAAATATTTTCTGCATTTTCTCTGTGTTCATCTCTTTCAAACTTAAACCCATTTTCTCAGTTTTCTCAGAAAAATCCTAAGTGTGAACATGGCAACCTCCAGCAGTGTTTCTGCAGGTTCTCAGAAGAAAGCTTCCTTTGAACAGTACCAAGTTCCATTCAGAACACTCCTTACACCAGTGAAGAATCTTGAAGTGTTGTCTGAACTGATTATTGATTTTGGCAGTCTGAAAGAGAATGGTTTTGACTTGACAGAAGAAGTTAGGGCACAAAAATGGGAGAGATATTTTGACAGGTTGGTTGGACCAACGTTCCCAATGTTAGCCAAGGAGTTCTGGATTCATGCGACCTCTTCAACGCATCAAGTCACCTCCTACATAATGGGAAAGAAGATTGTGATCACGGAGGATCACATAGCAAAGTTGATTGGTTACAGTGGCGGTGGCGTCCGCTGTATTGATATGGCTGAAAGATGCTCTGACATTGGCGTCATAGCAGAACAGATTTTCACCCTTGGGGTGCCCAGCAGCAAAATCAGAGACCTCAAGGATCACCACAGAGTTTGGGCGAAGATCATTCTGGGGTGTTTTAATCATAGGAAGCCAACTAGTTCCCCTGATTACATAAATATAGATCAGCAATTTCTGATCTATTTTATCAATCAGAAGGTAAAAATCAACTTGGCCCATCTTCTGTTTAATCACCTCAGAACAAGCGTGAAGGAAACCAGGGAAGAAGAAAGAACAAAGAGGGATTTGATACCCTTTGGAAGGTTAATATCAGATATTTTGACTGAGAATAGGCTGATAGAGCACCTGATAGAAGCTCAAGAGTTAAGCACTATTGAACCAACTGTTGGCAAGCCTCTGAACACGAAGAATCTGAAGAAAATGAAGTTAATAGAGAATATCAGAAAGGAACCCAGCGTTACTCCTACTGCTGACATCACCAGCAGAAGAGTCCCACTGAGTGACTTTCCCTTATTTTCTGAGATAGAATCTAAACCAGTGGTGGTTCTCAGATACTTGGACGCGTGCAAGGCTGATGGTACAGATCCCAAGTTGAATATCAAAGATCTGCACCAAGCTCAACTAGAAGTCTCACTGAAGAAGACGAAGAAAAGGAAGGCCCCTTCAGAAGGAACATCCCAGCAGACACCCAAGAAAAGAGGTAATTTATCTGCTGCTTTTGTTTTAAATTCTTCTGCTATTCCAACATCAATCCCCACTCCAGCTTCTCATGAAATCCCAATCCCCATCCCAACAATAGATGAAACCGAACCAGAAGATGACCCTTCTGAGGCACTACAACTCAGAAGACCCCGCACCAAAAATCCCAAACCAACAACTTCAACAACATCAGCACTTGAAAAAGTTCTGTCTGACATTGATCAACGTGCTTCTGATCACCTCTCCAATAATCCAAACTCTGAACCACAAATTGTCCACTCTCCTCAACCAGAACAACCTCTCTCACCCATTCCAGAAGAACCACATATTCCTGAACAACCAGAAATTCCTCCTCCTTCTCCACAACCAGCAATTCCTTCTCCCTCTCATCAACTAGAAATTCATTCACCTTCACCTCAACCATCACCTCAACCTGAGTTTCATCACTATGAAACTCCAACTCCTCCACCTTCTGAACCTCATTCTCCTCAATCCTCTGAGCCACAACCTCTGGCAATACAGCTGCTATGTGGAACAACGGTAACAATGGCCCAGCTGCCATCCTCGCCAGAAACCACTCCTCCAAAGACTCCCAAAACTCCCCCCAGTCCAATTATTATTTCTGACTCTCCCACTCCATCTCCCAAACAAACAGCTCCCAAACAAACCACAGAAGCTCTAAAATTGCAAGACATCAATTATGAGCAAGCACAGCAGAATTTCAGCAAGCTTCTGAACGAAGTAGGAAGTCAGCTGCTGAAAGAAGACGTGCTCCTTCTGGATAGTGAGCCATGGTCTGAGAAGCGTCCAGCTTTAAAGGTGCAGCCAGAAGAAGATCAGACAATTCAAGCTGAAGCCAGTCAAGCTGAAGATGTTGCAGAAAGCTCTCAGAAGCTCCATGCTTCTGATGTTTCTCAATCTGCCTTGGACAGGCAGAC
The DNA here is from genome assembly GCA_948472305.1 of Vicia faba. Classification (NCBI taxonomy): domain Eukaryota; kingdom Viridiplantae; phylum Streptophyta; class Magnoliopsida; order Fabales; family Fabaceae; genus Vicia; species Vicia faba. The sequence continues at coordinate 94,029,891 of OX451735.1, read as the reverse complement.
TCTGGAAGAGCTGAAGCTGAATGATATCCGTCTGCAGCAAAGAATGGATGAAAATGATCAAAAGATGAAGGAAAGGATGGATGTGCAGGATAGCAAGATAGATACAGTAGTCAGCATGGTGCACAAGCAGACTAAAACTGCTGATCAGATTAATGCAATGCTGGAGACTCTGTTCACACGCCTTCCTCCCCAACCTTAGATTTTCATTCATGTTATTTTCATGTTTTCTTTGCATATCTTCTGTACTGTTTTGTCTGGCTCTGACTATTTTAATATGACAAGTTTTTATGCTCTAATTGTTTTAGCACATTACTTACACTTTTTGATCGCTGACAAAAAGGGGGAGAACAAGAATGATATTTTTCAATAACGGATTACTGAGACAGAAAATCTCAAACATTCTAACTCTGATATACTTGAATATGTTTTCTGTTTTTGCTTAAGTCTACAGGTACAAGAATGCTCTCTGATACTCTGAAGACCAAAGTCCTGATACTCTGACCCAAAGCAAAGCTCTGATAAAGCTCTGATATTCTGATCTGAAGCTCTGCTCTGATATTCTGATCTAAAGCTTCTGATAGTCAAAGCTCTGATATTCTGATGTTAAAAGAAAGGCAATAAAGATCTGATCCTGAAGAACTCTTGGAATTAAAAAGGGAAGTTATAAATTAAGGGGGAGTATCTCTGATCCCAACTCTCATATCTCTTTATCCCTTATCTTTGATAACTTCTTACTCTGATACATCTTATCATATAGTTATCTCTGATACTTTTTCACGTTATTTTCAATTAAAAATATCTAGTTTTTGTCATCATCAAAAAGGGGGAGATTGTTAGAACAAAGTTTGAATCTACTACCCTAAGTTTAAGTTTTGATGATAACAAAATGAAATGATATATTAATTATGTGATTCATGTAAGAACTATTTGCTACCTAAAATATTACCTTCTGTTTTGCAGAAACTCTGATAGGTATCAGCAAGAGTACACTTAATCAACATCAGAATATTGGTTATCAACATCAGCATCAGAAGTTGCTATATCAGAATACCAGAATCAAAAGAACAACTCACGCTTATGCTGAAGCTTGATGAACAGAACTGCGCTCAACACTCTGATAAAGACAACAACAGTTCATCAGCACTTAAGCAGAGTCAGAATGAGCCCAAGCCAGAACACGCTTTAAGTAGCAACGGTACTGTGCATTCAAGGCGAATTATTACCAACGGCATCATTCCAGACAAGATCTGCTTAATAAGGAAAGTTTGTTATTGGCATTGAATCAAGATTATTGCTCCAACATTCAACAAATTCAGTGTTATATAAACAAGACAATGAAGATTGAATTGGCTAATGCTCTACAACTATTTCCACCCCTAAAAGTTATTCATCATCTTCTCATTCTCAGTTTGCTAAAAGCTCCATATTTTCCTTACTCAATATTTTAGCAATCTAGTTTCATAAGCTTAAGTTGTGTAATATCACAGTTGTGATAAACAGTTTTGTAGAAAACACTCACACACCTAGATTTCCATTCAGTGTAAGAAAGTGATTCCTTGACAAACCGGGTTGTGGTTTGCATCAAGAAGGCTTTAGCAATTGTTAAAGCAGATTGTAATATTCAGTTGAATATAGTGGATTAAGACCTCGTTGGAGAGAGGCGAAATCACCTTGACGGGTGGACTGGAGTAGTTTGAGATCAAACGAACCAGGATAAAAATATTGTGTTCATTGCAATTGATTTTCAGTTTTACAATTCAACCCCCCTTATTGTGTTTTTCACTTCTTCACAATTATGTTTAAAGCAAAGGCGTGGATCAAATTCAGGTTTCTTCCAACAAAGCTTTAGAGACCAGAATTGACGAGCTCACTGCCTTAGTCAAACAGCTGGCAGTAGCAAAACCTCAAACAGCAAATGTGTGTGGTATTTGTACTTCTCACAAGCATCCGACCGATACCTGTCCTATTATGAGAGACAAGTCCATTACTGAGCTGCCTCAAGCTTATGCAGCCAACCTTTACAATCAAAACAGGTACAACAACACTCCTGACCTGTCCACCAACAAATACCATCCCAATTGGAGGAACCATCCCAACCTTCGATATGGAAATCCACAAACCAGCCAACAACAGAACCCACCCCAAGTGGTTGTCCCTGCACCTTCGGGACCATCCTTAGAGGATCTTGTCAAACAAATGGCTGTCAATAACCTTCAGTTCCAACAAATAACCGATTCTAGCATTCAGACCTTGCACACACAGATGGGACAACTTGCTACTCAAATAAACTCCATGCAATCCCAAGGGTCAAACCAACTTCCAGCCCAAACAGTTGTCAATCCGAATGGTCCTAATGCTAATGTCAGTGCAATTTCTTTGATATCTGGAAAGGTTATAGAACCAGCCCCTAAAAAAATAAAAAAATTATTGAGGTAACATCTGAACCTTCTCCTTCTGAATCTGTTTCACCTGAACTTTCCTCACCTTCTTCTGTTGCGGTGGAAACTGAAAAAATTAAAGAAAAGGATTATGTTCCACCAGTTCCCTTCCCACATAGAGTTATTAAAAATAAAATAATTGAGGAGGGAGAGAAATAAACCTAGATATTGGATGTTTTTCGAAAAGTCGCGGTAAACATTCCGCTTCTTGATGTAATTAAGTAGGTTCCTAAGTAAGCTAAGTTTCTGAAGGATTTGTGTACCAACAAGAGAAGGATTAAGGGAAGTGAAAGAGTCAACTTAGGAAGAAATATTTCTGCTTTTATTCATCCTAAACCTTCATCCGAAAAGGTTGTAGGCGAGCAAAATGTTTCAGCCCTCACTACTCAGGTTCTGCCACAAAAGCAGAAGGATCCAGGAACATTTGCTATTCCTTGCACCATCGGGAACAGTAAATTTGAGAATTACATACTTTATTTGGGAGGGGGCATTAATGTGATGCCTACTTCTGTTTATAATAACCTTTATCTTGGTCCTTTGCAGCATACATGTTTAATCATTCAATTGGCAAACAGGAGCAACACTCTCCCCGCTGGCGTAGTCGAAGATGTATTTGTTCAAGTTAAAGATTTGATTTTTCCTGCTGATTTTTATATTCTAGACATGGAAGGAGAAATAAAATCCAGCAGAGCTCCCATCATTTTAGGCAGACCGTTCATGAAAATGAAAAAAACAAAAATTGATGTTGACGATGGAACCATGTCCATGGAATTTGGTGACATTATCGCAAAATTCAACATTTTTAATGCCATGAAACATCCCCTGGAGGAGAATTCCATTTTTCACATTGAGTTGATCTCTACATTGGCTGATGACACTTGTTCTGAATTATTTTCCATTGATTTTCCGTCTTTATCTGGATTTGATGATGTTTACGTGTGTTCTGATTGTACTGACAATAACTTGTGTGTTGTGTGTGCTGAGATTGATGCTGCCTTGCAGGCTGATGTGTTTCCTACAGGTGAAGTTGTTATTGATGAATCTGTTTTTGCAGCTGATGCCCTTGACATCCTTGCTGCCCCAAACACTCCACCCATAGAGCATCCCCCGTCCTTAGAGCTGAAACAACTCCCTAAAAACCTGAAATACGCTTATTTCGTTTTGAAGAAGCATAAGAAAGGAATTGGATGGACCTTAGATGATATTTATGATATTAGTCTGTCCATGTGCATGCATAGGATCTCACTTGAAGATGTAGCAAAAGCAGTGAGGCAGCTTCGTAACCTTTTGATCCTTGATGTTGTGAAAGATGAGATCACGTTCACGTGCCCATTTGACACTTTTACTTTAAGAAAAACATTCTTTGATCTAGGAATAAAAAGTGAAGGTACTGATAAAAATTGCAAAGTCAAAGGACACCGCCTCAAGCTATTCCATGAGAGTCCCACGTTGGAAGAGGAAACTATAAAAGTGCTCTCGTTGGGAAAGGCTACTTATGTAATCATCTATCCACCTTGACTCCTCGGGTGTGTTCTTTCCTCTCTCATCGCTCTTATTTTATGCTTGTTTCTTTCATTGAGGACAATGTGTGTTTTAAGTATGGGGGAGGAAATCATTTATTTGTTTTGTTTTCTTTACTTTTGTTCTCTGTTTTCTTATTTTGTTTTCAGTTATAAAAAAAATAAAAAAAATATGCATCTTTTTGAAAGTTTTGGGTTATAGATTAATCTGAGGTTAATTGTGGAGACTTGGGAAAAGTTCACAAGATCGGTATCATCTTAACACTGTAAGTCTCATGCATATGGAAGTTAATTTGAATTTTTATTATGACGTAGTCTTGAATTCTCATCTTTTAATAGCTATTGAGTAGCTTATTTCAGCAGTCAACACCATCTCACACGCACTCTACGCAGGGAAGCCGATGAAAATAAGTGAGTGATTCAAGTTTTATTTGAAAAAAAAAGAATTCGCCTTCTAATTTTGGTGACCCTCACCCGGTCACTTAATCCAACGATCATAGAACCTACAAAAAAAAGTTAATAAAAAGACTTGTTGTTAGTTGGTTCAGCGGTTTCTGGTGCTGAACTTGGTAGGGCGGAACACAGTCCGATCCCCCGCAATTACAATTGAGTAAGCAAAGGATTATGCCACGTAAGTACCAGAACCCCGTGCAAAAAGGATCAGAGTCACTAATCGATCGTCTTACTATGAGTGTGTGGAGATAACGGGCTTAATGTGATTGCGCCTGAATGAAAAATAGCAAAAAGGAGGATGAGTAAGTTAGGCTTTGGCATAATAATATGATTCGAATTGGTTTGTATATTCAAGAGACAAGATTAGTGTTCCTACGATATCCTTAGTGTGCAAGTTTAGTACCTATTGATGCAATCTTAACCGAAGAAGAGTTTGTAGCCTAGAATGAGTAGATGATGATGCTGTTGTGTTTCTTTTGATTTTATTTTGCTCGGAGTGCAAAAGTTCAAGTGTGGGGGAATTTGATCAGTGCATTTTGATGCACATTTTTCCATGATTGTACTTATGCATTTCCATGGTTTATTTAGCTTATTTTTGTATTTTATAGTGTTTTTCTATTTTAGTTTATTTCTACTCTTATTTGAATTTCGCACTTTATTTTCAGCATTAGCAGTCTGCACATATAAATTCATAACTTGAGCTACGGGAGTCGGAATGAGGCGTGATACCAGTCGTTGGAAAGCTAAGAGAAAGAGCTATAATTTTCATTCAGAAGTCGAGAGATGAACCGGAATGTAGCGGGGACATAAAATTCGTTGTAGTTGCAGCATTTTATATTTAAGTTTTGGGTCATTTGTTTTGGGCACGGGTTATGTTTTCGACCCAGTTGGGTTATGAACCGAATCCTTGTCTTTGTTATACCTATCAGCCGCTGTAGTAATTTAGGGGGGACCTTTTCATTATTCAGAAAAATACATTTTTGCTTTTACGCTTGAATGAAGAACTAATCATCCAGAGTTGATCTACTGTAATCGCGTTTCGATGCTTTGAGATTTTAAATTTATCAATTCAATTTCGTTTCTATTTCAATTATATTTTATGAAATTGTATTTGCTTAATCTATTATTTCATGGAATGTCTTGATTAAATTCGTATGATTGTATTCCTAATCTTTAAGCATTGTTTACGTCGCTTAGTCGTTGAATCGCGTTATATATCGTATTTGCTTAATTCACGATTATATTAATCCGTTTGCTTAATTCGGAATAAGAATTCAATTTATTATATATCTATTGCGCTTGTCAATTGGTATTGAATTCTAATAGAGGTCGAAGCCGCTTAGGGAATTGATAAGGTAAAAACCAATGATTAGCAGGAACCTGAAAACAGTAGATCGACTTATTTTTATAATCACTTATTTTAATCACTTATTTTAATCACTTATTTTAATCACTTATTTCGTGTTATGAATCGATCCTAGAACCAACCCCCCATTCGATTTCTATTAGTTAATAATAAAATAAAGAATCCTTGCGATACGACTCGAGCCATTGTCGCTATACTGCATTTTACAAAATACTCGTTTTTGATCATTGTGCGACAGCGGATCAATGACCCTCTCGATGTTGCCTCGGTATGATCTTGAAAACCCTAGGGTAGTTACTAAAGTTTCTTGCCCATTTGCCTTTGTGATTGTATAAACGTCCCTTAGAATGTCCCTCAAACATCCAATGATTAGGGCTACCTACTCACTTATAGTAGGATAGAACTGTCTAAAGGAAAAAAGGAAAAGAACAACCTTTCAAGTAAAGTAGATAGCTGTTAGATGCTTGCTCAAACAATTTTTACACTTACACAAAACTTATTTCAAAAACATTTTCAAAAACTTTGTATATGTTCTCTACCATTCTGAGAAATATTACAAAGTTTTCCGCACTAAGGCGCTTTCAAAAATACTTTTCAAAACACACAAAGCACAAGGTATTTCAAAATGAGATAAACATCTAAGAGCCTGTAGATAACTATGGATGGAAAGGGTGCTAACACCTTCCATTTCCATAATATACCCCCTTACTCATAAATAATCTCGAAAGGTCTTTTTCTGTTCTTTTCACCCTTTCCTTTGTTGGATAAAAGAAAATTCGGTGGCGACTCTTGCTTAGTGCTACATTTGCAAACATAAACACAAAAACCAGTATAACAGTCGGTTCTGCCACCGTATGACAAAACTGGCGACTCTGTTGGGGAAAGACTTATAAAGTGGGGTTACCTTAGAGTTTAGTTCATTTTAAATTGCTTTACATTGTGTGTTTTGTATGTGTAACACGGTGGGAGAACTGACATGGGATATTTTTCTTTTGATCGCAATTGTTGTGGTTAGAAAGAGTCGCCACCGACTTTTCTTTTATCCAAAAAGGAAAGGCTGAAAAGAACAGGAAAGACCTTTGAGATTATTTCTTGAGTTTGGGGGGTAGATTATGAAAAGGGAAGGTATTAGAACCCTTTTCATCCATAGTTATCTATGGGATCTTAGTTGCTTGCTAGATCACTTGCTTTTTTTGAAAATGTGCTTTGTGGTGGTTTTTGAAAGTATTTTGAAAAGGCGCATTCCTTTAGGCAAACTTTGTAATGGTTCTCATTTCGTAAGAACGTATAAAAAGTGTTGGACTTTTGAAAATATTTCATGGAAAAGTGTTTGGTGTTTGTTTTGAAAATGAGCAAGGATGTTTGTTTTGAAAATGAGCAAGCAACTAAGAACGTTTCTACCTACTCAAAAGTATTTTGTTCATTTCTTCCTTTCTTTTGATATTGCTATCTTACCATTGATTGCTAAGAAGCCTTATCTTTGGATGTAAAGGGACGTGCGTGGGTCATCGTATAGTTATGATAGCAATGTTGTAAGATGTCTTATCATTTATCTTTTAGGGACTAAGATCATTTGAAAGGCAACATTTATAGCGTCATCGAGAGACTATGATCTTGTATTTCGATTGTTTTTGCTAAGACATCCCACATGCATAACATGACCATTTTAAGAGACAAGTGGAGTTAACCTTAAGGGTGCATGTGTGAATAGTGTGTTTGATTTGCATGCATTTATCTTGAATTAGTGTTTTCTACTTGTTGATTATATCTTCCCATACAAATCCTAATTACTAGCATTTATATGAAAGCGATAAATTGCGGAAAGTAAATTTACTAAGCTATTACATTATTTAGGGAATGGGGTGTATAAATTTACAAATGGGGAATGCAAGAAATTACAGTCCTAATTATCTATTACAACCATATTGAAATAATGTACAAGAAATGTAAAATGGACTTATTCTGTTTTTGTTAAGAGAAGAAAATAAGTTTTGTTTACGAAAATATTTTTAGTCTTTTGGTTCTAAAAGAAGTAAAAATAAAGTATGTGAATATAAAAATGTTTTGGTATTTTGCTTATTGAAAATAGAGGTGATATTAAAAATAATAAAAGAGAAAAGAATCACAATCAGCGCACTGCTGAAATGGGAGAGAAGAGAAGTTCTGACTCTGGTGCGCTGCAAGTCAGAAGGAAAGTGTTAGCAAAAAAAGGGGACGGTCAGAAGTTATGGGTCCGGGTACACTGAAGTTATGAGGTTGCTGGGAACGGAGGAAAAGCCTAGAAGTTCTGATGTAACTGGTAGCCTAGAAATTCTAGTGTTACTAGAAGGTCAGAAATTGTGGTTGTTGTGATATTCTGGATGTTGAGAGAGTTTGGATGTTCTGATGTAGCTGGAAACCTAGAAGTTCTAGTGTCACTGGCAAGCTAAAAGTTCTGATAATGGGTATGTGAGGTGTCAATGTTGTTGGGTAGGAATATATAGAAGTTATGATCTAACCAATGGGGTAAAATGTAAGGAAATAATCATAAAAATGGTGTTTATGGGGTTAGAATTCAGGACCCTTAACACTAACGTTTTATGCATGCGCTCTCTACCACTGGGGTGGCTATACATCCAGTATTAGAAATAAACATATAAACATATAACACAAAGCAAGTTCTGATGATGAACTTCATCTCCTTTCCCATGCCAGTCAGAGTATCTGCAGCTTAGTCATTTCTCAACAAAAAAGAAAATGCACACATAGCAGTTATAGCAGTTATTGAAGGTTTCATCATGGTTTCAGCAATATAAAGTATCAGAAATGTAAATCAGAAACAAGCATGTATCAGCTAATCCTAATTATAAGTCCTAATCTCCTCATGATGTTCTAAACTAAAATTCTCTCTACTTAGGCAAAAAATAACATGAAATCTATGAATATGCACAGAATCAGAGTCAAGATGTCTACATTGTATTTTTGAATATGCAAGCCTATCAATGCCTAAGCAATAAGATGAAAGTAAAAAGGAATTTACCTTGCTTCTGGAGATTGTTCTGAATTAGATTCTGGTTCTACCTGCAGTGGCGTTCTGGTCAGCTTTCTCACGTGCTCAAAAGGCTGGAACAATCTTTAACTTGAGCTGTGAATGGCTGGAAAATTCTGGAACAACCAAGAAGCAAAGTTCTGATTTTGAAATGGAAATTGGTTGATATGGAAGTGCATTCTGAAAACAGATGTTAGGAATGACTTCTAAATGTGTACCAGAAACTATGTTGATGATTTGGTCGAGAAACACTTGAGGAAAATTGGAATTTGAATGCAAAAATCAAAGACTAGCAGGTTTCGTATTTGGGCTGCAACTTTAAGTTCTTGGGAGATTTTAGCAAGGTTTCAAGGCTTTTCTTTTCCATTTTTTGACCTCTTTACAGTTGCCAATGAATTTCAATTTATAGGCAAGGATTTAGTAGCTTGGAGAAGTCAAGTGTACAACCATCATATGCTAGGGCGCTGACTTGTTCTTGAAGCAAGTTTAAACAAGTATGGTTCAAGGAACAAAGTAGGGTGGTTAGCAGCTTTTAGCCGTGCCTAATCTGAATTTGTAAGCATGAATTATGGAAAAGTACCCTAAGAAGCAAGAGTAGAGCATGGGGACAGCATAAACTTTGTACAAATGTTTGCTTTTCAAGGACAACCATCGTACTTCTATGCCACACGTGGGGAAATCCTTTGGATAAAGACTCAAAAGTGGGTGTGAGCGTTAAATGATGATGAGATTTATCAAAACATAAAATCTATAATATGAGATTATGCCTCATAGCTTAGTTCTGGGTCAGAAGTTCAGCATCAACGTAACTTAGAACAAATATAGAACAAATATCCAATCTGTTGATCTTTGAATCTCCCTGCTTCAGCATGTTCTGAAAGAGTTCTCAGACTTTTCAGAAAGATTGTTACACGCTTTGTAGTCTTCCTTTAAATTACTCTTGCAAACTCTGGATGGACCTACATGAAAATTGGCCCAGAAGTTCTAACTAAGTCCTGTTTTGGAAAGGTCCAGAATTTACTGAATGTTTCAGTTTCAATGTCGTGTCTTTGAAGATTTATAACTTGAAATCCTAGCATTTCTAGAAGAAGTTCTGTTTTGCAATGTTTTAGATCTCATTGAGGTCTAAAACTCTCGTGTTAGAATTTCTTCCAGAATTAACTTGCATCATGGTGAAAATCTGGCCAAAAGTTCTGAATTTATCACATTTCCTAAACACTTAGAAAAATTTCTAAGTATTTAGAATTTTGACTTTTTCAACATAATCTTGACTTTTTATTTTTCTTGATGAAATAAACTTCATATTCTAACATGCCTTGATGAAATATGATTCTTGAAACTTCAAAGTTTGACTTTTCAGTGTGTAACTGACCATTTTACCCTTGTGCCAATTCCAAACCTAAATTGACGTATTAATGCTGCAAACTTGATGTCATGGAAGATCTTGTGAGAGAATCCTTGAGAAATGAGAGGGAAAATTTTGGGTACAACAACTGCCCCTGTTCAATCTTCTTAAATCTGAAGAGTTAGATTGGCGAGTCTTCCATTCGTGACTTGAAGGTGGAAGATGATTGAACACTAGAGTGCCCAGAAATTTGCACTCGATGATGTGTTTGTTGACTGTATAGGGAATGGGCTTATAGATGCCATTCAGAGTGGCTGGGGAAGGTACCAGGACAAATATTTTGGTTGATTTAAACTGGAGTGATGGATGCCTTTGTCTGCAAGGAAAAAGTTTAGTTGCATGCAGATGTATGCATGGTGAAATGATGTTCTAAAAATAAATGAGATTATGTTGTATGTGTTTGTCATGTATGCGTTGTGGTTTATGAATGTGATGTGTTCCTTGCATTGTGTCTTTGTCTAGGAAAACAAATCCTTGACAACATGCCGATGAGCCTTGGGAAATGAGCTCCCTGACTGCCGTCGAGGATGAAGAGTATGCTCCTCCTGTTTTAGGATGTTTCCACTGGGAGTTCCTGTTCATTGTTTGAGGAGAAACTTCATTGGGGAATACTGGCTCATTTAAGAAGACTCCGTAGAGAGTGTTGATCTCTTCTTGGGGAAGAGTTTAGGATTTTTGATTGTTCAATGCTCTACTGGGGAGTTATTCCTTACTGGAGAGCATTGAAAATCAGCTGTTATCTGGTCAAAATTCAGGCTTGGCAGCAATCTGTTGGGGATAGTGAAGTTGATTGCTATCTGATCGTATTCCAGGCTTCGTAGTAACTTGCAGGGGAAAGTTAAATTAACTGTTATCTGGTCGACATCCAGGCTTCACAGAAAATTGCTTGAAGTTGAACTGTTATCTGGTCGGGTTCCAGGCTTCACAGTAACTTGAAGTAGTAACTAATATCTAGTCGGGTCTAGGCTTCATAGTTTTTTTCTTTGAAAAGTTACACTATTATCTAGTTGGGTCCAGGCTTCATAGTGATTCGCGGGGATTGTAGCTAGTTGTTATTTGGTCGGGCTCCAGGAATTACAATAGCTTGCTTAAATGGAAATAATTGAACTGTTATCTGGTTGGATCCAGGCTTCATAGTACTTACTGGGGAAGAATAAAATTAACTATTATTTGGTCGGGTCCAGGCTTCACAGTAATTTTTTTGACATTAAACTGCTATCTGATCGGATTCCATGCTTTGCAGATTTTTGAGGTGGATGAAGTTAATTGCTATTTGGTCGGGTCTAGGCTTCATAATAACTTGTCTGAAAGATAAAGTTGAACTAATATCTGGTCGGGTCCAGGATTCACAGTAACTTGTTGGCGTATAGGCAAACTCTACTGGGGAAAAGAAGTTAAACCATTGTCTAGTTGAGTCCAGGTTTTTCCATATCTCGAAGAGTTAAACTATTATCTGATCGGGTCCAGGCTTCATAGTGTCTTGAGAAGTTAACTATTATCTGGTTGGGTCTAGGCTTCATAGTATTTACTAAAATTAGACTGTTATCTGGTAGGGTCCAGGCTTCACAACAACTTTCAGAGATGACAATGTTCTTTTTTTGGTGACTTCACTGGGGATCAGGGGTTGTGGTCCTCTAATTTGTGATAGTCCGAGAGGCAAACTCAAGTTGGAGATGATAGACTCGGTTGGAGATGATAGACTCAGTTGGGGAAATAAACTCAGCTGCGGGAGTAAACCCTGTTGAGGAAATGAACCCTGTTGGGGAAATAAACCCTGTTGAGACATACTTGATGAACTGCTGAAGAGGTGAGTTTTTTAGGAAGAGATCCACGAGGTTTCCTTTTTAGGACCAACTTAGCTGGGGAGAAAGTTGTCCAGAGATTGAGACTCTTGGCTGGAGAACCACCTATGAAAAGGATTTAATGAGAAAACTATGTTGAGGAAAGGTTTATTGTAGCCGATCCTACGGGGATGATGTTAATGAGATAACTCTGTGGGGATATCTCAATTGCATTAAAAAGATGCTTGTTACTGCTTGGCAAGACACATGTGCCAAATAGTTTTAATCATGTTCGTATGCATATGTTTGTTCAATTTTAGTCATTGGACATCTTTACATTCAAAACAAAAATAGAAAGTTTGCACTTCAAAGTGTATTTATATTGATATTTTTCCCATGAATAGGAGTTTTTGTACAAAGAGACAAAGATCCTAGTAAGAGGAAATCGTCGAAAGGAAAACAAAATTGAAAACAAGAATAATAGCCATGTGGAAGTGATCTCATTGCATTCCAACTCTATTATTGCCCCAATATCTTCGAATGCCCCTTGCCATTGACATAAGTTAATTGGATTGATCTTGGACCATTTGAACTCGGATCTTGGTAATAAAGTCGACGGTGATGATCCCATGGGACATAACCATACGCTTTCAATCCTTAACTTTTGCTTGGACCGCCCTTTCGGGTTTTCAGCCCACTAGGATACCCATTTTTTGCCCAAGTCGCCTATTCGGGTTTTCAACTTGCCGGGTGTACAATATTTTGCATGTATCCCTAATTTTTTCCCAAACCTTTTGGTTTAAAGGGACGCCCTTATCTTTCCCAGTGTGTCAACCTAGCGGGTCTCTTATCCGTAGTATTTTTTTAACTATGTTTGTGTTCACCTGATGTGGTAAGTCTTCACCTTCCATTGTAGTCAGCATCATGGCACCACCAGAGAACACTCTCTTGACAATAAATGTCCCTTCGTAGGTGGGAGTTCATTTTCCCCTAGGGTCGCCTTGTGGAAGAACGACGCGCTTTATCACCAAGTCACCAGCTTGATATAATCGAGGCTTAATCTTTTTGTTGAATGTCTTGATCATGCGTTTTTGGTACATCTGACCATGACAAATAGCAGCCAGTCGCTTTTCATCGATCAAGTTCAACTGATCCAATCCTGTCTGAATCCACTCGTCTCCACCTAGGTATGCTTCATTCATAATCCTTAATGAGGAAATATGAACTTCCACTGGCAGAACAGCTTCCATGTCATAGACCAAAGAAATAGATTTGCCCCAGTTGATGTTCTAGCTGAAGTACGGTAGCCATGAAGAGCAAAAGGTAACATCTCATGCCAGTCTTTGTAGGTTACTACCATCTTCTGCATAATCTTCTTAATGTTTTTGTTGGCCGCTTCCACTGCGCCATTCATTTTAGGTCTGTAAGGAGAAGAATTGTGATGATTGATTTTGAATTGAGTGCAAAGTTTGGTAATCATAGCATTGTTGAGGTTAGTCCCATTGTCGGTGATGATCCTTTCGGGGACACCATAACGGTAGATGAGGTTATGTTTGATGAATCTGGCTACCACGTTCTTGGTGACTGAGGCAAAAGAGGCCGCTTTGACCCATTTGGTGAAATAATCAATAGCGACCAGAATGAAGCAATGTCTGTTGGAAGCAGTAGGTTTGATCTCTCCAATCATGTCAATGCCCCACATTGCAAAGGGCCACAGAGCGGTCATGACGTTCAGAGGGATATGAGGCACATGGACCTTGTCAGCATAGATTTGGAATTTATGGCAAGTTCTTGAGTGGTGATGGAAATCAGTCTCCATTGTTGACCAATAGTAACCAGCTCTCAGGATTTTCTTGGCCACGGTATATCCACTAGAGTGAGTCCCAAAGAGACCATCATGCATATCTTCCATAATTTCCTCTGCTTCCTTATTGTCCACACATCGGAGTATAGTAGAGTCATGGTTGCGTTTGTACAAGATTCCATTACTTAGGAAGAATTTGGCTGAAAATCTTCATAAGAATTTTCTGTCATTGATGGATGCTCCTTCAGGGTACTCTTGTGCTTCAAGGTATCTCTTTACCTCATGGTACCATGGCTTTTCTGTGTCAGTGTCGAGCTCATATCAGTGTGTAGGTTCTTCATATATTTCAATTGTAATCATAGGGGCTTCGTTGTCCCATTTGACTTTGAACAAGGAAGACATTGTTGCCAAGGCGTCAGCCAGCTGATTTTCTTCCCTAGGGAAGTGTTCAAATGTGACCTCTTCAAAGTAAGGAATCAGAGATAGCACAAGGTCCTTGTAAGGGATGAGATTAGGGTTCTTAGTGTCCCAATATCCTTTTACTTGGCTAATCACTATAGTGGAACCCCCAAACACATTCAAATGCTTGATCCTCAAATTAATGGCAGCCTTCAGACCCAAAATGCATTCTTCATACTCAGCCATGTTGTTCGTACAGTCGAAGCATAGTCTGGCAGTGAAAGGAGTGTGGCAACCTTCAGGGGAGATTATCACAGCACCAATTCCGTTACCCAAAGTGTTGGAAGCCCCATCGAAGACCATAGTCCATCGGTATCCTTGTTCAGGTCCATCATACGGTCCAGGTTTCGTGCAGTCGGTCACTAGCATGATGTTCTCATCTGGGAAGTAAAAGTTCATAGACTTATAATTATCAACAGCTTGATGGGCCAAATAATCTTCTAATACACTTCCTTTTATGGCCTTTTTCATTGTGTATTGAATATCATATTTAATCAAGATCATTTGCCACCTAGCTATCTGTCCGGAAAGAGCAGGTTTCTCGAAGATGTACTTGATTGGGTCCATTTTAGAAATCAGTAGAGTGGTATGAGTCATCATATACCGTCTTAGCCAGCGAGCAGCCCATGCCAGAGTGCAGCAAGTTTTCTCGAGCAATAAATATCGGGTTTCACAGCCGATAAACTTTTTGCTCAGGTAGTAAGTAGCATGCTCTTTTCGGCCAAACTCGTCGTGTTGGCCCAAAACACACCCCATAGAATTCTCTAGCACCGCCAGGTACATGATCAAGGGTCTTCCTTCAATTGAAGGCATGAGAATAGGAGGTTCTTGCAGATATTCCTTGATTTTGTCGAAGTCAGCTTGGCATTCGTCATTCCATTGGACTACTTGATATTTCTTTAAGAGTTTGAAGATGGGCTCACAAGTAGCAGTCAAGTGAGATATGAAGCGGGTGATGTAGTTAAGACGACCCAAGAATCCTCTAACCTCCTTTTTAGAGTGGGGGACTGGCATTTCTTGGATGGCCTTTACCTTGGCAGGATCGACCTCGATGCCTTTACCACTGACAACAAAACCCAAAAGCTTTCCCGATCATACTCCGAATGTACACTTATTAGGGTTCAACTTCAACTTGTACTTTTTCAGCCTCTCGAATAGCTTGTATAGGTGATTGAGGTGCTCCTCTTCAGTTTGTGATCTTGCAATCATATCATCCACATATACCTCTATTTCATGATGGATCATATCATGAAACAAAGCTACCATATCCCTTTGATATATTGCCCCTGCATTCTTTAATACGAACGACATGACCTTGTAACAAAAGGTGCCCCATTGCGTAACGAAAGTGGTATTCTCCATGTCTTCGGGAGCCATCCTAATTTGATTATAGCCGGAGAAACCATCCATGAAAGAGAAGACTTTATGATGAGCATTGTTATCGACCAAGACATCAATATGAGGTAGAGGGAAGTCATCCTTGGGGCTTTCCCTATTCATATCCCTATAATCTACACACATAAAAACTTTTCCGTCTTTCTTAGTCACTGGCACCATATTTGAAACCCATTAGGGATAAGATGTCATAGCTAGGAACCCTGCGTCAAATTGTTTCATCACTTTAGCTTTTATCTTTTCAGACATGTCAGGCCTCATGCGATGAACCTTTTGTTTGACAGGAGGACAATCTTCCTTTGTCGGCAGACGATGAACTACAATATCGGTATCCAACCCTGGCATATCTTCATACGACCAAGCAAACACTTCCACATAGTCATGCAACATCTATACCAATCTGATTTTGACACTGGTTTCCAGGTTAGCGCCGATCTTGACCTCTTTCTTGTCTGTCTCGGTACCTAGATTGATGACTTCAACTGACTCTTCGTGTGGCTAAATAGCTTTTTCCTCTTGTAGTAGAAGTCAGGCTAGTTCTCCCGGTATTTCACAATATTCCTTGCCTTCGTCTTCGGCTTGGTTAATTGGATGTTCAAAGTCAAAGTCGGCAATAGTAGAGTCATTGGCAATGAGATCCGGAGTGGATGAGGACCTGCAAGTGTGTGTGTATATGCATGTAAGATACATGGCTATTTTGAAAAACGTATTTGAAGAAAAAGAAAGACAATGCGCACAAAGAATTGAATGCAAAAGTCCAATGATTTGTATTGGATGATCGTATGATAAAATGAACATAAATAAAACCCATGACAAATGGACCATAGTGCCCCAGGCCAGACACATGGCTTAAAAGTCATTGTTTAATATTACAGACAAAATGTTCTTAAATTAATAAAAAGCAATAAACAAGTGATTACTCCTTAATGAAGGAGATGGGAACGAAGTCCTTTGCGTGCCAATTGTTGAGCTCTATTGTAGTAGGGTATACCCATTCTTCAAATGCACACCCCTCATCAGAATCACCGACAACTTTAACTTCATACCTTCTAATACAGAGAGGGGGTTTCCCTGCACGAGCGCGCCTTACTTATTTCTGAGCCTTAATAGTGAAGCCCAAACCACATTTGTCTGCTTTGAATGGGATTTCGAGGAGTTTCCCCTATGTATCATAGCTTCCTTCTTTGACTGCGGCACAAGCATCTTTAAATGAAGCCATCCTTGGCACGACCTTACCAGCCTTGGACACATCAGGGGAACATTTGGCAGTAGTGACCAATGGTGGCACAACTTCAAAAGCCTGACACGGGGTTTCTATAAATTCTCCATCCATATCTACATATTTGAAAGAGTTGAGGTGGCTTACCATGAACTCCTCCTCACCACAGACAGTGACAATCCTTCCTTTGACCAGATACTTGAGCTTTTGATGAAGGGTTGACGTTACCGCCCCTGCTCCATGAATCCAAGGTCGGTCCAGCAGACAGAAGTAAGCAAGATGAATATCCATGATGTAGAAAGTAAAGTTGAAAATTTGTAAGCCCACCTTGATCGGGAGATCCACCTCTCCATGAACTGTCCTTTTGGACCCATCGAAAGCCCTCACAATAATATCACTTGGTTTCAGAACTAGTCCTTCACAGTCTAAACGGTCCAACACCCCCTTGGGTAGCACATTTAAGGAAGAGCTAGTGTCAACCAGAACATGTGCTAGGGTAGTCCTCTTACATTCGACAAAAACATGTAGAGCTTTGTTATGATTCTTTCCTAGTGGTGTCAGATCAGCATCCGAGAACCCCAAATCATTATCGTCCATCAAGCTTGCCACACAATTTTCAAACTAGTCAGTTGTGGGCTCATGAGGGACATGAGCCTTATTCAAGAATTTTATTAACGCCCGAGCATGAGCATCGGAACATAGTAGCAAAGATAACATGGAAATCTTGGAAGGGGTTTGCCCCAACTGCTCCACAATATTGAAATTGCTCCTTTTTATAATTTTCAAGATCTCATCCATTTCTCGAGTGAAAGGATCCTCATCGGTAATGTCTTTTGCAGGTATTTCTATCTCGACAGGCTCGACAACTTTTTCTTTTCCCCTCGGGTTAGCACTAGGCTTAGCAGTGGTGACACGGATGGGTGCCTTTGTAGCAACTGGTGGTGAGATGTTGGGTGAAAAGATTCTCCTAGTTCTGGTCACCTTACTAGATCTAATAATGTTACCAATGTCATCAGCTTTGCTTTCTTCAATCCAAGCGTCTTGTTTTATCCCATGGTAAAACACCTCAGCACAATAGTTCTATGGCACTGCTTTGTTGGAAGAGTACAGAATTGGCCAGGGGCAGTAATTATCAGAGGATCAATAATTGGTTCATTTGAAATCCTGATAGGACCCTTGGAGGAGATCCTAAGAGGCTTGTTTGAGATCATTATGATGGATAGGTCTTCAGCCTTATTGGTCAAACTTTTGGAAGATGTAGTCTTCTCAAATAGGATCTCATGGCTATTCATCAGGTGTTGAATGCCTTCCTTTATCCCTTTGCATCCATTGAGTTGTTTGGCACAACAATCACAATCTTTCAAGCAGCCAGGGAAAATCCTAGCTTTCAGCATATTCTTCTTGATAATGGTTAACGGAGTAGTCAAGTCTTCGACGGAAGAAATAAAAATGGTGTCTTCAACCGTATTGACACCCTTGCCATGATTTGGCATCAGTGCAGTGATTACATTCGGAGTTGGAGGAGGATCAAATTCAATGTCCTTGTTGTCTATCAAGTCTTGAATTTTATTCTTCAGTGCCCAGCATTGGTCAGTCTCATGCCCGGGACTATTCGAGTGATATGCACATTTGGCATTCATATTGTATTTGGGTAAAGAGGTATCTGGATTGGCCAGAGGATCACGTAGTGTCACCAAATTAGCCTTTAACAGGTATTGTAAGGCTTGGGATAGTGACATGCCTATCCTTGTGAATTGTCTTGGTGGAGCCTGAAACCGTTGATGATTTGAAGATGGTCTTTGTGTAGGAGTTGGTTTAGAAATCCGGACAACATTAACGGACTGGCGATTATCCTTCTTGGTACGGGCCCTTGCCCCATACACAACATTTATTTCTTTCTACTCGGTAAAAGGTTTCTTTACAGGATTGGAGGTGGAGGCAGATGCTATGGGAATCTTCCCGCTTTTGGTGCCGCTTTCAACCATTTCATCGGTTAAGATCAGCTCAGTGAAACCGGATGAAGAACAACCAACCAACAAGTTGAAAAAAAGGAACAGATAAAGTACCCATAAAGATATCAATGTGCTCCCTATCAATCAAAGGTGGTTGAACCCTACTGGTAAGGTCTCTCCACTTTTGGGCGTACTCTTTGAACCCTTCATTCTTCTCCATTGTCATGTCTTACAACTGAACCCTTGCCAGCGCCAGGTCGGAATTATACTGGTACTGGTGGTAAAAAGCGGTGGCTAAGTCTTCCCATGTATGGATACGGGAACCCTCCAATTGGTTAAACCACTCTAGTTGCGTCCCCTCCAAGCTTTCTTGAAAAAGTGGACCCAGAGTTACTTTATCGGTGGTGTGCGGTTGAATTTTGTGCACATAAGACTTCAGGTGAAGTTTTGGACAGGAAAACCCATCGTATTTTGTGAAGACTGGTATCTTGAATTTGTGGGGAATAGAAACCCCAGATATTAAACCCAAATCATCAAAATCCAAACCGGGGACATCTTGAATCTCAACGGCCTTCAATCTGTCTTCTAGCAATTTGTACTTTACATCGGCTGGAGGATATTGCTCGTCAAAATAATCTTCATCATCAGACACTTGATCATTGATACACCCAGCCTGGGTACTCTTAGCTTCTCCAATCTGATTCTCGTCTTCCTCAGATGAGTCTTCCACTACCGAGATTTGACGGACCGACTCTTTGAATCTTCTACCCATGTTGACTAGGGATTTCCTCTTTGGTTTCTTTTTAGCGGCTAGCAACGCCATTAACTCTTGTTGCCCCTTGGCCAAGGTCAGCAGAGTCTCTTGAAACTGGGAGTTTAGTGCTTGTAGGTCCTTCACTGTTTTCTCGATATCCATCCTATTGAAATAAACAACTGAGAGATAAGGAAACTTGTCGTGGAAAACCTATTATGTTATGATGCATGGAAGATGTGTATGCAAATGATTTCAAGGATTTATGAAATTTAAATTCGTATAGACAAAGAGTGAACACATGTCAAATTTCATTAATTAGCTCAAAATGATTACAACATGCATTCTCTTTGGTGCAAGATAGGCGTTCAAGCTTCGTTCTTCATGTAGTTTCTTTGTAAGCTCCAAAACCCTTTTCTCACTCACATAACATTGAGCTTCGAAAGTGTCTCGTTATTCCTTTAGTTGAATCCAACCTTTTTGCAAGTATTCAATAGAAGTATGCATGTTGGGATGGAGGACAGTATACGGGACTTCTTCTTCAGCAACAAGCTCCATGATAACTGGTAGGATGAAAGGGTAAGGCATCATGAACTTCTGAGCACGAGTTCGTACCCACCTAAGATAAGGTTTAAAAGGAATAGAATTCTTGCATCCCAGTGTCCCACTATCTGCTTTGTTTACCATCATCCAAGCTCGTGCAAACCTTTGACGGTAACCTTGATCGTCGCAATCGCAATTAAATACCACTCCTCGTATGAGCATATCATGAGGACCATCTCTTCGAGCGTAACCAAACTGTCACAAGGCTAAGAAAGGGTTGTAAGTGATACCTCCCCTAATGCCAAGCAGAGGGACATTAAGGAATTCCCCACAATGGTCAATGATAGAAGTATCTTCCAAGGATCTCGAACACCAATGGATATCAGAGTGGGTGAGGGACATCATCCTTTGAGACCGTGTCAATCTTTGCTTGTTCTTCAATGTCGATCGAGGTAAGTGCGAAACAATCCACTTGGAAAGTAGGGGAATACAACACAAGAGAGTACCTCTTTTCTTCATAGTGCGGGTATAAAAACAATGTAAGATGTCTCCTAGCAAGGTAGGTGTAGGATTACGAGAGAGAGAGACTGTGATGGCATTCACATCTATGAATTGGTCCGAGTTGGGAAATAGAACCAAACCATAGATGAGAAGGGCTAGGTCCTCCTCAAAGGCTTGAAAATCCAAATCTTCCTAAAATGGACGAGCCTTCTCCAATAGGAACTTGGCTAAGAACCCTTGAACTCCACTTCTTGTCTACCAATTTGCTACAATGTCAGCTCTCTTCAGATGCAGGGCTTTGGGAATGACTTCAGGTTTTGGAATTCCTTCTAAACCGGTGAATGGTGCTTGATCAAGCACGGGCACTCCTAATAGCATAGAGAATTCTTCTAGTGTTGGAACTAACTGATAGTCGGGAAAGGTGAAGCAATGATGCATGGGATCAAAGAATTGGAAGAGCACGCACATCATCTCTTCTTAGAAATTGGAGGTAGCCAAACTGAGGAGTCGACCATATTTCTTGGTGAAAGGGGAGTCTTCAGATGCCCTTGATGCTAACTCTTGGAGTTGAGGGTGTGCTTTCACAAAGTTGATTCTAATGGTATTCCTTCGAACGAGGTTCATGGCCTACAAAACAAAAACAAAGATACATTCCTAAATCCTTGAAATGGTTAGTGAGAATGTGTATGATGTTTATGATGTTATGTACAAGTAAGAATATACACACAAGGAAAACAAATCCTTAGTAATAGTAAGCGGGTTCTAAAGGGTCTCAATATCACTAACCTTTCTTTTAGGCATTGTCTCAGCATAATCAATCTTTTCTTGCGGCTGAGATATCCCAAAAGTCCAATCTCAACGAGTGTAGTATCGAGTATCAACCAATTTTTAGCTTTCCACCGAAACCGGTCATCTCACTACGTCCTAATGTCCAAGTTTGTTCAATTAAGGTTCTAAAGTCAGTTAGTGCTTCATGATACCACTCAGCGGCCACGTATTCTCCTCGATTCAACACAAGGGATACTGGTACCCACAAATGCTTCACACTAACGTAGCCATTGTTTCAACCATATCGGTCTACGCCGTACAGTTTTCACAATCTATTGCTACTTACCTAAAAAGGTGTCACAGATCCGGGTAGAGGATCAAAGAAAGCCCAAACAAGGAACCAAAATATAAAGCAAGCAAGTCAAATAATGAAAGCAAATAAAGGTGACCTAGCCCTAAGGTAACCCCACTTTTAAGTACTCCGCAGCAGAGTCGCCAATTCTGTAACACGGTGGAAGAACTGACTTGGGATGTTTTATGTTTGATCATAATTGTTGTTGTTAGCAAGAGTCGCCACCGACTTTTCTTTTATCCAAAAAGGAAAGGCTGAAAAGAACAGGAAAGACCTTTAAGATTATTTCTTGAGTTCGGGGGGTATATTATGAAAAGGAAAGGTATTAGCACCCTTTTCATCCATAGTTATCTATGGGCTCTTATTTTCTTTCTAGATCACTTGCTTTGTTTGAAAATGTGCTTTGTGGTGGTTTTTGAAAGTATTTTGAAAAGGCGCCTTCGTTTAGGCAAACTTTGTAATGGTTATCGTTTCATAAGAACGTATCCAAAGTGTTGGACTTTTGAAAATATTTCATGGAAAAGTGTTTGTTGTTTGTTTTGAAAATGAGCAAGGATGTTTGTTTGGAAAGTGAGCAAGCAACTAAGAACGTTTCTACCTAATCAAAAGTCTTTTGTTCATTTCTTCCGTTCCTTTGATATTGCTATCTTACCATTGATTGATAAGAAGCCATATCTTTGGATGTAAAGGGACGGGCGTGGGTCATCGTATAGTCATGATAGCAATCTTGTAAGATGTCTTAGCATTTCTCTTTTAGGGACTAATATCATTTGAAAGGCAACATTTGTAGCGTCATCGAGGGACTATAATCTTTTATTTAGATTATTTTTGCTAAGACATCCCACATGTATAACATGACCATTTTTAGGCGACGAGTGGAGCTAACCTTAAGGGTGCATGTGTGAATAGTGGTTTGATTTGAATGCATTTATCTTGAATTAGTGTTTTCTACTTGTTGATTTTATCTTCCCATAAAAATCCTAATTACTAGCATTTATATGAAAGCAATAAATTGCGGAAAGTAAATTTACTATGCTATTACATTATTTAGGGAATGGGGTTTACAAATTTACAAATGGGGATTGCAAGAAATTAAAGTCATAATTATCTATTACAACTATATTGAAATAATGTACAAGAACTGTAAAATGGACTTATTTTGTTTTTGTTAAGAGAAGAAAATAAGTTTTGTTTAAGAAAAATATTTTTAGTCTTTTGGTTCTAAAAGAAGTAAAAATAAAGTATGTGAATATAAAAATGTTTTGGTATTTTGCGTATTGAAAATAGAGATGATATTAAATATAATAAAAGAGAAAAGAATCACAATCAGCACACAGTTGAAATGGGAGATGTAGGTGTTTAGTTATTGGCATGTATATTTGGTAAAACCAGGTGTGTGAATGTCATGACTGATGTCATAACATTCTGGTTTGTTAGGTGCTGGTTTATTAGGTACCTTTGCAGAAAAATAATGGCATACAGTAGCTGTTGTTTATGAGTGTGTATCTGAGCATTTTGCAAAATGATCACATTTACCAAAATCAGTAAACAGGAATTCTGATGTCATAACAAATGTTAAGACATCCTGTTCTGATCTAACAGTTATGCAGTTTGGTTAATTCTGAGATTTTTCAGGAAGATGACTCAGTCTTTCCAGAACAGAATCTCTCGTGGACTTTGGGTTAACCTAGCTCAACCCTAACCTGGTTGATAAAGTCTTGTGACCAAGTCTTAAGGTCAAACGGAATTAACCCTAGCTTTTTGTGGAAACCCTAACTGAAGAAGCAGCTGCTATATATTCAACGGGGCTGCTGTTTGGAATTCATCCTTTTTGATAGAAGATCATTTAGGAGCTGTATAGTTTTAACTATTGTAATCCAAGCAAGTATCATTGTGATAAGTGACTTGGAATAGGTTTTGATTGTAAGGGTTTTGTATCACTCAAAGCTTTGAAGCAAGAGTGTTTTGTGTCTCTTGACTAAAGCTTTGAAGCAAAGTCAAGTTAGGTTTATGTATCACTCAAAGTTGTGAAGCAAGAGTGTTTGTGTTACTTGATTAAAAAGCTGTGAAGCATAATCAAGTGTATGTTCTGAAGAGTGTCTTCAGTAATTCTTTAGTAAATTGTTTTAAGTATCACTGCTGTGATTGAGGGGGAGTGAGTAGGAACTCAGGTTTAAGTTGTACTTAGATTGAAGTTGCATTGGGTAGGTCTTAAGTGAAGGAGATAAACTGGTTGGTTTATTCCTGAATTAATATCTCTTATAGTTGATTTCCTCCCTGGCTTGGTAGCCCCCAGAGTAGGTGTTGTTGCACATTGAACTGGGTAAACAATTGACTGTGTTCTTTACTATTTTTTGTATTTACTGTCTTACAGAAAGTCAGATACGGTGTCATAACATTGAACGTGACATTGAGTATCTGCAGCTAGAATTTCAATTGGCATCAGAGCAGGCACCCTGCCTGTATTACTGGGTGAGATCTAAGGATATCACTTTCTGGCACTATGGACAAAGAAGGAGTTTTTGGAAACAGACCACCCATTCTGGATGGATCAAATTATGACTACTGGAAACCTCGTATGATTGCCTTCTTAAAATCACTGGACAAAAAGGCCTGGAGAGCTGCTGACAAAGGATGGAACCATCCCACCATAACTGAGAAAGATGGGACAATCAGTCTGAAGCCTGAGGAAGAATGGAGTAAAGAATAAGATGTGTTAGCCCTGGGTAATTCCAAAGCTTTAAATGCCTTGTTCAATGGAATTGATAGAAACATTTTCAGACTAGTACATCAATATGAACTGGCCAAGGAAGTTTGGGACACTCTCAAAACTACTCATGAGGGCACTTCCAAAGTAAAAATGTCAAGGCTTCAGATGTTGACTACCAAGTTTGAGAATCTAAAAATGATGGAAGATGAAACCATTCATGAGTTTCACATGAACATCTTGGAGATTGCCAACACCTCAGGAGCATTGGGAGAAAAGATGTCAGAAGAAAAACTAGTGAGAAAGATTCTCAGATCCTTACCTAAAAGATTTGCAATGAAGGTAACTGTTATAGAGGAAGCCCAGGATATCAGCAAGTTGAAAGTGGATGAACTCATTGGGTCTCTTCAGACTTTTGAGATGGGGATCACTGAAAATGGTGACAAGAAGAACAAGAGCATAGCACTTGTATCCAACACTGATGTTGAAAACAAGGAGGATGTAGAAGAAAATATTTCAGAAGCTATAGCCATGCTTGGAAGACAATTCAACAAACTCATCAAAAGAATAGATCCAAAGTCAAGGTGTAATGTTCATAACATCTCCTCTAACTTTGACAGTTCCAGAAGAAGACCAAGGCCAGAAGAGAAGGGAAATCAAGGCAGAGGAATTCAATGCCATGGTTGTGAAGGATATGGACATATTCGAGCTGAATGTCCTACCTTTCTTAAGAAACAAAAGAAAGGTATGACTGTTACCTGGTCTGACTGTGATTCAGAAAGTAATTCTGAAGAAGAATCTGCCAAACTAGTTACTACACTAACTAGTGTTTGTACCTCTGAAAGTGACACTAGTGATGAGGAAGTGACATTTGAAGAACTGAATGATACTTACAAGAAATTGTGTATCAGAAGTGCTGAAGTCTGTGTGCGAAATGAGAAACAATCAAAACTCATCATAAAGTTGGAGGCTGAAAAAAGGGCAGACCTTGAAACTATAAGTCATCTAGAAGGGGAAGTTCAAATGCTGAACTCAAAACTAAACCAGATGACCAAATCTGTCAAGATGCTGACAAATGGAACAGACAAATTGGAAGAAATCCTTCAGGTTGGACAAACTGTGGGAAACAAGTCTGGTCTAGGATTTGTGGCAGCAAAGAAATCTGGTGCAAACAAGAAGATCAGGTCTAATAAACAAATGTCAAAGCAGATGTCTCAACATAACTCTCAACATCAGGAACAGAGACATGTGAAGAAAAGGTACCAAAGATGGAGATGTCATCATTGTGGGAGGTATGGCCACATAAAGCCTTTCTGCTTCAGATTGCATGGATACCCTAATCAGAACTCAGGTGTCAAACCTAAGACTAAAAAGGTACCACATACTCCTCAATGGAAGAAAAAGGCTATTGCCCTGATAGCCCACACTTCCCTGAGAGTCTCTGCAAAGGAAGACTGGTACTTTGACAATGGGTGTTCTAAGCACATGACTGGAATCAAGAACCTCCTCAATAATGTGAAACCTCACACCACTAGTTTTGTGACCTTTGGAGATGGTGCTAAAGGTGAAATCAAAGGAGTTGGTAATTTGGACTGCCCTGGAGTTCCAAGCCTGAATGAAGTACTACTGGTAAAAGGCCTGACTGCTAATCTCATTAGTATCAGTTAATTGTGTGATCTAGGATTCAAGGTCAATTTCTCAAAATCTGAATGTCTTGTAATTAATGAAAAACAAGAAGTTGTAATGAAAGGAATCAGATCTAAAGACAACTGTTACTTGTGGGAGCCTGAGAACACTAATTTCTCCACTGTGTGTTCCATTGCCAAAGAAGAAAAAGAGGTGAAACTGTGGCACCAGAAACTTGGCCATCTTCATCTAAGAGGAATGAAAAGGATTATCTCCATGGAGGCAGTCGGAGGGATTCCAAGACTGCAAATTGATGAAGGGAGAGTTTGTGGTGAATGTCAGGTTGGTAAGCAGACTAGGATGTCACATCCAAAGTCAAGACATCTGACCACCTCTAAGGTTCTAGAACTTCTTCATACGGATCTGATGGGACCAATGCAGGTGGAGAGTCTTGGTGGAAAAAGATATGCCTATGTTGTTGTGGATGATTTTTCCAGATTCACCTGGATTAACTTCATTAGGGAAAAATATGATGTATTTGAAGTTTTTAAAGAACTGTGCAAAAGAATTCAAAGAGAAAAAGAAGGGTGTATTGTCAGAATCAGAAGTGATCATGGCAAGGAATTTGAAAACAGCAAGTTTGATGAATTCTGTTCCTCAGAAGGAATTAGTCATGAATTTTCTTCTCCTATAACTCCTCAGCAAAATGGAGTTGTGGAAAGGAAAAACAGGACCATACAGGAATCTGCCAGAGCAATGATACATGCCAAAAGACTTCCTATGTATTTTTGGGCTGAAGCTATGAATACAGCCTGCTATGTCCATAACAGGGTCACCTTGAGAAAGGGAACCTCATCCACCATATATGAACTCTGGAAAGGAAGAAAACCAACTGTGAAGTACTTCCATGTGTTTGGTAGCAAATGCTATATTCTGGCAGATCGTGAACAAAGAAGAAAACTGGACCCTAAAAGTGATGAAGGCATATTTCTAGGATACTCCTCAAACAGCAGAGCTTATAGGGTATTCAATTCCAAGACCAAAGCCATGATGGAATCAATAAATGTCATAATTGATGATTATCATGAGGAAATAGACGTCCCTTGTAATGTTGAGACATTCATTGAGACTTCAACTCAACAGAATGATCTACCCAACACCACCACAGCAGAATCTGAATCAAAGGAAGCTAGCAAGACCCTTCCATCAGAATTCAGAAGGATCATCCAAAAGAGCTCATCATAGGAGATCCCAACAGTGGAGTCATTACAAGATCTAGAGAAATCATCTCAAACTCTTGTTTTGTATCTAAAATTGAACCAAGAAATGTCAAGGAAGCTTTAACTGATGAATACTGGATTGGAGCAATGCAAGATGAATTGAACCAATTCAAGCAACATGATGTTTGAGAGCTAGTTCCTAGACCTGAAGGAACTAACATCATTGGCACAAAATGGATTTTCAAGAACAAATCAGATGCTGAAGGAGTTGTCACCAGGAATAAGGCAAGACTTGTTGCTCAAGGATACACTCAGGTTGAAGGGGTTTATTTTGATGAAACCTTTGCACCTGTAGCCAGGCTGGAATCAATCAGACTCATATTGTCAATTGCTTGTCTTCTGAAGTTCAAGTTATTTCAGATGGATGTGAAAAGTGCCTTTCTAAATGGGTACTTGAATGAGGAAGCTTATGTGGAACAGCCTAAAGGCTTTGTGGATCCAAACCACCCTGATCATGTCTACAAATTGAGAAAAGCTCTATATGGCCTGAAACAAGCTCCTAGAGCATGGTATGACAGGTTAACAAAATTTCTCTCAGACAAAGGATACAGAAAAGGAGGCTTGGACAAAACCCTCTTTGTCAAAACTGAAGGAGGGGAGTTGATGGTAGCCCAAATATATGTTGATGACATAGTGTTTGGAGGAATGTCAGAACATATGGTTAAACATTTTGCTGACCAGATGCAGGCTGAATTCGAAATGAGTCTCATGGGAGAACTGACTTATTTTCTTGGATTGCAAGTCTCACAGATGGAGGACTCAATCTTTTTATCTCAAAGCAAGTATGCAAAGAATATTGTAAAGAAGTTTGGTATGGAGAATGCCAGTCACAAAAGGACTCCTGCACCTACTCATTTAAAGCTTTCCAAAGATTCAAGTGGGGTTAAGGTGGATCAAAGTCTGTACAGAAGCATGATAGGAAGTTTGCTGTACTTAACAGCCAACAGACCTGACATTGCTTTTGCAGTTGGAGTTTGTGCAAGATACCAAGCTGATCCTAAAGTCAATCATATCAACCAAGTGAAGAGAATTTTGAAGTATGTGAGTGGAACTTACAACTATGGTTTGCTATATTCTCATGGATGTGAACCAACTCTGACTGGTTATTGTGATGCTGATTGGGCCGGTAGTGCTGATGATAGAAAAAGCACCTCTGGAGGATGTTTCTTCTTGGGAAATAATCTGGTTTCCTGGTTCAGCAAGAAACAGAATTGTGTGTCTCTCTCTACTGCTGAAGCTGAATACATTGCAGCTGGTAGTAGTTGTTCTCAAATGATCTGGATGAAACAGATGCTTACTGAGTATAATGTCACACAAGATGTTATGACATTGTACTGTGACAATCTGAGTACAATCAACATTTCCAAGAATCCCATTCAGCATAGTAGGACCAAACATATTGACATAAGACATCACTTTATCAGAGACCTTGTAGAAGAGAAGACAATTAAACTGGAACATGTTGCCACTGAGCTACAGCTGGCTGACATTTTTACCAAGGCATTTGATGCAAATCAATTTGAAAACTTGAGGGGTAAGTTGGGTATTTGCCAATATGAGGAATTGTAGCAATTAATTTTGCTTAAAACAAGGGTTGAAGGAGTTATGCTTGTTAAGTCTGTTTTGATTGGGTTAAACTTATGTTTTCCCATTTCCTTCAAAAATTTTAAGAAGTTGAATAGACACTCATTTTCCTCCTTCCCCTCTCGTCTCCGCATCAAAACCCAGTATCTCAATCAGAATTTTCTCTCCAGTTGCTATTGGTCTTCTAAGACTATCAAAATGTCTCAAACATCATCATCATCCAATACGACTATTTCATCCTCTTCCTCTGATCAAGATTCTAGGGCAATCTCATCTTGCCTGGATTCTGAAGTCCTTGAGATTGCTCCTCTTAGAGAAGTGGAAACTAAACCCACCAAGGTCAAAGAGCTGAGAACAAGGCATGCAGGAAGGTCCCAAGCTACTGCTTCTGGTAATCCCTCTCATCCTTCTTCTTTTGTTCCCTCTGAAATTGCAAATAGGGAAGGGTCAGCCTATGTACGTCAAGCAATAGCTAAAATTGTTACAAGAATTCTGAATGAGAACCACTTAGTTCCTGGCATTTCTGTTCCTTTAAATCAAGAAAGTTCAAATGCTGAAACAAATCCAGATGTCTCTAAGGATGTTGAGACATCAGACAAAGAGAAGAATGTTGATATTGCTCACAAGAAAAGGAAGAAGCCCGAACCTTCTGAGTCTGATGACAATGCTTAAAGTTCAGTGGAGTTGGCAAACTTGCTGCTAGTTCCAGTTGATGCAAGTGTTTTGTTTGTTTTTCTTTTGCTATCTTTATTTGGGATGACTGTATAAGTACTTGTCTCTTTGGCCTATTTGTGGCTAAAGAGGGGGAGATATATTTTGGTAGACATTATTAGACTTTATTTTTCTGCAGTCATATTTATTCTGCTGCTATCTATTCTCTGATTGCTTAGGGGCTTTAGCCAAAAATCTGCCAAAGGGGGAGTTATATATTTTGGTAGACATTATTAGACTTTATTTTTCTGTAGTCATATTTATTCTGCTGCTATCTATTCTCTGATTGCTTAGGGGCTTTAGCCAAAAATCTGCCAAAGGGGGAGTTTGTAGGTGTTTAGTTATTGGCATGTATTTTTGGTAAAACCAGGTGTGTGAATGTCATGACTGATGTCATAACATTCTGGTTTGTTTGGTGCTGGTTTATTAGGTACCTTTGCAGAAAAATAATGGCATACAGTAGTTGCTGTTTATGAGTGTGTATCTGAGCATTTTGCAAAATGATCACATTTACCAAAATCAGTAAACAGGAATTCTGATGTCATAACAAATGTTAAGACATCCTGTTCTAATCTAACAGTTATACAGTTTGGTTAATTCTGAGATTTTTCAGGAAGATGACTCAGTCTTTCCAGAACAGAATCTCTCGTGGACTTTGGGTTAACCTAGCTCAATCCTAACCTGGTTGATAAAGTCTTGTGACCAAGTCTTTAGGTCAAACGGAATTAACCCTAGCTTTTTGTGGAAACCCTAACTGAAGAAGCAGCTGCTATATATTCAACAGGGTTGCTGTTTGGAATTCATCCTTTTTGACAGAAGATCATTTAGGAGCTGTATAGTTTTAACTATTGTAATCCAAGAAAGTATCATTGTGATAAGTGACTTGGAATAGGTTTTGATTGTAAGGGTTTTGTATCATTCAAAGCTTTGAAGCAAGAGTGTTTTGTGTCTCTTGACTAAAGCTTTGAAGCAAAGTCAAGTTAGGTTTATGTATCACTCAAAGCTGTGAAGCAAGAGTGTTTGTGTTACTTGATTAAAAAGCTGTGAAGCATAATCAAGTGTATGTTCTGAAGAGTGTCTTCAGTAATTCTTTAGTAAATTGTTTTAAGTATCACTGTTGTGATTAAGGGGGAGTGAGTAGGAACTCAGGTTTAAGTTGTACTTAGATTGAAGTTGCATTGGGTAGGTCTTAAGTGAAGGAGATAAACTGGTTGGTTTATTCCTGAATTAATATCTCTTATAGTGGATTTCCTCCCTGGCTTGGTAGCCCCCAGAGTAGGTGTTGTTGCACACTGAACTGGGTAAACAATTGACTGTGTTCTTTACTATTTTTTGTATTTACTATCTTACAGAAAGTCAGATACGGTGTCATAACATTGAACGTGACATTGAGTATCTGTAGCCAGAATTTCAGGAGAGAACATAAGTTCTGACTCTAGTGCGCTTCAAGTCAGAAGGAAAATGTCAGCAGAAAAAGGGGATGGTCAAAAGTTTTGGGTCCGGGTACACTAAAGTTCTGAGGTTGCTAGGAACAAAGGAAAATCCTAGAAGTTATGATGTAACTGGCAGCCTAGAAATTCTAGTGTTACTGGAAGGTAAAAAATTCTGGTTGTTGTGATATTTTGGATGTTGAGAGAGTTTGGAAGTTCTGAGGTAGCTGGAAACCTATAAGTTCTAGTGTCATTGGAAAGCTAAAAGTTCTGATAACGGGTATGTGAGGAGTCAATGTTGTTGGGTAGGAATATCTAGAAGTTATGATATAACCAATGGGGTAAAACGTAAGGAAACAATCATAAAAAGGATGTCTCTGGGGTTAGAACTCAGGGCCCTTAACACTAACGTTTTATGCATGCGCTCTCTACCACTGGGGTGGATATACATCTGCTATTAGAACAAAAAACATAAAAATATAACACAAAGCAAGTTCTGATGATGAACTTCATCTCCTTTCCCATGCCAGTCAGAGTATCTTCAACTTAGTCATTTCTCAACAAAAAAGAAAATGCACACATAGCAGTTATGGCAGGTTTCATCTTGGTTTCAGAAACATAAAGTATCAGAACTGTAAATCAGAAACAAGCATGTATCTACTAATACTAATTCTGATTCTTAATCTCCCATGATGTTCTGAACTGAAATTCTCACTACTTAGGTAAAAAATAACATGAAATCTATGAATATGCACGAAATCAGAGTCAGGATGTCGACATTGTATTTTTGAACATGCAAGCCTATCAATGCCTAAGCAATGAGATGAAAGTCAGAAGGAATTTACCTTGCTTCTGGAGATTGTTCTAAATTAGAGTCTGGTTCTACCTGCAGTGGCATTCTGGTCAGCTTTCTCACGTGCTCAGAAGGCTGGAACAATCTTTAACTTGAGCTGTGAATGGCTAGAAAATTCTGGAACAGCCAAGAAGCAAAGTTCTGATTTTGAAATGGAAATTGGTGGAGATGGAAGTGCCGTCTGAAAATAGAAGTTAGGATGACTTCTAAATGTGTATCATAAACTATGTTGATGATTTGGTCAAGAAACACTTGAGGAAAATTGGAATTTGAATGCAAAAATCAAAGACTAGCAGATTTCGTATTTGGGTTGCAGCTTTAAGTTCTTGGGAGATTTTAGCAAGGTTTCAAAGCTTTACTTTTCAATTTTTTCGACCTCTTTACAGTTGCTAATGAAGTTAAATTTATAGGCAAGGATTTAGTAGCTTGGAGAAGTCAAGAGTACAACCATCATATGCTAAGCCGCTGACTTGTTCTTGAAGCAAGTTTAAACAAGTATGGTTCAAGGCACAAAGTAAGGTGGGTAGTAGCTTTTAGTTGTGCCTAATCTGAATTTGTAAGCATGAATTATGGAAAAGTACCCTCAGAAGCAAGAGTAGAGCATGGGGCCAACATAAACTTTGTACAAAAGTTTGCTTTTCAAGGACATCCATGGTACTTATATGCCACACGTGTGGAAATCCTTTGGATAAAGACTCAAAAGTGGGTGTGAGAATTAAATGATGATGAGATTTATAAAACCAAAAAATCTGCAATATGAGATTATGCCTCATAGCTTAGTTCTGGGTCAGAAGTTCAGCATCAGCGTAACTTAGAACAAATATCCAATCTTATGATATTTGAATCTCCCTGCTCCAGCATGTTCTGAAAGAGTTCTCTGACTTTTCGGAAAGCTTGTAACACGCTTTATAGACTTCCTTTGAATTACTCTTGCAAACTCTGGTTGGACCTACATGAAATTTGGCCCAGAAGTTCTAACTAAATCCTGTTTTGGAAAGGTTCAGAATTTATTGAATGTTTCAGTTTCAATGTCGTGTCTTTGAAGATTTATAACTTGAAATCTCAGCATTTCTAGAAGAAGTTTTGTTTTGCAATGTTTTAGATCTCATTGAGGTCTACAACTCTTGTGTTAGAAGTTCTTCCTGAATCAACTTGCACCATGGTGAAAATCTGGCCAGAAGTTATGAATATATCACATTTCCTAAACACTTAGAAAAATTTCTAAGTATTTAGAATTTTGACTTTTTCAACATAATCTCGACTTTTGATTTTTCTTGATGAAACAAACTTCATATTCTAACATGCCTTGATGAAATATGATTCTTGAAACTTTATTTTGATCCAAAAGTCAAAGTTTGACTTTTTAGTGTGCAATTGACAATTTTACCCTTGTGCCAATTCCAAACCTAAATTGACGTATTAGTGCTACAAACTTGATGTCATGGAAGATCTTGTGAGAGAATCCTTAAGAAATGTAAGGGAAAATTTTGGGGTACAACAGTATGTTTACTTTTGAGGGCTTGTTTGGGTTGTTACTAAAAGATCCTACACCCGGATCTGGAAAACATTATTAGGTAAGTAGCAATAGATCATGGGGATTGTGTGGGGTATACCGACATAGTTGAAGCGATAACTATGTTAGTGTGACACATTTGTTGGTACCGATAGCCCTTAATTTTAGTCAAGGAGAATACAGGGCCATTGTGTGGTGTCATGAAGCACTAACTGACCTTAGAATCTTTAATTGAACAACTTGGGCATTAGGAAGTAGTGAGATAGCCGGCTTTGGTGCAGTCCGAAGTTGGTTGATACTCGACACTACGCTCATTGAGATTGGACTTTCAGGATATTTCGGTCACCAATAAAGAGGCTTGCGCTAAAACAATGCCCGATGAAGAAAGATCAGTGATATTGAGATTCCTTAGAACCTAGTTACTTTTCTAGGACAGGTTGAACCAACTAAACTTCAAGAGGGTACTTGCCTATAAACCTCATGCAAGCCTAAACCTAAGGTCTTGTGTGTTTTTCTCGTGTGTGATTAATTGTTCAAACATAACATCATTCATCATAACATCCATTCTCATTTCAATAAACATTTCAAGGAGCTTAAGGGCCTATGGTGCAGGTTATGATGAATTAGACGTCTAAAAAGGGGCAAGGGGGTTTATTTTCCTCTAGCCAATGTCGTCAAAATACCAAAGCACAACAGCTTGAGTTAGAGGCTATGACCCACTCGACATGGTGAGCTTGATTCTCGTAGAAGGATCTTCAACGATACGAAGTTCTTCAATCAAAGCTACAGTCAGATTCTAACATCTTCTTGTGTTTACCCCACGAGATCCTTGAAAACATTGCATGCATGTCATTACATAACAGGTCTTCCAGTACATGTTTCTCATTTTCCCACTGTTTATTTCAGCAAGGAAAATTGCTCTCAAACAAAACGACAAAGATCTCCAAAATCAAGAGGCTCAGTTCAAGGAAATGTTCCTAAATATATCCAATGGGCAAGAAGAATTGAAAGCACTCCTCGCTAGGAACTTGACCAAGAAAAATCATGACGACAACAAGGATGACCAATTGGAACAACTGCAAGCTGAGATGGAAAGGATGAGAATCCAGATGAATAGTCAAATGGCTCTTATTCTAAATTTAGCTCGGGGAGAAGAAGAGTTAAGGATTCTCACCAGTAAGCTTCATCAGGACAGATACAACCGTCTGGGACAAACTGCTAGAATTTGGGGCCTAATCAATGGTCAACCTCTCTTGGCAGATAGGGAATTGGGTGACATGTTCATGCGGGAGCACGTCGAAAATAAACTCAGGAGAGGTGAAATTCAAGGGGCGGCATCTTCAAGTACTCAGAAGAGACCGTACCATGGAAAGAAGGAGTCCAATACTGTGTACAACCAGAAGGGCCGCAATAAGAATAATCTCAACCAATCTGTGGGGGTAGTGCATATCTCTAATCCAGCACCGATGCAGCAATAATGAAAAGGAAATCAGCATAAGCAGGACACGCCCACAAGGAAATTCACCAAAATCAATATGTCCTTGGCTCAAGTATTGCAACACATGTTTAAGATGGAGTTGATTACATTGAGGGATCCTCCTCGGAATCCCAATACCTCCGCTCCTAGCTATCATCCTAATGCAATGCATGGATACCATTCCAATAGTCCTGGACATGATACGAATAGTTGTTGGGCATTGAAGAATAAGATTCAGGACTTGATCGACAAAGGGGTTCTAATGTTCACATAATATGGTCAGACTGAATTCTTCTGCCATCCCTCAAAGGCACACCATCTGAAGTGACAAGTTCATACGAAGAGGCTTTTTTGTTCATTAGAATTTTCAAGTTGTAATTTTCTTTTGATTGTTCAAACACTTATTTCATGTCAAACTTTGTTATTCCATTAATGCATTGCATATGTTTGTCTTGAATTACTCCATTCATTGTCACTATACTGAAACTATGCTTTTACTTCCTTTTTGTGATATTCAACTCTTGATTGAAAGATGTAAGCATTTAGAGGGAGGATGACAAAAAAGATACCACAATCTATACAGTATGCTTTTAAACATACCTGGCTGATGATGTACATGCATTCTTTAAAATCCTAAAATAGTGGAGTTATAAGGAGGAGAATCCCTATTCAACCCCTTTGATCCTAAAAAGTAGGAGTTTTCTTTTTCACACAAATTAAAACCTTTAATCATAACCTGGGGCAGGGTAGTTTCTCAGTTAATTCAATGGTGCATTCAATCACAAGCTTTCGCTTCGTATATGACGAGTAGTGTCGAAGGTATCCTTCCAAAACCAAATATGGTGATGGTTCCACATAATCATTAAAACATGAAGTCATTATCTCTTAAAAGAAAAGCCCGCTAAGTCAAAACCTATGAAGGAAACTTAAGAAAGAAAAAACTGGGGAATCCCGCTGACTGTAATTACAAAAGAAATAGTTCAGGCAAAAAGTAGGTGTGATCGGTGGGAATGAGAACTGACTGTTTTGGAATGCTGGTTCGCATTTTGCGTTTGTTTTTGCAAAATGTTGTGGTAAGCAAGAGTCGCCACCGTCTTTTATTTTATCCAACAAGGAAAGGACAAAAGCACAGAAAAATTCCTTTTTGAGATATTTCTTGGGTTCGGGAGGTAGATTATAGAAAGGTAAGGTATTAGCACCCTTTCTATCCGTGGTTATCCATGGGATCTTAGGTACTTGCTCATTGTGTTTTCAAAATTTGCTTTTCTTTGTGTTTGTGGGTTTGAAAAGAGCTTTTGTTTTGAAGAGAGTGTAAGTGAGAAAAGTTTTGTTTTGTTTTAAAAGGAGTAAGTACTTAAGAACCATCTACCTACTCGAAAAAGGAATTAAACTGTGCTAATGTCCTTTAAACAATGCTAGCCCACTATTGATGAGTAGGTGTGATCGGTGGATCTGGAACTGACTGTTTAACGCTGGTTTCGCGAAATGTCGCGGAAGCAAGAGTCGCCACCGTCTTTTATTTTCTCCAATATGGAAAGGACAAAAGCACAGAAAAATTCCTTATTGAGATTGCTCTCGGTTCGGGAGGTAGATTTATAGAAAGGGAAGGTGTTAGCACCCTTTCTATCCATGGTTATCCATGGGCTCTTAGATACTTGCTCATTTGTGTTTTCAAAATGTTTGTTTGCTTTTCAATCGTGAGTGGGTTTGAAAAAGTTTCGTTTAAAGTTTCAGATCGACTCTTGTATCAGTCTTCAAGAGTGTTTGAAAAGTTGTTTTTGAAAGCTTTTTGACAAGTGTAAGTGTGAAAAGAAGTTTTTGATTTGTTTTGAATTAGAGCAAGTATCTACGAGTCATCTACCTACCCTAAGGAATTAGTCTGTGTAAATGTCCTTAAGGTAGTGCCATCCCATCATTGAGAGGTAGGTAGCACCACCGTTGGAGGTATTCGGGTCAATTCGAGGGTTCGGGACAGTGTGGTCACCAGAGCAATAGGAAGACACCTTAGAAGCTACCCTCATGCCATGTTCATGGACATGAGGACTTACTAAAACGTCCTCTACTCGACGACCACTTTTCGAGGGGCAAGGCAACAGTGAGACGTACCCTAGGGGTGGTGTGTGATTTGTGTGTCATTTTCAATTATGTTTATCTTGTCATGCGTTTGTGATATACGCTTTGTTTTTATTTTTGGCATTCATTCTTTCATGTGGTTATTAACAGTTAAAAGGTGCGGAATTAAAAGTCCTACGCTATTACAAAGGCGCGGGTCTACATCGCCAAATTAAACCAAGACCCGATTTGAATAAATAAAAATGCGGGAAGTAAATACCCTAATTAATCTATTACAAGGCTTTGGGGCAAGTACATGAAATTTAAAAAAGGAAATAAAAGTAAATGTGCGAAAAGAAATAAAATCGAGAATGCGAGGGCGTTGGACCCTTTTAAAGAAATTACGTCGAAATCGTAAATTAATTAAATTAAATAAAAGCAAGAACTTATTTTTTGGAGTTTTTGTATTTATGGAATTTAATGAGAAAATTAAATGGAATTAAAACCCTAATTCTAAACTATTTTTAATTTATTAAAAAAATGTCTAAGTTTGACCTAGTTTTAACCTAATTATTTAATTACAAATTTATTTACAAAAACGATTAATTATTGATAATAATAAGAAGAAATTTTAATTATTGAAAAAAATAATAAAAAGCTAGAAACCCTAATTTTTATGTTTTTAATTTATTTAAGAAAAGAAGTTAAAGTTAAAACCCTAATTTAAAGCTAAATTAATTATCAAATTTATTTACAACAAAAACATTAATACATTGAATAATAAATAAATATATTTTTATTTTTTGACTTTCTGATTTTTTTTAATATTTTTATATTATAAAACTTATTTTATGAATAAAAAGAAAAAATCATTAAATTAAAACAAACAAAAAGAAAAAAAGAATGAGAAAAGAAATACAAACATAGGGGGTTTGTTGACCCTTTTGGAGGTATATTTCAGTAATGAGGCCCATTAGAAGCTTGGCCTGTTTGACTTTCAGCGTTCACGTGTGCATGGTTGACTGATGTGTATGATGGACCTTTCATCATGGCCCTTAGATTCATCGCCTGGGACATTTGGCAAGCTATGGCATTGAGTGTATGGTAGGCCACTGAAGGGGGCGCTGCATGGAAATATGGAAAGCAAAATAATATTGAGAAGAGAGGGGACCTGGGAATCGAACCCAGGTCCCATTGATTGCATGACAACACATTAACCACTCAGCCAAGCGCGTTGGTTTTTATGTATACTGAACAATGACCAACATATATGAAAAAGCGTTAGTGGCTGTAATAATAAAAAAAACGCGCCAAGCTTCAAATCAACCAACCATATGATGACAACCCATCTTCTTCTCCACTTCTTCGCTTTTGCCTGAGAAATATACAATGGATAGCGGGGGTTTTAAACCCCCACAATCTGAAACACAAAAAAATAGCGAATAGAAATTGAACAAATATAAAAAAAGCGCGATGAGTGTTTTAGATTCGTTGGAACGTCACGATTTCAATGGTATAAGTCTTGCTGTCTAATTTTTCCATATGCAAAAGTCCCCAATTTAGGAGCTTTGAAAACCTAGAAAATTTCCATGGAAAATTCTCGTACAGGGCACAAAAACTCAATTAAATGATGCCAACAGCTTTAGAATGTTCATGTTAGTGCAAAACAACAAGAAAAAGGCATGGATGATACGTATAAATCAAAACACGAATATGAACAATATCAAGAACATGGCGGCTTCATTCTACCGATTCTTAATGTTAGAGGCTATGGTTTTGATTGGAATAGATCCCTGGTAACCTTGGCAAGCTATTGGAATGGTTATCTTGCCTTGAAACGCACTGAAACTGTGTTTTCAGTTTTGAGAATTTCTTGAAAAAATGCAAAGTTGGTTTGAGGTCTGAGGCACAGCTTTCAGGTTTTTTGCATTAGGTTTAGGTTTGTGTTTATATGTGGAATGAATTAGGGTAAAAATCCAAACCAAAAACCTTTGCATTCATGAATCAAATATTTGCTTTTTAATGGTATCTTTTTCAATCTTTTTTCATACCATTCTTATGCCAATCAATGGAGATTCTTGCCATATTGAGTGTGCACGAAATCTTGAGTGAGTAGATGAGAGAATATGCTGCAAAAAGATTTAAAACACATGCTTTGCTATTTTTGTCATATTTTATTTTAATTAAATGAATTAATGGTGATAAAAATTCAAATAAATAATAAAAATGATGAAATAAATCCCCTTTGGGTCAATGGGTCGTGCATAACTTTTGGATGATGATTCTTGGAAGAAAATGTGGCCCATTAGCAGTTTTGAGGCATTTGAAGCAAAGTTGACTTTTCAAAATTCCCAAAAAATTCCCAACTTCCACAAGGCATATCTTGGTCAATTTTTAAGCTTTGATCATGTTCTTGGACATTTTGGAAAGGTCTTGAAGTCCTATAACCAATGCCTTTGGTCCCATGTCATTTTGATTTACCAATCTCAAGTTATGGCCTTTGAATTAAAGTGCCTTTTTGTTGACTTTTGAAAATGACCTATAATGTTGAGATTGATAACTTTTTGTGAGAGCATTTCTTGGACTTGAAGTGTGAAGAGGAGTTGTAGGAAATGTCTTTCTCTTCAAAATGAGCTTTGGATGGAATTTTTCTGATAAACCATGTGGAAGTTATGCCTTGGTCAAGTTACAGTTGACTTTTTCAACTGTCCAAATATGGAAACTTTTGCATCTTGAGACTTTTTGAGCCATGCCTTGAAAATCATGATCAAGAATTGGTCAAATGATGTTTGTGGCTTAAAATTAAGATGTTGACCAAAAATTTGAACTTTTGACTGTCAAATGACCATTTTGCCCCTGCAGTTGACTGTTGAGCAATTAGGGTTTTTTGACTGTGCAATTTTGTGCTGTGAGTCTTAAAACTTAGCTTATGGATGCTTGACCATGTTTATAGGCATGTGGGACTTGATTGGACCCTTGAAAACTTCAATTTCTTTTCCAGAACCAAAACCCTAATTTTTGATTGTTAGGAGGCCATTGAACTGTGCAACCTTTGGGAGATTTTGAAGCATGCTCTTTGCAAATCTTGAAGAATATGGGAGGGAAAATTTTGGGGTACAACAGTTGCCCCTGTACAATCTTCTTAGACCTGAGGATGTGGATTGGCTGGTGTGCCTTTCGTAATCCGAAGGTGGAAGATGATTGAACACTAGAGTGCCCAGAAATTTGCGCTCACATGTTAGTAGTGATGGTGGGAATGGGCTTACAGATGCCATTTGGAGATTGATGGATAGGATGATGGGCTTATAGATTCCATGCTAAGAGATGATGGATGAGTGGATGGGCTTATAGATGCCATCTGGGTGTCGATCGCGTAGGAGATTCCTTAGCGAGAACTTGCGTACCTGAAAAAGAAAATGATTACCTGGCCTGTTACAGGAGCTGGTCTTCAAACTCTTCATGTAGATGCATTCTGACTGGTTACAGGAATTGAATCTGGAGCTTCAAAAGGTGATGAATGAACCAGGGATGGTTACTACCTCAACGGGACGGTGAGAGAACCTTGGACGATTACTACCTCAACAGGAACGCTGAGAGAACCTTGGACGATTACTACCTCAACAGGAACGCTGAGAGAATCTTGGGTGATTACTACCTCAACAGGAACGCTGAGAGAACCTTGGGCGATTACTACCTCAACAGGAACACTGAGAGAATCTTGGATGTCTTCTACTGGGATAAGAATCAGGGAGATCTTAGGGTCAATCTGACTGAACCGGAGAAGGCCTTTGACTGGATAAGAATCAGGAAAATCTTAGGGTCGATTTAACTGAACCGGGCAAGGTCTTGGAATATCTTCAACTGGATAAGAATCAGGGAGATCTTAGGGTCGATCTGACTGAACCAGAGAAGGCCTTTGACTGGATAAGAATCAGGAAAATCTTAGGGTCGATTTAACTGAACCGGGCAAGGTCTTGGAATATCTTCAACTGGATAAGAATCAGGGAGATCTTAGGGTCGATCTGACTGAACCAGAGAAGGCCTTTGACTGGATAAGAATTAGGAAAATCTTAGGGTCGATTTAACTGAACCGGACAAGGTCTTGGAATATCTTCAACTGGATAAGAATCAGGGAGATCTTAGGGTCGATCTGACTGAACCAGAGAAGGCCTTTGACTGGATAAGAATCAGAAAAATCTTAGAATCGATTTAACTGAACCAGGCAAGGTCTTGGAATGGCTGAGAACTTAACTGGATCTTTCCTGAAAGGTAAAGGTCAGTCATATGCAATGCATGATATGGATCGAGCAATGATGTTCTCAACATAAATGAGATTGTGAGGTCATGATGCGTATGTGCATGCTATAATGTATGGAAGTGCGATGTTTATGAATATATGTTTTTGTCTAGGAAAGTAAATCCTTGACGGGTGCCGGGAAGTCACATCCTGGGCTGATGTAGAGCTTTTGTTTCCACTGGGGAGTGATGGTTGCAAGAATACCGGTAGGGGAAGATGACTCCGTTGGGGGGTAAACTTGGCGAATAGAACACTCTGCGGGGAGAAAATTACTCTAGCGATCTTGCTGGGGAGCAATACTTTGTAGGGAGAGAGATACTTTGCTGGGATGTTGATGGTAACTTCGCTGGGGATACCATCGTCTTGTTGGAAGTGTTAATAGACTCCGCTGGGGATAAGAAGACTTCGCCGAGTACGATCTTTCCGTGACTCTTGGCTGAGGATAACCCAGTTATATCCTGGTGGGGAAATAACCTTTGAATACAGCCGGGGGACGCGTTCATGCTCTACGGGGATAAGCTTCCTGAATCATACTGGGGGTAAGCTTACTGCTTGGGGAGATGGATTCAACTTTCCTGGGTAAACCGGATTGGACTCTCCTGGGGAAATTTTGAACTATATTGGGGAAGTGGCTCCACTAAATGTTTGATATATCGCCGGGGAACAATCTTAGCTCAAGACTGCCGGGGATGCTTGTTTAGGAATATCTGTATATCGTGCTGGGGAATGTTGAGATCTGCGGGGATACCCAACTTCCTTAAGGCTGATTGTATAAATTTGCTTGGGGAGAGTGCACTGACTTGCTGACTCACTCTCTGGGGATTTAAGATATACTGGTTATGTTCTTCAGCTGACTCACTCTCTGGGGATTTAAGATATACTGGTTATGTTCTTCAGCTGAACTTACCTTGATACCTTGGTGGACAGAGCAATTAGATCATTTAGACCACTCTTTATTTCCCTTGTTTCTAATGTTACCTGTAATTAATCCTTTGTTTCGTATGCAAGTATTTATGAGTTAGCAATTATTGTCAAATGCATATATCACAAATTGAACCTTGGACGTTCTTCGCAAAACAAAACAGAAAAGGAAAAACAATTGGCAATTTTAACTGAAAAGTGATTTTTGTATTGATTTTTGAATTTGCCTGTAAAATAGGCGTTTATGTACAAGAGGCTGACGTCCTAGTAATAGAACGCCGCCGAACAAAAGAGTTTAATACAAATTTGTACAAAGGAAAAATAAAACAGCTGTGTGAAAAGAATAATCCCACTGGGTTCCGACTCTGCTATCGCCTTTATATCTTTGAGCGTCTCATCACTTGATGACCTAGATGAAGATGAAGCTGATTGATCAATGCCGTCTGAACTTGATGTAGATACCGAATTCTGGATGCAAGGTGATCCAATGAGACATAGTATTACGCTTTATCCCTAAATTTTTCCTGGACCGCCCTTTCGGGTTTTCGGTCCACCGGGACACCCATTTTTGCCCAAGCCGCCTTTTCAGGTTTTCGACTTGCCGGGTGTACAGATTTTTTTCATTTCATCCCTTCATTTTGCCCGAACCCTTTTGGTTCGCCGGGAAGCCCTAATTTTTGCCTAGGTATGTCAACCTAGCGAGTCTTTTTTTCATGCGTAGTATCTTTTTACTATGTCTGCATTGGCGGGGTGAGGAAGGTCGTCACCATCCATGTTGGTTAGAATCATGGCTCCTCCTGAGAACACATGCTTAACCACAAATGGCCCTTCGTATGTAGGGGTCCATTTTCCCCTTGGATCACAATGGGGAAGGATGATACGCTTGATTACCAGATCCCCAACTTGATATTCCTGTGGTCTGAGCTTTTTGTTAAATGCCCTGATCATCTGTTTCTGATACGTCTGACCATGACAGATAGCAACAAGTCTTTTTTCATCAATAAGGTTTAGCTGATCAAGTCGTGTCTGGATCCAATCATCTTCACTCAGATTTGCATCCTTCATTATCCGGAGAGTGGGTATCTGCACTTCGATCGGTAAGACTGCCTCCATACCATAGACCAAGGAGAAAGGAGTTGCCCCGGTTGACGTCCTTGTTGAGGTACGGTACCCATGTAGAGCAAACGCTAACATCTCGTGCCAATCTTTATAAGTCACTGTCATCTTCTGCACGATTTTCTTAATGTTCTTATTCGCTGCTTCTACAGCCCCATTCATCTTCGGCCGATAAGGAGAAGAGTTGTGGTGCTGTATCTTAAACTGCTCGCAGAGCTCAGCGATCATTTTGTTATTAAGATTGGTACCGTTGTCTGTAATGATCCTTTCTGGGACCCCGTAGCGACAAATCAGGTTATGCCGAATGAACCGTGCCACGACGTTCTTAGTTACTGTAGCGTAGGAAGCTGCTTCAACCCACTTCGTAAAGTAATCAATCGCCACCAGAATGAAGCGGTGCCCATTGGACGCTGTAGGTTTAATCTCACCGATCATATCTATGCCCCACATTGCAAACGGCCAAGGTGCAGTCAGGACATTCAGAGGAACTGGAG
This sequence comes from Vicia faba, assembly GCA_948472305.1. Classification (NCBI taxonomy): domain Eukaryota; kingdom Viridiplantae; phylum Streptophyta; class Magnoliopsida; order Fabales; family Fabaceae; genus Vicia; species Vicia faba. The sequence continues at coordinate 93,986,095 of OX451735.1, read as the reverse complement.
GAACATGCACCTTGTCTGCATATATTTGGCATTTATGGCATGTCCGAGAATGTTGGTAATAGTCAGCTTCCATTGTGGACCAGAAATACCCTGCCCCGAAGGATTTTCTTTGCCATAGTGTGTCCACTGGAATGTGTTCCGAAGGTACCCTCATGTAGCTCCGCCATGATCCTTTCTGCTTCAGTCTTATCCACACAACGCAGTAAGGTCGAATCATGGTTCCGCTTGTACAGGATGCCGTTGCTAAGGAAGAACTTCGCTGCGAACCTTCTCAGGAACTTCTTGTCGTTGACAGATGCACCTTCAGGGTATTCCTGAGCTTCCAAGTATCTCTTCACCTCGTGGTACCAAGGTTTCTCAGTCACCAACTCCGTCTCAAGATCGTAACAGTATGCCGGTTCGTCCAGTTTCCAGATGATGATCCGGGGAGCCTCATTGTCCCATTTGACTTTGAACATGGAAGACATTGTAGCTAACACGTTCGCCAGCTAATTCTCCTCTCTCGGAAAGTGTTCAAAGGTTATCTCTGTGAAATGGGGGATCATCGTCAACACACATTCTCTGTAAGGAATCAGATTTGGATGTTTCGTATCCCACTCCCCTTTGATCTGATTGATCACGAGAGCGGAATCTCCGAAGACACTTAGAAACTTGATCCTTAAGTCGATCGCAGCTTGAAGACCCATGATGCATGCCTCATACTCCGCCATGTTGTTGGTGCAGTTGAAACATAGCCGGGCAGTGAGTGGAGTATGAGTGCCTTGAGGGGATATGATCACAGCGCCGATGTCGTTACCCAAAGCGTTGGAGGCTCCGTCAAAGTGCATAGACCATCAGGATCCTTCCTCAGGTCCTTCATCCGGTCCAGGTACTTCACAATCAGTCACTATCATGATGCTCTCGTCTGGAAACTCGAAGTTCATTGACTGATAGTCGTCTACTGCCTGATGTGCCAAGTGGTCTGCCAATACACTTCCTTTGATGGCTTTATGGGTCGTGTATTGGATTTCGTACTCTGTCAAGATCATTTGCCATCTTGCTATTCTCCCAGACAGAGCAGGCTTTTCAAATATGTACTTTATAGGATCAATCTTTGAGATCAATAAGGTAGTGTGAGTCAGCATATACTGTCTCAGCCGACGAGCAACCCATACCAAAGCGCATCAAGTTTTCTCAAGCAGTGAGTATCGGGTCTCACAGTCGGTAAACTTTTTGCTAAGGTAATAAATGGCATGCTCTTTTCGGCCAGACTCGTCATGCTGCCCCAGCACACACCCCATTGAGTTATCAAGTACTGTCAGGTATAATATCAGAGGTCTCCCTTCAATCGGTGGCATAAGAATGGGTGGTTCTTGGAGATACTCTTTGATCTTGTCAAAAGCGGCCTGACATTCATCATTCCAACGTACTACCTGATCTTTCTTCAGCAGCTTGAAGATTGGTTCACAAGTAGCAGTTAGGTGGGAGATGAATCGGGCAATGTAATTCAGGCGCCCTAAAAAGCCTCTGACCTCTTTCTCTGTCTTAGGAACTGGCATCTCTTGAATAGCTTTAACCTTGGCAGGGTCCACTTGAATACCCTTATCACTTACAACGAAGCCTAGCAACTTTCCAGATCTTACCCTGAAGGTGCACTTGTTCGGGTTCAACCTCAGCTTGTACAACTTCAGACGGTCAAACAATTTCTGCAGATGATCTAGGTGTTCTTCCTCAGTTTGGGACCTTGCGATCATGTCGTCAACATACACTTCTATCTCATGATGGATCATGTCATGAAATAAAGCAACCATGGCACGTTGGTAGGTTGCCCCAACGTTCTTCAGTCCAAAAGGCATGACCTTGTAGCAGAAGGTGCCCCACTGAGTAACAAAGGTAGTCTTTTCCATGTCTTCCGGAGCCATCTTGATCTGATTATACCCTGAAAAACCATCCATGAAAGAGAACACCTTATGCTGAGCAGTATTGTCAACCAGGACATCAATGTGAGGTAGGGGGAAGTCATCTTTGGGGTTGGCCCTGTTCAGATCCCTGTAATCGACACACATTCTGACCTTACCATCTTTCTTTGGTACTGGCACCACATTAGTAACCCACTGAGGGTAAGAAGTCACTGCAAGAAACCCGGCGTCAAACTATTTCATAACCTCGGCTTTGATCTTCTCAGACATCTCTGGACGCATACGGCGGACCTTTTGCTTAACCGGAGGGCAGTCTTCCTTGGTAGGCAAATGATGGACCACAATGTCGGTATCCAACCCGGGCATGTCTTCGTAGGACCAGGCAAAGATTTCCATGTAATCATGTAGCATCTGAGTCAACCGTTGCTTCACGCTGAGCTCTAGGTTGGCACCAATCTTTACCTCCTTTCTGTCTGTATCAGTACCCAGATTTATCGTTTCCACTGGCTCTTCATGTGGTTGAATTGCCCTCTCTTCCTGGAGTAACAGTCTTGCAAGCTCGCCAGGCACTTTGCAATCATCTTCACCTTCATCTTCGGCTAAGTTGATCGGATTTTCGAAGTCATAACTGGCAGTAGCAGAATCGTTACCAATGAGATCCAGAGTGGATTGAAACCTGTATGAGTGAGTGTGTGTAAATACAGCTGTTTTGCAATATATAAAGAAAGGAAAGAAAGAAAAGGAGCATAAGATTTGAAATGCGAGAAAACGTCCAAGGTCTTTATTCATGATATATGAAATGACAATTAATATACCCTCACAAATGAAGCCACGGTGCCCCGGGTAAGACACCGGGCCATAGAGTTTTAATTCATTGTTTATTACAAATACAAAAACAAAGGAGTTTATTACTGCGTAACAAAAGTAACAGGAGTATGATCTTTAGCAGTCCAATTGTTCAATCCACCATCAGTCGTCGGGTAGATCCAGCTATCAAACTCAGCTTCATCCACTTCATCATCCTCTCTGATAGCATTCACTCCATGGTTAGGCATGGGAGCAGTCACCACATTGGGCTTCTCAGGTGCCTCAAACTGTACCTCCTTGGCATCAATAAGATCTTGCACTTTATTCCTTAAGGCCCAACAGTCATCAGTGGAATGCCCTGGGCTATCGGAGTGATAAGCACAGCGGGCATTTGGATTATACTTGGGAGAGGCAGTATTCACAACCTTCGGGGCCTCTCTGACAGTCACCAAGTTGGTGGATAGCAACTGCGGCAAGATTTGCGACAAGGTCATACTCAGCCGGGTAAACTCTCTTCTGGGTCTTTCAGCCCTGGGTGGATTGGTTTGCCAAGGAGCGGTAGCAGGTTTGGCAATCATCACCGCGTTGACAGATTGGAGGCGTTCTGGTTTCTCTTGCCTCCTAGGCCCATACACAGCACTGGCCTCCTTTTTAAAGGGTTTCCTCTCAGCACTTGAAGATGCACCCTTCTGAATTTTACCGGACTTCATTCCAGCCTCTATTCTCTCCCCAGTCAGAATAAGGTCAGTGAACCCTGCAGATGAGTTACCGATAAGATGATTGAAAAATGGCCTAGATAGAGTCCCCAAGAACATATCCATCAGCTCACGGTCTGTTAACGGAGGCTGCACCCTGCCAGCCAGATCCCTCCACTTTTGTGCATACTCTTTAAAACCTTCGCTTGATCCTAGCGACATACCCTGGAGTTGGGTACGTGTAGGGGCAAGGTCGGCATTATATTGATACTGCTTATAAAAAGCAGTAGCCAACTCCTCCCAGTTACGAACCTTGGTCCCATCCAGCTGATAGAACCATTCGAGATGAGTCCCTGAAAGACTCTCCTGGAAGAAGTGGATCCACAAATTCTTATCCACAGTGTACGGTTGAATCTTCCGCACATAAGATCTGAGGTGTAGCTTGGGACAAGACGCCCCGTCATACTTGGTGAAAGATGGTGCCTTAAACTTGTGAGGAATGATCACACCAGTAGATAAGCCCAAGTCTCCGAAATCCAGCCCAGGAACTTGTTGGATCTCCATTGCATTCAGTCTGTCCTCCAACTGCTTGTATCTGTCTTCAGCAGGAGGATACTGTTCCTCATTAAAGTCAGTCTCGTTGTCAGAGACTACTGGACTTGAAGCCTTTCCCCCCTGGGGACTGCCTTTTCCTACAGAAGAACCAGCTTCTTCATTCTGCAGAGTGTTGCCAAAACTTCAGCCCGAGTTGAAAAGAACAGTTCTCTTCTTCTTCTTCCCCTTCTTCAGGAGTAAAGCCTTCAGCTCTTCTTGGCCTTGAGCCAAACCCATGATCAGCTCCTGAAATTGCATGTTCTGCGCCTGAAGGACCTTGATAGATATCTCGGTTGATGATGAGTCAGGGTTCATGATGTTGAAATAAACAGCGAAGAATAGTAAGCAACCTGAAAGGAAGAATACCTGCTATGCACATGATGAATGGAATGCGTATGATTTATGTTTTCAAAGACAATCGGGAATCAACTTTGTAAACAAAAAGGATCACACTTCATTAGATTTAACCTTGAAACTTAAATTGTTCAACAGATTGCCCTTAGGCGTTACAAAAAACGGAAATACTGAAAAGGGAAATAAAACTGTAAAAGAACATCCAGAGCTCATCATTAATCCCATGGTCTCCTCTTCTCAGTGCGGATGTAGTCATTCAGAGCTCGCTCATTTTCCAACTGCTTTGTCAGCTTCTGGATCTTCAATTCCTGCTCGTTGAACATTTCCCGATACGAATCCCGTTCTTCCCGGAGTTGCGACCAAGATCTTTTTAATGTCTCATAATCAGTATGTATCTGAGGAGGGAGGAAAGTTGGAGGAGCCCCATCTTTGTCAGGATACTCAAGAATGACGGGTCTGACAGCTTCGTATGGCATACCTAACTTCTGAGCACGGTTGCGAACCCATTTGTAGTAGGCTTCCATAGGTAGAGAAGTCTTTGGCCCCAACTCTTGTGGGTCAGCTTTATGAACTCTGTCCCAAGCTTTGATGAACCTACGACGCAGCTCGTCACTATCCACCTGAAACTCAAAACTGATGTGAGGCACCAACATCTCATGAGGCCCTGCTCTTCTGGCCCTTCCAAACTGACGGAGCGCTAGACATGGATTGTAAGAGATTCCTCCTTGGGTACTAATCAAAGGAACATTAGGGTATTCTCTGTAACGATCAATAACAGCTATCTCATCCAAACCTCTGAAAGTCCAAATGATGTCCTTGTCAGTGAGAGACATTAACCTATGAGCCCAACCTCTTCCTTCTTGGTTCTTCAGTACGAACTTAGGGAGGTGCGAAATAAACCACCTCACCAACAAAGGGATACAACACCACAGAGTTCCTCGTCTTCGAGCAGTACGAGCATAAAGTTGTTGCAGGATGTCACCCAAGAGAGTGGGCACAGGATTCTGAGACCTGAAGATCCTTATGGCAGTGACATTGATGAAGTTGTCAGGATTAGGAAACAAGACTAGCCCATAGATTAAGAGAGCCAAGATGTCTTCATATGCCCTAAAGTCCAAGTCATTCCAGAAACTGTTAGCTTTACCGATCAGAAATTTGGCCAAGAAACCCTTAACTCCGCTTCTAGTCACCCAGTTGTCCATTACTTCTTGATGGGTCAAGGGAAGAGCTGCAGCAACCTCCTCAAGCCTGAGGGTCTTTTCCCAACCATTGTAAGGAGTCTGATCCAAGATAGGGATGCTAAGTAAATCAGAGAACTCTTCCAGGGTAGGGACCAGCTGGAAGTCTTGAAAGGTGAAACACTGGTACAGAGGGTCATAGAACTGGGTCAGGACACTCATCAATTGTTGATCCCGCTTTGCAGTGACTAAACTGAGAAGAGAACCATGCCTCTGGATGAAGGAAGTGGTATTTGGAATCCTGCTAACCAACTCTTCAAGTAACTCAGGTGGGTGAACAAAGTTGAACCGGATAGTATTCCTTCGCACAGGCATCATGATATCCTACAAAACAGAGCAAAGGTGAAACCCTCTTGTCTTTGAAATGGTCAGTCTCTATGCAGGATGCATGCAATGCTCATGATGTTATGATGTTATGATAAAGCACACCACAAATATTTACAAAGGCAAACATCATAAGGCACACAAGTCACATAAGGCAAGCCCTTAAAGTTTAGGCCAGCATGAGGTCTAGGTATTACCCTCTTTCAGTTTGTTGGTTCATACCTGTCCTATCAAAAGTAACCGGGTTCTTAGAGGATCCCAATATCATTGACTACCCTCAATCGGTCATAACTCCAGCATCGCAATCTTTTCTTGCGGCCAGAACCATCACGAGAGTTTAGCCTCAATGGGCGTAGCATACTGCTACTGTTCTAATGGCCAAGTTGTGTCATTTAAGGTTCTAAGGTCTGTTAGTGCTTAATGACTCCTCAGAAGACCCATATTCTCCTCGTTGCGACACAAGGGATATCGGTACAGACCAAGGTGCCACACCAACGTAGCCACTGCTTCACCCATGTCGGTCTACGCCGGACAGGTCCCTCACAGCTTATGCTACCTAAACAGGGTATCCCCAGATCCAGGTTAGGATCTATGTAACTCCCATGCAACCCACAATTTAAAGCAAACAAGTCAAAACAATTGAAAACACAGTTATGAACTATCCTAAGGTACACCTCACTTTATAAAGTGTCCCCAGCAGAGTCGCCAGTTCTGTGATCGGTGGATCTGGAACTGACTGTTTAACGCTGGTTTCGCGAAATGTCGCGGAAGCAAGAGTCGCCACCGTCTTTTATTTTCTCCAATATGGAAAGGACAAAAGCACAGAAAAATTCCTTATTGAGATTGCTCTCGGTTCGGGAGGTAGATTTATAGAAAGGGAAGGTGTTAGCACCCTTTCTATCCATGGTTATCCATGGGCTCTTAGATACTTGCTCATTTGTGTTTTCAAAATGTTTGTTTGCTTTTCAATCGTGAGTGGGTTTGAAAAAGTTTCGTTTAAAGTTTCAGATCGACTCTTGTATCAGTCCTCAAGAGTGTTTGAAAAGTTGTTTTTGAAAGCTTTTTGACAAGTGTAAGTGTGAAAAGAAGTTTTTGATTTGTTTTGAATTAGAGCAAGTATCTACGATTCATCTACCTACCCTAAGGAATTAGTCTGTGTAAATGTCCTTAAGGTAGTGCCATCCCATCATTGAGAGGTAGGTAGCACCACCGTTGGAGGTATTCGGGTCAATTCGAGGGTTCGGGACAGTGTGGTCACCAGAGCAATAGGAAGACACCTTAGAAGCTACCCTCATGCCATGTTCATGGACATGAGGACTTACTAAAACGTCCTCTACTCGACGACCACTTTTCGAGGTGCAAGGCAACAGTGAGACGTACCCTAGGGGTGGTGTGTGATTTGTGTGTCATTTTCAATTATGTTTATCTTGTCATGCGTTTGTGATCTACACTTTGTTTTTATTTTTGGCATTCATTCTTTCATGTGGTTATTAACAGTTAAAAGGTGCAGAATTAAAAGTCCTACGCTATTACAAAGGCGCGGGTCTACATCGCCAAATTAAACCAAGACCCGATTTGAATAAATAAAAATGCGGGAAGTAAATACCCTAATTAATCTATTACAAGGCTTTGGGGCAAGTACATGAAATTTAAAAAAGGAAATAAAAGTAAATGTGCGAAAAGAAATAAAATTGAGAATGCGAGGGCGTTGGACCCTTTTAAAGAAATTACGTCGAAATCGTAAATTAATTAAATTAAATAAAAGCAAGAACTTATTTTTTGGAGTTTTTGTATTTATGGAATTTAATGAGAAAATTAAATGGAATTAAAACCCTAATTCTAAACTATTTTTAATTTATTAAAAAATGTCTAAGTTTGACCTAGTTTTAACCTAATTATTTAATTACAAATTTATTTACAAAAACGATTAATTATTGATAATAATAAGAAGAAATTTTAATTATTGAAAAAATGAATAAAAAGCTAGAAACCCTAATTTTTATGTTTTTAATTTATTTAAGAAAAGAAGTTAAAGTTAAAACCCTAATTTAAAGCTAAATTAATTATCAAATTTATTTACAACAAAAACATTAATACATTAAATAATAAATAAATATATTTTTATTTTTTGACTTTCTGATTTTTTTTTATATTTTTATATTATAAAACTTATTTTATGAATAAAAAGAAAAACTCATTAAATTAAAACAAACAAAAAGAAAAAAAGAATGAGAAAAGAAATACAAACATAGGGGGGTTTGTTGACCCTTTTGGAGGTATATTTCAGTAATGAGGCGCATTAGAAGCTTGGCCTGTTTGACTTTCAGCGTTCACGTGTGCATGGTTGACTGATGTGTATGATGGACCTTTCATCCTGGCCCTTAGATTCATCGCCTGGGACATTTGGCAAGCTATGGCATTGAGTGTATGGTAGGCCACTGAAGGGGACGCTGCATGGAAATATGGAAAGCAAAATAATATTGAGAAGAGAGGGGACCTGGGAATCGAACCCAGGTCCCATTGATTGCATGACAACACATTAACCACTCAGCCAAGCGCGTTGGTTTTTATGTATACTGAACAATGACCAACATATATGAAAAAGCGTTAGTGGCTGTAATAATGAAAAAAACGCGCCAAGCTTCAAATCAACCAACCATATGATGACAACCCATCTTCTTCTCCACTTCTTCGCTTTTTCCTGAGAAATATACAATGGATAGCGGGGGTTTTAAACCCCCACAATCTGAAACACAAAAAAATAGCGAATAGAAATTGAACAAATATAAAAAAAGCGCGATGAGTGTTTTAGATTCATTGGAACGTCACGATTTCAATGGTATAAGTCTTACTGTCTAATTTTTCCATATGCAAAAGTCCCCAATTTAGGAGCTTTGAAAACCTAGAAAATTTCCATGGCAGATTCTCGTACAGGGCACAAAAACTCAATTAAATGATGCCAACAGCTTTAGAATGTTCATGTCAGTGCAAAACAACAAGAAAAAGGCATGGATGATACGTATAAATCAAAACACGAATATGAACAATATCAAGAACAGGGCGGCTTCATTCTACCGATTCTTAATGTTAGAGGCTGTGGTTTTGATTGGAATAGATCCCTGGTAACCTTGGCAAGCTATTCGAATGGTTATCTTGCCTTGAAATGCACTGAAACTGTGTTTTCAGTTTTGAGAATTTCTTGAAAAAATGCAAAGTTGGTTTGAGGTCTGAGGCGCAGCTTTCAGGTTTTTTGCATTAGGTTTAGGTTTGTGTTTATATGTGGAATGAATTAGGGTAAAAATCCAAACCAAAAACCTTTGCATTCATGAATCAAATATTTGCTTTTTAATGGTATCTTTTTCAATCTTTTTTCATACCATTCTTATGCCAATCAATGGAGATTCTTGCCATATTGAGTGTGCACGAAATCTTGAGTGAGTAGATGAGAGAATATGCTGCAAAAAGATTTAAAACACATGCTTTGCTATTTTTGTCATATTTTATTTTAATTTAATGAATTAATGGTGATAAAAATTCAAATAAATAATAAAAAAGATGAAATAACTCCCCTTTGGGTCAATGTGTCGTGCATAACTTTTGGATGATGATTCTTGGAAGAAAATGTGGCCCATTAGCAATTTTGAGGCATTTGAAGCAAAGTTGACTTTTCAAAATTCCCAAAAATTTCCCAACTTCCACAAGGTCTTGCTCAATTTTGAGGCATATCTTGCTCAATTTTTAAGCTTTGATCATGTTCTTTGACATTTTGGAAAGGTCTTGAAGTTCTCTAACCAATGCATTTGGTCCCATGTCATTTTGATTTACCAATCTCAAGTTATGGCCTTTGACTTAAAGTGCCTTTTTGTTGACTTTTGAAAATGACCTATAATGTTGAGATTGATAACTTTTTGTGAGAGCATTTCTTGGACTTGAAGTGTGAATAGGAGTTGTAGGAAATGTCTTTCTCTTCAAAATGAGCTTTGGATGGAATTTTTCTGATAAACCATGTGAAAGTTATGCCTTGGTCAAGTTACAGTTGACTTTTTCAACTGTCCAAATATGGAAACTTTTGCATCTTGAGACTTTTTGAGCCATGCCTTGAAAATCATGATCAAGAATTGATCAAATGATGTTTGTGGCTTCAAAATAAGATGTTGACCAAAAATTTGAACTTTTGACTGTCAAATGACCATTTTGCCCCTGCAGTTGACTGTTGAGCAATTAGGGTTTTTTGACTGTGCAATTTTGTGCTGTGAGTCTTAAAACTTAGCGTATGGATGCTTGACCATGTTTATAGGCATGTGGGACTTGATTGGACCCTTGAAAACTTCAATTTCTTTGCCAGAACCAAAACCCTAATTTTTGACTGTTAGGAGGCCATTGAACTGTGCAACCTTTGGGTGATTTTGAAGCATGCTCTTTGCAAATCTTGAAGAATATGGGAGGGCAAATTTTGGGGTACAACAGTAGGTATCACCGTCGTTGGAGTTTTAGGGTCAATTCGATTAAGGGACATGTGGTCACTAAAGCAATGTTAGGACGCCTTAGCGGTAACCCTAATGTCTTAGATCATTTTATCCGAGGCAACCGTTTCGAGGCAACTATGATCTTTGGACAAGAGGACGACCTCTAAAACTTCCTATACTCAATGACCACGTTCGAAGGCAACCAAGTGAGGTGTACCCTAAGAGTGCGCATGTGCGAGTGTGTTATTTCGGTTAATGTTATCTTTGTACATGTCATGGGTGAGCTATGTTGATTTTAAGTTCATACATTTGATCTTGTCATGCATTCCCTATTATCAAACATCTAGCAGTGTATATTTTGCGGAAATTAAATTGCGGAAAGTTAAATCTAAGCTATTACAAGGCGTCGGGTATTTACATCGCCAAAGACAAACCCTTTAAAATTAAATTGTGGAAAGTAAATAAAAGCGATAAATAAATAAAATCCTAATTTAAAAACTATTACATTCCCGAAGCAATTACATTATTGGATCAAAGAAGAAACGCGTGCGAGAAAATTAAATCAGCGTGTTTTTAGGGTTTTGACCCTTTTTTATTAAAGAAAGCATATTTTTATTATTTTGACTTAAAATGGGAATTAAATCTAAACTAATCATTAATTAATTAATAAAAAGATATTTTTTTTGGATTTTTTTAATAAATAAGGAAATAAAATAAGAATGATTAAAAGTTATTAAAAACCCTAATTCTATATTAATTTTAATTTATTGCAAAAGATATTAAAATTGTACCTAATTAAAAACTAAATTAATTGGTTAAAGTTTATTTACAAAAATAATGAAATAGTGAAATTAATAAAAATATTATTTTTGTTTTTTCTGATTTTTTGATTAAGAAAAATATTAATTATTTGGTTAGTAATTAATTAGAAATAATAATTAATAAACAATTAAATAAAAATGTAAAAGAGAAAAAGAGATAAACCCAGGGGGTGTGGGCTTAATTTGATGGTGAATCTGGCAATTTTCCAGGCCCAATTTCAATCAGACTGCTTGACTTTTCCATTTCAATACGCGCTTGTTGACTTTAGTCCATGGTGGATCTGCAATTCTGGCCTTTGGATCTGGCTTGAAGGCCACTTGGCATTTGATGGGATGAGGAACATGATGGTCCACGCTTGCTGAATCCCATGCAATTGCCTGGAAAAAATTGTACAAAGGTTTTGGGGGGACCTGGGATTCGAACCCAGGTCCCAAGGGGTTTTCCCATAACGCGCTTGCCAATTCAACTGAACTGCCTAATTGTTATTAGAATAGAAAACAAATATTGTATATCAAACAATTAATTATGCCTGAAAAAAATAAGAAAAAGCGCGCTGATTTGAATCAGCCAGTAAGAAGAAGACACGCCTTCGTCTTCTTCGTTGAAAAGGCCAGCGTTTTTACCTGCGGATTTTATCCGCAATAGAATCCATGGCTGCCATCTAAAATCACCTATAGGCTTTAGAAACGAGTTCTAAGAATACCATTGTGCTCGTCTCCTTCCCCTTATCATCCATGTACCAATTATTTGCATTGATTTTGCCTGCAATTAAAAACCCCAAAAACAAGATGCATGAACCCTAGAACTGAGCATGGTGTTACAGGCTATGAAAATAAAATTCAGTGATGTCAAAAGTTTCAGAATGCAACGCAAAGTATGAATATGCAATTATTTGGACAAAAAGATGCAAGAATCAGAGAGTTGGATTTCATGTTCAGGGTCGAGTTCAAGACGACTTACAGTGAGTTTTAGGCTGTCTCAGGGCTGGATTTTAATCCCTTTGGCTTCACTGGATGTCAGGGAAGAGAGCTATGTCATGCTTTTGGACTGAATCGTGCTCTAATGTTGATTTTGATCTTCCACTTTTTCACACTTTTTTCAATCCTTGTTTTTTTGTTTCTGCAGTTCTTCCAGCATGTTCTTGATTTGCTTGGCTTGTACAAGTGTTATAGACGGAATTAGGTTTAACCTTTGGGCTCGAATCCATGTGCATTGAAGGTTCATGATTTGATATGATCTTCCATTAACAAACTTCTAAAAATGGCTCAAATCAAATATTTTGTGCACCATAAGGCATGATTTGGATTTGGTTTGGTGTATGTTGACAATGAAGACCTATAATGATCAAAAGAATCTCATTCCATTAATTTTTAGATTTTATTTGATTTAATATTGATTAAAAATGAATTAAATCAATAAAAATTAAATAAAATAGAAAAATAAATGTTTGGTCATGAAATTAAGTATGGGACACGTGTGTGGCATGAAAAGACCATATCAAGTGGAAAAAAGTGGGCCCTTTTGTAAAAAATTGGAGTTTTGAGGATAGTTGACTTTTGGCAATTTTGGAAAAATGCACAACTTCAACAATGCATAACTTCTTCAATTTTGAACTTTTGGAAGTGTTCTTGGACTTTTTAGAAACCTTGAGATGTCCTCTAATCAACCCTTTTGGTATAATCTCATTTTGATGTCCCATTCTCAAGTTATAAGCTTTGGCAAAAAAGGTGTTTTTGTTGACTTTCAAAAATGACCTATAATATCCAAATTTGTAACTTTTTGTGAGAGCATTTCTTGATCTTGGGGTGTGAAGATGGATTGTAGGAAATTGAATCCTCTTAAAAATTAGATTTGGATGGGTCATTTCTCATAAAGTATGAGAAAGTTATGCTTGGTCAAAGTTGAGTTGACTTTTCCTACAAAACCCTAATTTAGCAACTTTTGAATCTTGATGAATCTTGAGCAATCTTTGATGAATCATGATCAACCATTGATAAAATGATGAATTATCCTTCAAAATGAGAATGTTGACAAAAAATCTTGAGGTTTGACTGTATTTGGGTCACAGTTGACTTTTGCCCTAGCACGGTCGATTTTTGGACTTCTTGAGCAATTGACTGACCAAACTTTCTCTGCAAGGCTTGAAATTTGACATGGATGAACTTAAAAACATATTAGGACATTGGGGAGAACTTGAGGTCATTTGTATGTAAGGACCTTGATGCAACACAAAACCCTAATTTTGAATTGACTGCCTTAGGAGATGATTTGACTGTCCAACTCTTGAGCCATCTTGAACAACTTGGAGATGATTCTTGACATGTCTTGGGAAATATGGGAGGGCAAATTTTGGGGTACAATAGTTGCCCCTGTTCAATCTTCTTAAACCTGAGGATATAGATTGGCGTTCGGGCCTTTCGTGATCCGAAGGTGGAAGATGATTGAACACTAGAGTGCGCAGAAATTTGCACTCGCACGAAGTTGTATCAGCCTTCTGATGTCGGGAATGGGCTTACAGATGCCATTTGGAGATTGATGATGGGATATGGGCTTAAAGATGCCATCCTAAGGAGTGTCGATCGCGTAAGAGATTCCTTAGCAAGAGCTTGTATACCTGTTGTTGAGAGAGATTCCGTTGAGGAATGTTGTTCTTTGTCTTAAGAGAAATAGAATTTTAGGAGCTTCGGTCATCCGTTATTCTACTGGGGAATCATCATTGTTGAAGAGATGAGAGTGAACTACTATCTGGTCGTAACCTAGGCTTCATAGGGATAAGACCGACTGCTATCTGGTCGTAATCCAGGCTTTTCAGTGACTTACTGGGGAGATGAGATTAAATTTGCTATCCGGTCGTAATCCAGGCTTCTGCAATCTCACTTCTTATCTTATCGAAATCTAGGCTTTAGAACAAATCAAGTGGTTATCTGGTCGCATCCGGTCTTCAACTTGAATTTAGGGCACACTAATATTCGGCCGACTCCGGGCTTCTTAGTAACTGTCCATGTAAACTGCTCATTGGGTCGGAACCCAAGCTTCATAGTGCTCTGTAACGTTATCTGATCGTAATCCAGGCTTCACAATGTGTCATACAACTATCTGGTTGAATTCCATGCTTTGTAGTACCCTTGGTTGCTATCTGGTCATAATCCAGTCTTCACAACATCTTCTACCATTATCTGGTCGTAATCCAGGCTTTGGAACAAATCAAGTGGTTATCTGGTCGCATCCGGTTTTCCCTTTGACGGTTGGTTTTACTAATATCCGGTCGAATCCAGGCTTCAGAGTAAATGGCTGGGTAAACTGTTATCCTGTCGTAATCTAAGCTTCACAGTGTCCCTTAACGCTTATCTGGTTGCAATCCAGGCTTCACGATGTATCATACCACTATCTGGTCGAAATCCAGGCTTCGTAGTACTCTTGGTTGCTATCTGGTCGTAACCCAGTCTTCACAATATCTTCTATCATTATCTGGTCGTAATCCAGGCTTCACGATATATCATACCACTATCTGGTCGAAATCCAGGCTTCGTAGTACTCTTGGTTGCTATCTGGTCGTAACCCAGTCTTCACAACATCTTCTATCATTATTTGGTCGTAATCCAGGTTTCATGGTCTTGTGTTGCTTTCTGGTCGTAATCCAGGCTTCACAATAACTTGCTGAGCTGTTATCCGGTCGTGATCCGGGCTTCATGGCTCACTGGGGAATAAACTATTATCCGGTCGTTCTCCGGGCTTCATAGCTTTCTTTTGAGAGATGTCACTATCTGTTCGTAATCCAGGCTTTGCGATAGTCTTATATTGTTATTTGGTCGTACCCGAGCTTCACCATATGCTGTAGAAATCAATATATTATCCGGTCGTGCCCGGGCTTCATAACTTGAATTTGATTGTATCTTTCCTGAAATGGAAGGGTTAGCTGTATGTAATGCATGATATGTATTAGGAAATGATGTTCTCAAAATAAATGAGATTGTATGGTATGATGCGTATATGCATGTATCATGATGTATGGATATGTAATGTTTTAACTGGGGAAAATAAATCTCGGAGCTGCTGGAGAATAGAGTTGAGTTCTTCGTTTCCGCTGGGGATGGTGAACGCAGATGATTGTGAGGATAAACCTGCAAGAGAAAAGAACTCCATTGGGGAATAAACTGATGAAGAGATTACTCTGAGGGGAATTACTCTGTGGGGGAAGAGATGTTCTGCTGAAGATTTTAACGATAAACTCCGCTGGGGATTTTGTTGATAAGCTTTGTTGGGGATTTTAATGATAAACTCCGCTGGGGATGGATTACCGTTGCTGTGATATTGAATCTGCTGAACTCCTGTTTGGGGAAAGAAAGGACTTCGATAGGGGTGATCTTTTAGTTACAACTTGCTGAGGATAACCCAGTTAGACTCTTGTGTGGATAACCCTCTGAATTTGGCTGGGGAGATTTATTTGCGCTCTGTAGGGGACAAGCTTCCAGAATCTACTGGGGATGATGATTCAACTCTGTTGGGAAAAAAAATTTTTAGACTGCACTGGGGAAATGGCTCCACTAGGGGTATCTTGTATTCTGCCGGGGAACATTCTTATACTCTGTTGAGGAATATTAAGACTGTTGGGGATGCACTTATGCTTGCTGGGGAATGTTAAGACCTTCTGGGGATACCAAACCTTTTTAGGGCTGATGGTAGACTAACTCTGCTTGGGGAGAGTATTGCTCATTCGTTCATACTGCAAGTCTTAGCTGTGAGAGATACCATTACTGTATTGCTCTGCGGAGAGTGAAGGTATCGCAGCCATCTTCTTCAGCTGAACCTACCTTAGTACCGGGTGGACAAAGTAACTACACAGTTTGGACATTTCTTATGCCCCTGTTTCTGATATTACCCGTAATTTATCTTTTATTTCATATGTAATTATTTATGATCAACAATTAATTGTCAAATGCATATATCAAAAATGAACCTTTGGACATTCTTTGCAAAACAAAACAGATAAAGGAAAAACAGCTTGAAATTTCTGAAAATGAATTTGTATTGATTTTGAAGTTTGGCCTGAAAATAGGCGTTTTTGTACAAGAGGTTGACGTCCTGGTAAGAGAACACCGCCGAACAAATAGAATTTATACATTTTGTGAAAAGGAAACAAAACAGCTATGTGAATAATCCCACTGGGTTCCAACTCTGCTATTGCCTTTATATCTTCAAGCATCTCATCACTTTGCTGCTTAGTTGAAGATGAATCTGATTGATTAGTGTTGTCCGAGCTTGATAGTCGATACCGAAGTCTGGATGCGGGGTGATCCATTGAGACATAGTGTTACGCTTTAATCCCTAATTTTTGCCTGAACCGCACTTTCGGGTTTTCAGTCCACCGGGATACCCATTTTTTCCCAAGCCGCCTTTTCAGGTTTTCGACTTGCCGGGTGTACAGATTTTTTTATTTTCAACCCTTATTTTTTCCCGAACCCTTTTGGTTTGCCGGGAAGCCCTTATTTTTGCCTAGTCCAGTCAACCTAGCGGGTCTTTGATTATGCGTAGTATCTTTTCACTATGTCTGCATTGACGGGGTGAGGAAGGTCGTCATCATCTATGGTGGTTAGAATCATAGCTCCTCCTGAGAAAATGTTTTTAACCACAAATGGCCCTTCGTAAGTAGGGGTCCATTTGCCCCTGGGATCACCTTGAGGTAGAATAGTGCGCTTGATTACAAGATCCCCAACTTGATACTCTTGTCGTCTAACTTTCTTGTTAAATGCCTTGATCATCCG
This sequence comes from Vicia faba, assembly GCA_948472305.1. NCBI lineage: Eukaryota > Viridiplantae > Streptophyta > Magnoliopsida > Fabales > Fabaceae > Vicia > Vicia faba. The sequence continues at coordinate 93,969,135 of OX451735.1, read as the reverse complement.
TTTTTGGTATGTCTGACCATGACAAATAGCAGTAAGTCTCTTTTCATCGATTAGGTTCAGTTGATCAAGCCGGGTCTGAATCCAGTCATCTTCACTTAAACCTGCATCCTTCAAGATCTGAAGAGAGGGTATCTGAACTTCAATGGGCAAGACTGCCTCCATGCCATAAACCAAGGAATAGGGTGTTGCCCCGGTTGACGTCCGTGTTAAGGTGCGGTACCTGTGAAGAGTAAATGGTAACATCTCGTGCCAGTCTTTGTATGTCACTGTCATCTTTTGCACAATCTTCTTAATGTTCTTATTTGCCGCTTCTACAGCCCCATTCATCTTCGGCCGGTAGGGAGAAGAGTTATGATGATGTATTTTGAATTGCTCGCAGAGCTCAGTGATCATCTTGTTGTTGAGATTGGTACCATTGTCCGTAATGATCCTCTCTGGTACACCGTATCGACAAATCAGATTGTGTCGAATGAACCTTGCCACGACGTTCTTGGTTACAGTAGCAAAAGAAGCTGGCTTCAACCCACTTTGTAAAGTAATCAATCGCTACTAGGATGAAATGATGCCTGTTGGATGCCGTAGGTCTGATTTCGCCGATCATATCAATGCCCCACATTGCAAAAGGCCAAGGCGCTGTCAAGACGTTCAGAGGAACTGGAGGTATGTGCACCTTATCAGCATAGACCTGGCACTTATGACATGTCCGAGAATACGGATAACAGTCGGCTTCCATTGTGGACCAGTAATATCCTGCCCGGAGGATTTTCTTTGCCATGGTATGTCCACTGGAATGAGTTCCGAAGGTACCTTCATGCAACTCTGCCATGATCCTTTCTGCTTCAGTCTTATCCACACAACGCAGTAATGTCAGATCATGGTTACGCTTGTAAAGGATGTCATTGCTGATGAAGAACTTTGCAGCGAACCTCATCAGAAACTACTTGTCATTAACAGATGCACCCTCGGGGTATTCTTGAGCTTCAAGGTACCTCTTCACTTCATGATACCAGGGCTTTTCTGTTACCTCCCCAGTCTCAAGATCACAACAATGTGCAGGTTCATCCAATCTTTCAATAATGATTCGGGGAGCCTCGTTGTCCCAATTGACTTTGAACATAAAAGACATCGTAGCCAGCGCATCCGCCAACTGATTCTCCTCTCTAGGGAAGTGTTCAAAGGTTATCTCTTCAAAATGGGGAAGGAATGTCAACACATACTCCTTGTAAGGAATAAGATTTGGGTGTTTCGTATCCCACTCGCCTTTGATCTGACTGATCACGAGAGCAGAATCTCCGAAGACACTTAGAAACTTAATCCTTAGGTCAATTGCAGCTCGAAGACCCATGATGCATGCTTCATACTCCGCCATGTTGTTGATGCAGTTGAAACATAGTCGGGCAGTGAATGAAGTATGAGAGCCTTTAGGAGATATGATCACATCGCCAATGCCGTTACCCAAAGCGTTTGAAGCTCCATCAAAGTACATAGACCATCGGGATCCTTCCTCAGGTCCTTCATCCGGTCCAGGTGTCTCACAATCAATTATCAACATGATATTCTCGTCCGGAAATTCAAAGTTCATAGACTGGTAATCGTCCGCCGCCTGATGTGCCAAATGGTATGCCAATACACTTCCCTTAATTGCCTTTTGGGTCGTATACTGGATGTCATACTCAGTCAGGATCATCTGCCATCTTGCTATTCTTCCGGACAAGGCAGGCTTTTCGAAGATATACTTGATTGGATCCATTTTCGATATCAACAGAGTAGTGTGAGTCAACATATACTGTCTCAGCCGGCAAGCAGCCCATGCCAAAGCGCAACAAGTTTTCTTGAGCAGTGAGTATCGGGTCTCACAGTCGGTAAACTTTTTGCTAAGGTAATAAATAGCATGCTCTTTTCGGCCAGACTCGTCATCCTGCCCCAGCACACACCCCATTGAGTTGTCAAGCAATGTTAAGTATAAGATCAGAGGTCTCCCTTCAACTGGTGGAATCAGAATGGGTGGCTCTTGGAGATACTCTTTGATTCTTTCGAAAGCGGCCTGACATTCATCGTTCCAACGTACTACCTGATCTTTCTTCAGCAGCTTGAAGATTGGTTCACAAGTAGCAGTCAGGTGTGAGATGAATCGGGCAATGTAATTCAGTCGTCCCAAAAAGCCTCTGACTTGTTTCTCTGTTCTGGGAGCTGGCATCTCTTGTATGGATTTCACTTTGGCAGGGTCCACTTGAATACCTTTGTCGCTTACAATGAAACCTAGTAGCTTACCAGATCTCACCCCGAAGGTGCACTTGTTCGGGTTCAACCTCAGCTTGTACAACTTCAGTCTGTCAAACAGCTTCTGTAGATGGTCCAGGTATTCTTCCTTAGTCTGGGACCTTGCAATCATATCATCGATGTATACTTCAATCTTATGATGGATCATGTCATGAAACAAAGCAACCATGGCACGCTGATACGTTGCCCCAACATACTTCAGTCCAAAAGGCATGACCTTGTAGAAAAAGGTACCCCACTGAGTAACAAAGGTGGTCTTCTCCATGTCTTCGGGAGCCATCTTAATTTGATTATATCCGGAGAAACCATCCATAAAGGAGAATACCTTGTGTTGAGCAGTATTGTCAACCAGAACGTCGATGTGAGGTAGAGGGAAGTTATCCTTAGGGCTTGCCCTGTTCAAATCCCTGTAGTCAACACACATTCAAACCTTACCATCCTTCTTCGGCACCGGAACCACATTGGCGACCCACTGAGGGTAAGAAGTCACTTCTAGAAAACCGGTGTCAAATTGTTTCATAACTTCAGCTTTTATTTTCTCAAACATCTCTGGGCGCATACGGCGAACCTTTTGTTTCACTGGAGGACAGTCTTCCTTGGTGGGAAAGCGATGAACCACAATGTCAGTATCCAACCCAGGCATATCTTCGTAAGACTAGGAAAAGATCTCAACATAGTCATGCAGCATCTAAATCAACTGTTGTTTCACACTAAGCTCCAAATTGGCACCAATCTTGACGTCCTTCTTGTCTGTCTCAGTACCCAGATTCACTGTTTCCACTGGCTCTTCATGTGGCTGAATGGCCCTCTCTTCCTAGAGTAGCAGTCTTGCAAGTTCACCAGAAACTTCCCAATCATCTTCACCTTCTTCTTCGGCTAAGTTGATCGGATTTTCAAAGTCATAACTGGAAGTAGCAGAGTCGTTACCAGTGAGATCCAGAGTGGATGTGGACCTGTATATGTGAGTGTGTGTAAAATAGCTGTTTTGCAATATATAATAAAGAAAGACAAGGAGTGCAAGATTTGAAATGCAAGAACGTCCAATGCTTTTATTAATGACATATGAAAATGACACACAAAAGCCCTCACAAATGAAGCCACGGTGCCCTAGGTAAGACACCGGGCCATAAAGTTTCAAAACATTGTCTATTACAAATTCAAAAAGTTTCATTACTGGGTAACAAAAGTAATAGGGATGAAGTCCTTTGCTGTCCAGTTGCTTGGTCCACCGTTGTTCGTAGGATAGATCCATCTGTCGAATTCAGACTCCTCCACATCATCTTCAATGGCATTTAATCCCGAGTTGCTGATGAACACGGGAGGTCTTCCAATCCTTGCACTTCGAACAGCCCTCTGAGCTTCTGCAGTGAAACCCAAACCAAACTTGTTAGTCTTCTGTGTAAAATCAGGAAGTCGGCCCCAATTTTCACACTCACCCTTCTCAATAACAGCCCGGGCATCTTTTAAGGAAGCCATCTTCATAGGAGAATCCTCAAACACAGTCTCAGCTGATGCCAATGTCTGGGGAACCTCTTCAAAGTGCTGGAACGGGGTCTCAATGAACTCCCCATCCATCTCTACGTATCGGAACGAGTTGAGGTGGCTGACCATGTACTCTTCCTCCCCTTGAACTGTCATAATCTTTCCTCTGACAGGGTACTTCAACTTCTGGTGGAGCGTTGAAGTTACGGCCCCAGCTTTATGGATCCATGGACGACCCAGCAAACACGAGTAGGATGGTCGAATGTCCATCACATAGAACATAGAATTGAAGACTTGAGAACCAACTTTAATTGGAATATCAACTTCACCGTGCACCATCCTTTTAGACCATCAAAGGCCCTGACAATGATGTTACTTGGTTTTAGCTCCAACCCTTCACAATCCAATCGGTCTAGAGCTTTTTTGGGCAAGACATTCAATGAGGAACCAGTGTCAACCAATACATGTGAAAGAGTAGTGCCCCTGCATTCAATGGAGACATGCATGGCATCGTTATGATTTTTCCCCTTGGCAGTCAGATCGGTGTCGGAGAAACCCAAACCATTATTAGCAGTTAAATTGGCCACACAATCGGTAAACTGATCAGCTGATGTCTCTTGTGGCACGTGGGCAGTGTTCAGGAAGGTAATCAGAGCCTTAGCATGGGCCTCTAAACACAACAACAGTGACAACATAGAAATCTTGGATGGGGTTTGCCCCAGCTGCTCCACTACGTTATAATCACTCTTCTTAATAATCTTCAGAATCTCTTCCATCTCTTGTTTGGAAGCTTCAACAGTAATCGTCTTCGGTGCCTCCGTCTGGGCAGGCACATCAGTGGTGATCCCTTTGCCCCGAGCGTCAGATGACTCGGAGACAGGGGTAGGACTAGGAACTTGATCAGGAATGGCAGTAGGTACACTTGCAGGTGTAATGACAACAGGTCTTCAGACAGTTGGTGGAGCAATATCAGGTGAGAAAAGTCTACCGCTGCGGGTGACTTTAGCAGGTCCAATAATGTTGTTGATGCCAGTATCAGCATCCAACTCTTTCTTAACTCCAAGAACATAAACATCAGCCTCATAGTGCCAAGGGACAACTTTATCATAGGTGTAGGGGATGGGCCCCGGAACAGTAATGATCACAGGTGCGATTCTCGGAACAGATGTAATTCTAACAGGCGTCCTCGAGGGAGCCTTGGAAGAATTGTTGAAAATGGTAATGATGGCAACTTCTTCAGAATGAACGAATGGAACAACAGTCTTCTCAAACAGGATCTCCTTACTATCCATCAGGTTTTGGATACCTGACTTTAGGAACGGGCAACCGGTAGGTAAAATAGAACACATATGGAAACCTTTGCCACAACCTAAAAATAAACCGGCTAGCAACAGGTTCTTCTTGACAGTCATCAGAGGGGTAACAATGTCATCCACAGAAACTACAAACAAGTCTTCCTCTACAGCATTTACTCCATGTTTGGACATGGGAGCAGTCACAATATTAAGCCTCTCGTGCGCCTCGAATTCAATCTCCTTTGCATCAATTAAGTCTTGTATCTTGTTTTTTAATGCCCAACAATCATATGTATTATGCCCCGGGCTATCAGAGTGATAAGCGCATCGGGCATTAGGGTTATACCTTGGTGACATTGTGTTTGAATTCTTTGGGGGTTCCCTTAGAGTCACCAGATTAGTCGTCAGCAACTGTGGCAAAATCTGAGATAAGGTCATGCTGAGACGAGTGAATTGCCTCTTAGGTCTCTCGTCCTTTTGTTGATTGTTATACTGAGGAGCACCAGCAGGTTTTGAAATAACAATCGCATTGACAGCTTGGCGGTGTTCAGGTCTACTCTGTCTTCTTGCACTGTAGACAGCATTGGACTCTTTCTTAAATGGCTTCTTCTCGATGCTTGATGAAGCACCCTTCTGTATCTTCGCAGCCTTAATACCAGCTTCAATCCTCTCACTAGTCAAAATAAGACCTGTAAACCCAGCTGAAGAGCTTCCAATCAGATGGTTAAAGAATGGACCAGACAGGGTCCCCAAAAACATGTCAACAAGCTCACGATCAGCCAAAGGTGGTTGCACCCTTCCGGCAAGGTCTCTCCACTTCTGAGCATATTCTTTAAATCCTTCACCCGTTCCTATTGACATACCCTGGAGTTGGGTACGTGTAGGAGCGAGGTCGGAGTTGTGTTGATACTGCCTGTAGAATGCAGTAGCCAAATCCTCCCAGCTACGGATACTGGCTCCGTCCAACTGATAGAACCACTCAAGCTGAGTCCCTGAGAGACTATCTTGAAAGAAATGGATCCATAAGTTTTTATCAGCAGTGTAAGGCTGGATCTTCCTCACATATGACCGGAGATGCAGCTTCGGACAGGAAACTCCGTCATACTTGGCAAAGGCAGGTGCTTTGAACTTATGGGGAATCACCACCCCAGATGATAGACCTAGATCTCTGAAGTCCAGACCGGGCACCTTCTGGATTTCCATAGCACTTAAACGGTCTTCCAGTCGTTTGTACTTATCCTCAGCAGGAGGATATTGTTCTTCATCGTAGTCCGTCTCGTTGTCGGAGACCATAAGGCCAGGAGCCCTCCTTTCTTGTGGACTATCTTTCCCTCCAGATGAGGTGGTCAGATCAACTTCATTCTGCAGCCCGTTTCCAAACCTGCGTCCAGTATTGAACAAGATGGTCCTCTTCTTCTTCTTCTTCTTCTCTTTTAGAATCAAAGTCTTCAGGTCCTGCTGACCCTTAGCTAGATTCATGAACAACTCTTGAAATTGGGCATTTTGGGCCTGGAGGGCCTTGATAGCTTGCTCAGTTGAAGGTTTAGTAGACATGATGATTGCTGAAATAAACAGCGAAGAAGATAAGAGACCTGTAAAAGGGTACCTGTTTATGAAGTGAATGGGATGAAATACGTATGATTTATGATTTCAAAGATAATCGGGATTCAAATTTGTAAACAAGAAAGGAAACACACTTTATTAGATTTAAACTTCAAAATTCAAATTGTTCAACTGATGCCCTTAAGGCGTTACAAGAATGGAAATACTGAAAAGTAAAAAAAACTGGAAAGGAAATCATCAAAGGTCCATCAATGCTCCCATGGTCTCTTCTTCTCAGTGCGGACATAATCATTCAGGATCCGCTCGTTCTCCAATTGTCTGGTCAGCCTCTGGATCTTCTTCTCTTGTTCATTAACCTCTTAAGTGCCCCAATATCAGTGGGCATACAAGGATGGAGAATAGTTGGAAGAACCCCATCTTCATTAGCAACTTCAAGAGTGACCGGCCAGACGGCTTCATATGGCATATCTAGCTTCTGGGCACGGATGCGGACCCATCTGAGATATGGCTCCATTGGCAGAGAAGTCTTTAGGCCCAGCTCATGTGGATCTGATTGGTGAACTCTGTCCCAAGCCCTTATGAATCTATGACGTAGCTCGTCGCTATCTCCCTGAAAATCAAAGATGATATGAGGCATCAACATCTCATGAGGCCCTTCTCTTCTGGCTCCTCCAAAATGACAGAGAGCTAAGCATGGGTTGTAAGAAATTCCTCCATGGGTTCCTAGCAATGGAACATTAGGATACTCTCCACAGCGATCAATGACAGTCACCTCATCCATACCTTTGAGAGTCTAGATAATGTCATTATGAGAAAGATACATCACCCTATAAGCCCAGCCCATTCCTTCTTTGTTCTTCAGCACTGACTTAGGGAGGTGCGAAATAAACCACCTCGACAATAAAGGAGCACAGCACATCAAGGTTCCCCGCTTTCGGGCAGTACGAGCATAGACCTGATGAAGGATGTCACCCAAGAGAGTGGGTACAGGGTTCTGAGAGATGAAGATCTTTATGGCATTGATATCAACAAAAGTGTCAAGATTCGGAAACAATACCAAGCCATAAATCAGAAGAGCCAGAATATCCTCGAATGCCTTAAAGTATAGCTATCCCAGAAGTAATTAGCCTTGCCAACCAAGAACTTAGTCAGAAAACCCTTAGCTCCACTTCTAGTCTCCCCAGTTAGCCATTACCTCTTCTTTGGTCAGATGAAGGGCTACAAAAATTTCTTCAGGCCTAAGAGTCTTTTCCCAACCAGTGAACGGAGTCTGCTCCAAAACAGAGATACCGAGCAACTTAAAGAACTCTTCTAGGGTAGGAACCAGCTGATAGTCTTGAAAAGTGAAGCAATGGTACAACGGATCATAAAACTGGACCAGGACACTCATCATCTGTTCGTCTAACTTGGAGGTGACCAAACTGAGAAGAGAACCATGCCTCCTAATGAAGGAAGTAGTGTCTGGCATCCTGACAACCAACTCTTTAAGCAAGGAAGGGACTTGGACAAAGTTGATCCGGATAGTATTCTTACACATGGGCATCATGATGACCTACAAAACAGAGCAAAGATGAAACCCTCTTGTCTTTGAAATAGGTTAGTCCTTATGCAAGATGTATGCAATGCTATGATGTCATGATGTCATGATAGTAAGCACACCACAAGTATCCACAAAAAGCAAACATGGTAAAGGCACACAAGTCACATTGAGAGCCCTTAGATTTCAGGCTGGCCTGGAGCTTAGGTACTACCCTCTTTCAGTTCAGTTGGTTTAAACCTGTCCTAAAAAATAGTAACCGGGTTCTAGAGGATCTCAATATCACTGACTACCCTCAATCGGTCATAATTCCAGTTTAGCAACCTTTTCTTGCGGCTGGAATCATCGCGAGAGTTTAGTCTCAATGAGTGTAGCATACTGCTACTGTTCTATGGCCAAGTTGGTCAATTTAAAAGTTCTAAGGTCAGTTGGTGCTTAATGACCCCTTAGAAGACCCATATTCTCCTTGTTCCAATACAAGGGATATCGGTACAGACTAAAGTGCCACACCAACGTAGCTACTGCTTCATCCATATCGGTCTACGCCATACAGATCCCTCACAGTTTATTGCTACTTACCTAAAGGGTATCCCCAGATCCGGGTTAGGATCTATAGAACTCCGATACAAGCCCACAAAATTAAAGCATACAAAACATACAATTGAAAACACAATGATCTAATCCTAAGGTACACCTCACTTTATAATTAATATCCCCAGCAGAGTCGCCAGTTCTGTGATCGGTGGGAATGAGAACTGACTGTTTTGGAATGCTGGTTCGCGTTTTGCGTTTTTTTTCCGCAAAATGTCGTGGTAAGCCAGAGTCGCCACCGTCTTTTATTTTATCCAACAAGGAAAGGACAAAAGCACAGAAAAATTCCTTTTTGAGATATTTCTCGGGTTCGGGAGATAGATTATAGAAAGGGAAGGTATTAGCATCCTTTCTATCCGTGGTTATCCACGGGCTCTTAGATACTTGCTCATTGTGTTTTCAAAAATTGCTTTTCTTTGTGTTTGTAGGTTTGAAAAGAGTTTTTGTTTTGAAGAGAGTGTAAGTGCGAAAAGTTTTGTTTTGTTTTAAAAGGAGCAAGTACTTAAGAACCATCTACCTACTCGAAAAAGGAAGTAAACTGTGCTAATGTCCTTTAAACAATGCTAGCCCACTATTGATGAGTAGGTATCACCGTCGTTGGAGTTTTAGGGTCAATTCGATTAAGGGACATGTGGTCACTAAAGCAATGTTAGGACGCCTTAGCGGTAATCCTAATGTCTTAGATCATTTTACCCGAGGAAACCGTTTCGAGGCAACTATGATCTTTGGACAAGAGGACAACCTCTAAAACTTCCTATACTCAATGACCACGTTCGAAGGAAACCAAGTGAGGTGTACCCTAAGAGTGCGCATGTATGAGTGTGTTATTTCGGTTAATGTTATCTTTGTACATGTCATGGGTGAGCTATGTTGATTTTAAGTTCATACATTTGATCTTGTCATGCATTCCCTATTATCAAACATCTAGCAGTGTATATTGTGCGGAAATTAAATTGCGGAAAGTTAAATCTAAGCTATTACAAGGCGTCGGGTATTTACATCGCCAAAGACAAACCCTTTAAAATTAAATTGCGGAAAGTAAATAAAAGCTATAAATAAATAAATTCCTAATTTAAAAACTATTACATTCCCGAAGCAATTACATTATTGGATAAAAGAAGAAACGCGTGTGAGAAAATTAAATCGGCGTGTTTTTAGGGTTTTGACCCTTTTTTATTAAAGAAAGCATATTTTTATTATTTTGAATTAAAATGGGAATTAAATCTAAACTAATCATTAATTAATTAATAAAAAGATATTCTTTTTGGATTTTTTTAATAAATAAGGAAATAAAATAAGAATGATTAAAAGTTATTAAAAACCCTAATTCTATATTAATTTTAATTTATTGCAAAAGATATTAAAATTGTACCTAATTAAAAACTAAATTAATTGGTTAAAGTTTATTTACAAAAATAATGAAATAGTGAAATTAATAAAAATGTTATTTTTGTTGTTTCTGATTTTTTGATTAAGAAAAATATTAATTATTTGGTTAGCAATTAATTAGAAATAATAATTAATAAACAATTAAATAAAAATGTAAAAGAGAAAAAGAGATAAACACATGGGGTGTGGGCTTAATTTGATGGTGAATCTGGCAATTTTCCAAGCCCAATTTCAATCAGCCTGCTTGACTTTTCCATTCCAATACGCGCTTGTTGACTTTAGTCCATGGTGGATCTGCAATTCTGGCCTTTGGATCTGGCTTGAAGGCCACTTGGCATTTGATGGGATGAGGAACATGATGGTCCACACTTGCTGAATCCCATGCAATTGCCTGGAAAAAAATTGTACAAAGGTTTTGGGGGGACCTGGGATTCGAACCCAGGTCCCAAGGGGTTTTCCCATAGCGCGCTTGCCAATTCAACTGAACTGCCTAATTGTTATTAGAATAGAAAACAAATATTGTATATCAAACAATTAATTATGCCTGAAAAAAAATAAGAAAAAGCGCGCTGATTTGAATCAACCAGTAAGAAGAAGGCACGCCTTCGTCTTCTTCATTGAAAAGGCCAACGTTTTTACCTGCGGATTTTATCCGCAACAGAACCCATGGCTGCCATCTAAAATCACCTACAGGATTTGGAAACGAGTTCTAAGAATACCATTGTGCTCGTCTCCTTCCCCTGATCATCCCTGTACCAATTATTTGCATTGATTTTGCCTGCAATTAAAAACCCCAAAAACAAGATGCACGAACCCTAGAACTGGGCATGGCGTTACAGGCTATGAAAATAAAATTCAGTGATGTCAAAAGTTTCAGAATGCAACGCAAAGTATGAATATGCAATTATTTGGACAAAAATATGCAAGAATCAGAGAGTTGGATTTCATGTTCTGGGTCGAGTTCAAGACGACTTACAGTGAGTTTTAGGCTGTCTCAGGGCTGGATTTTGATCCCTTTGGCTTCACTAGATGTCAGGGAAGAGAGTTATGTCAAGCTTTTGGATTGAATCGTGCTCTAATGTTGATTTTGATCTTCCACTTTTTCACACTTTTTTCAATCCTTGTTTTTTTGTTTCTGCAGTTCTTCCAGCATGTTCTTGATTTTCTTGGCTTGTACAAGTGTTATAGAATGAATTAGGTTTAACCTTTGGGCTTGAATCCATGTGCATTGAAGGTTCATGGTTTAATATGATCTTCCATTAACAAACTTCCAAAAATGGCTCAAATCAAATATTTTGTGCACCATAAGGCATGATTCGGATTTGGTTTGGTGTATCTTCACAATGAAGACCTATAATGATCAAAAGAATCTCATTCCATTAATTTTTAGATTTTATTTGATTTAATATTGATTAAAAATGAATTAAATCAATAAAAATTAAACAAAATAAAAAAATAAATGGTTGGTCATGAAATTAAGGATGGGACACGTGTGTGGCATGACAAGACCATATCAAGTGGAAAAAAGTGGGCCCTTTTGTCAAAAATTGGAGTTTTGAGGATAGTTGACTTTTGGCAATTTTGGAAAAATGCCCAACTTCAACAATGCATAACTTCTTCAATTTTGAACTTTTGGAAGTGTTATTTGACTTTTTAGAAACCTTGATATGTCCTCTAATCAAACCCTTTTTTTCTCATCTCATTTTGATGTCCCATGCTCAAGTTATAAGCTTTGGCAAAAAAGATGTTTTTGTTGACTTTCAAAAATGACCTATAATGTCCAAATTTGTAACTTTTTGTGAGAGCATTTCTTGATCTTGGGGTATGAAGATGGATTGTAGTAAATTGCATCCTATTTAAAATGAGCTTTGGATGGGTCATTTCTCATAAAGTATGAGAAAGTTATGCTTGGTCAAATTTGAGTTGACTTTTCCTACAAAACCCTAATTTAGCAACTTTTGAATCTTGATGAATCTTGAGCAATCCTTGATGAATCATGATAAACCCTTGATCAAATGATGAATTATTCTTCAAAATGAGAATGTTGACAAAAAATATTGAGGTTTGACTGTATTTGGGTCACAGTTGACTTTTGCCCTAGCACAGTCGATTTTTGGACTTCTTGAGCAATTGACTGACCAAACTTTCTCTGCAAGGCTTGAAATTTGACATGGATGAACTTAAAAACATATTAGGACATTGGGGAGCACTTGAGGTCATTTGGATGTAAGGACCTTGATGCAACACAAAACCCTAATTTTGAATAGACTGCCTTAGGAGATGATTTGACTGTCCAACTCTTGAGCCATCTTGAACAACTTGGAGATGATTCTTGACATGTCTTGGGAAATACGGGAGGGAAAATTTTGGGGTACAATAGTAGGGATAATAAAATAATAATAAAAATAGGTCACTACAAATCCTCAACAAAAAGAAAAGGTTACAAAAATAACTGAGTATAGGACTGAAGAACATCACGAAGAACGGGTTGGGTACAAATAAATTTCGAGCCTTTATCCTTTGTTTCTTAAACCGTGAACCAGGCCACGTTACAACCCGTAAAAGTCCTAGCTGAAGCATGGGTTAGTTCGAAAGCATATTGTTACAAAAAGGTATCCTGACTCCTGTAAGGTTTGCTATAAATCCTGAGTTGATATCACATTCTTGCGAATTTTGTTTTACTAAAAAATGAATTTTCAAAAACTTCAAGACAGACATAAGCTTTGCATTTTTAATACCACTGTTTACATGTAACTAATTTTTCAACAAAAGAGAAATTCGCACGATGAATATTCAATGAAAGAAAATCCTCTCAATGAACAAAATCACCTCAGATGGAAAAACATTTCCAATAATAGGCCTTTCATGATCAAGAGACATGACATGGTGTCTAAACTGATCTCGGGGAAGTCGAGTCACGATTCAAGCAATCCCTCAAAAGCTCTGAATAGCCAGAGGAAGACCTCCATCTGAATCACTTGGGGCATTGAACAGGAAGGGCCACGTGCAATCAACAAAACATTTTCAGGAAATGCTACAACACTTACTACTATGGACAATGAAAATTTTCCGCACCCTGTGAACGTGGACATAGTCAGAAAATACTACGCACGAAAAAAGACCCACTAGGTTGACTGGCCTAGGCAAAAGTAAGGGCATCCTGACGAACCAAAGGAGTTCGGGAAAAAGTTAGGGATATATAAATAAAACTGTACACCCGGAAAGTCGAAAACCTGAAAAGGCGGCTTGGGCAAAAAAGGGCATCCTGGTGGACTGAAAATATGAAAGGATAGTCCAGGAAAAAGTTAGGGATTAAAGCGTACAACTATGTCTCATCATCTTGTCACTTGTCTATCAGTAGAAGGCTTATCACCCTGATCAACATTTCCTCAAGACTCCAGGAGTTGGGATAACATTCAAACCATCCACAAAATCCCCACAGAGTAACCACCCCTAGTGGACTATCTTCGCAGAGTTCGCCATCAGTAAGGATATGTTCCCCCGTAGGTATGGACACAGAGATGTCCTCTCGCAAAGTCACTGTCATGTCTTCAGTATATAACCTAAAAATTTTAGACATTCTGGCATCTTCTGAATAGATCAAAAGCTTCAATCATCTCCCCAACATCTTGGAGATTTCTTCGACTTGGTTCATAAAAATACCCAAGCAGTTTACGGAGTTTTCTTTCCCTAGTATAGTTTATTTCTCTATCAACGAAAGTTCATCTCCCAACAATTCAACTTCGAAAAATATTGAAGAATCACATTCTACATCCCCAGTAGCAGTCAGGGATTTATCTTCTCTTAGTACAACGATACCACAAATAGCAACTGATACACTCACATATTACAGTCATACAACATTTATAATACATCGTAGCATATGCATAACTGAAATGCATATAACATTCTAATTTATTTTGAGAGCATCATGCAATTCATACATCATGACATCGCATGAAATTGACTTTACCTTTTCAGGTTGAATTCACAGACAGATGAATACTATCAACTTATGCATAACAGGTCAAAGATTAATGCCCAAAACCATACGGGGAAACTATTTACACGGCCAAGTGGTATGAACTCCCGGAGCAGGACGGGTTTACCAACAAATACATCATACCACAAATTAATGCCTGGAACCAGACGGGGAAACTATCTATGTGACTAGACAAAAATAGGCCACAAATTAATGCCCAAAACCAGACAGGGCAACTATCTCAACAACCAACAAAAATAGTTCCAGATTAATTCCTGAAACCAGATAGGGAAACTATCTGAGAAAACTGATTATAAATTAATTCCTAAAACAAGACAGGGAAATTATCTCAATAACCAACAAAAATAATTCCAGATTAATTCCTGAAACCAGACAGGGAAATTATCTGTGAACAGCTGATGAAGATCAATTCCCGAAACAAGACATTGTGACTATCTACACGACTATACGAAGCAATATTACACGGGTTCCTTCTCATAATCTCCAGATGTAGCTTTACACGGGCTCATCCTGAAGCAATCTTACACGGGTTCCTTCTCATAATCTCCAGATGTAGCTTTACACGGGCTCATCCTGAAGCAATCTTACATGGGTTCCTTCTCATTATCTCCAGATGTAGCTTTACATGGGCTCATCCTGAAATAATCTTACACGGATTCCTTCTCATCCTGAAATGCAGCTTTACACAGACTCATCCAGAAGAAATCTGACACGAATTCCTTCTCATCCTGAAATGCAGCTTTACACAGGCTTATCCTGAAGCAATCTTACACGGGTTCCTTCTCATAATCTCCAGATGCATCTTTACACGGACTCATCCTGAAACAATCTTACACGGATTCTTTCTCAACCTGAAATGCAGCTTTACACGAGCTCATCCTGAAGCAATCAGACATGGATTCCTTCTCATCCTGAAATGCAGCTTTACACGGACTCATCCTGAAGCAATCTTACACGGGTTCCTTCTCATAATCTCCAGATGCAGCTTTACACAGGCTCATCCTGAAGCAATCTTACATGGATTCCTTCTCATCCCGAAATGCAGCTTTACACGGGCTCATCCTGAGGCAATCTTACACAGATTCCTCTAATAACCTTTCAGATGCAACTTCACACGGTCTCATCCTGCAGCGATCTTACACAAGTTCCTACTATGACTTTTCCAGATGTAGTCTAACATGGGCTCATCTTGAAGAAATCTTACACAAGTTCCTACTGTTGATGTAGAAATGTTTAAGACTAAGCCATGGGATTGATTAGACTTGTACAAATCAAAATAAAATCGCCATCGCACTTTATTGTTTCCAAAGGAATGGGAAAAGAGTGAATAACCCAAAAAGAGGGGGAAATATTCAAGGTAAGGGGGTTGGTTATGCAAATGGAAGGTATTAGCACCCTAAACATCTATGGTACTCCGCAGGAACCTCTTTGTAAAATCTGTATATTTTGGCAATAAAAATGTTGTATAAAAATGATGGTTGGGGTGAGAAAGGAAATATATTTTTATGGATTTTGCACCCACCGCGGTTGCGATTCTTTAGTGCCTACGTACCACCTTTCGTGCAATAGGGGATCAGGGTACACGTAGTTCCTCTTTTAAAAATTTTAAAACGTAAGTGTGTTGGTTTAATTTTTATGAGATAAAACATCATTGTCATTGTCCGTGTGGAAAACATACCTACTACCCACAATCATGAGAAAGGAGAATTTGCATCATCTCAAAGTGGAGTATATGGCTTGGATTTTAAAATCAACAATGCCTCACTCAACACCCAAGTGGAAAAATATCTCTCTTCACTACATATTGTAGAAGTATGGTTGTTTGCATCACTACAAGGATTGACAAAAGTCTAATATTTTGAGAAAAGTTTAAAGATAAAAGCCAAAGTGGCAAAATGTTTGAAATGAGATTGATTGACTTTTAGTCTTCTCACAAAAAATGTCAAAGTATTATTAAGTTTATTGAAGTTTATTTATGAAAATATTTTAAAAATGCATGGACCTAAGTCCAAGTTTATTATGAAAGTGGTTCATGTTTAAAAAAAACAAGAAGAGTTTTCAAAAAGAGGAAGAAGATTTTTGAAATTGAAGAAGATGGGAGGAGAAGAAGAGACTATCCTAATGCATAAGGTAAAAGCTACGGATATGAACCATCTCAACATCAAGAAGCTGATACTTGACACTATGAGCTAAGATAGAATTCTCATTCTTTGGATTAAAACCAAACAAGCAATGATACTAGACCTCTTGAAAGAAACAAACTTCAAGTGTATTAAGTCTTCACAAAAATTGGGCAGAGTAATGGCTGTATACGGGTGAATTCCAGATTTCAAACAAAGAGTGTAATCACAATAGCCTGCATACAAAATAAACAAACAACCCAATACCTTGAGGTAAACATCAAGAGCTCCAGAAAAAATAATCAGATAAGGTCACAAGGTCTCCAATCATAGGTCAAGGTTCCTAATCCTAAGTCTAAAAAGTCCAATGCTCCATAATGACAAGGATAGTAACCAAATAGTCCAAGTATCATTAAAGATTTTTAGGGTTTATGTTGATTATTAGGTGTTTTGAAAAAGAAAACTAAAGCTCAAGTGAGAAAAAATAAAAATGACAAGAAAGTAAATACTCAAATTACCAAAGATGAAAATGGTATGAAATGTAAATGCTAAAAGTAAATAGTGCATAAAAATAAAATGGGCATATAATAAAAATAAAGGATAAAGTCAATTATTAGTGATTAGTGGTTAGTCGGATGATCATCTTGAAACTTGCATTTGGAACTCATTAGAGGATTGGTAGAACCAAAGCCTTCACATAACAATTTGCATTTTCTTTTTGTCAAGTATATCATCCATTTGGAATCCTCATAAGTACCATTTAATGATCAACGATGTTTAAGTGATCCACGTTGACCAAAAGTGTTGTAGATCCATTAAAGGATTGGTAGAACCAAAGCCTCCACACAATGAATCTCAAGGTTATTGAATCAAAGAGATCAAATTAACATACTTGGGCTTGAAAACATAAGTTTGGGCCACGAATGATCATTTATTCGAATCGGGACAAAATTTAGCGCTATGTTAAGCAATCGTAAGTGGGCTTATATAGAAGTCGCACCTATTTTGAGGTCGGACAATAGCAATCTATGCACCATTTGTTTTGAGATATAATTTAGAGATCATGCTCCAATAACACTTAGTGCAATAAGAAAGGGATGAGATAAAAAGGGGTGGAAGAGAATATACAAACCACTTTTGAATTAAATTTAATCAAACTATTATTAAAATCATTCATCCATTTTTGTGGAGTTAGACTCAACACCATGGATCCAATGATGTTAATAAAGTTTATGATAAAAAAATTTAACCCAAGATCAGCCAGAAAATAGTCACAAAATAATATTACATTTAATATATACAAAGAAGGTGTAAAAAATGTTTAAAAATAGAAATAAAAGAGAAAAATATCAACTATGTTCAAATTGATCAAGAAATAAAAAGTAAGTCCATAGAAAAACCAGAAAAGGACTCAAATGATTCTATAATTTTTTTGGTAATTTTTTAAAGTTAGAAACTATTTTTAAAATTAAAAGAAATGATTAAAATAAACTAAAAATGATAAAAAATATCAAAGTCAGAAATAAATAAAAAAGTGAGGTCAACAATATTTGTCACAATATCATTGAATCACTGCATAATTTTTTCAGAATTTAAAAATGCATAAAAGTTTTTTTAAACATTTAAAACAATTCAAATAAAGTGAAAATTTATAATAAAAAAATACCAAAACACAAAATTAAATTGTGAAAAAATAAAAATCAGAAAGAGAATAATCAAAAATATTTTTCATAATTTTTTCAGATTTTTTGGACCAAAAATGATTTTTCTATGATTTTTTGAAGTTTAAAACAATTAAATATAAAAATCCGAAAAGAAAATAAAAACAAAAAAAAATATGGGTCATCTGATCAATGTCAAAACGTGTTAGTAAACAGATCAAGTGGACCTGGCGCGCTGTGCATGTTATAGACTTTAGTGAATAATGAATAGGATCATTAATTAAATCATATTTTTGAAAAATACAAATGGCGCTCCTTCATTGTTTGGAACATGACACGTTGGTCATCTTCAACCTCCAGTCAGTCCCAAAACCAGGTTGCTCAATCTGTAAAATTAGAGCACGAAACCTATGCCATTTGTTTCGTGTCTTCAAGATAAAGACAACCACACCTTCGCGACAAACTTATATAAATTGTAGCTGAAGCAATTTGGAAGGAAAGTTTTGAAAATGGATTTGAAATTTTATGGTCAAAACGTGTTTCCAGTAAACAGCAAGTGTTGCGACTAGAACCCGGGCAATGAGATCATCACAATGATGTCAAAGTTTTAAAGAATTAATGAAAGAATCTACCTATTGAAGTTGAGTTGCAGAGCTCTGAAACTGGACTTCTGTGAAGCAATATAGGGCACGATTCTTGAATGTAATTATATGGTTAGCTTCAGGGAAGATCAAGGAAGGTTCATTGATGGAAAAATTGGATTGAAAAAGGCTTGAGAATGGATTTCGAAGTTGCTGAATTTTGAGTTATGGAATAAGTTTGACAGGGTGATTCTGGCTATCCAAGCTTGAGGAAATGAATTGGGGATGACCCTCTACTTATAGGGAATCAAATGGAATGTCCAAGCGTGTGAAATGATGAAGTTTGGAAGGAAATCGTGTGAAGTTGCAAACAAGAAAAGTGTGACTTCTAAATTGACTAAAACTCATCCAAAACGCGTGTTTTGTTGTGCTAATAAATTCTGGAACTTCATTAAACATGTTTAGAGGCAAAAATGCATGGAAAAGTTGTGATTAGAAGCAAAAACAAAGATTTCAAAATCTGACTTGAGATGAAACTTCAGTTCCAAGTTACCAAGGGGTCTTAGGGCATGATTCTTGATGATTTAGAAAGATGAGGTTACAAGCTTTGCAATGGAAGAAGAAGGGGATCAAATGGATGCTTGAGTTGAAAGTTGCATTGAGTCAAAGTTGGAGAAAAAGGGTTGACTTTCCATACTTAGAAATATTTCAAATTTTTCTTCAAACGTGACCTATAATGTTTTGCATCCAAACATGACCTTCTTATTGGAATTTACTCTTGACCAAAAAATATGGCATGAAATAGACCTCTTGAATAACATTTTGGGACTTGAAACATTCAAAATATCCAAAAATTGAGAGAGTTATAAATTGTTGAAGTTGGAAAAAAATCATGAAATGACCTATAATCTTTTGTATACTTAAGGAAACTTCCATCCATTTTATCACTTTGCACATAAAAGAAGGCATAAAGTTCACATCCTCAAGATCATTGTGGAAAAATAATGGGCTCAAAGTGATAAATATTGACCAAGTTATGATCATTTGAAGTCACACATGGAAAATTGGGGATTCATCTGGAGGACTTGTAATCTTTCTTCTTCATCAAGTTTCTTCCACATAAAAACTCCTTGGAACTTTTGAAGTGATTTTTTGATAACCCTTTGAAGAGAAGGATGTCTTTGGAATCACTCAAAAATACCAAAATATGATCAATATATACTTCTTTGAAGTTCAAAACCCTAGCTCCTAGATCAAGACACATGCCTTGAGGAACTTTGACAATTTTGAACAAACTTCTTGTACCAACATAAATGCTTTATAAATATAAGTTGTTGAGGATGATAATGAGAACTCATAGCAACTATAACCACTTACATATCTTGAGAATTGAGATAAATATTAATTTGTGACCAATGGGAACAAAGCCTTGTCCAAGCATGACAACTTCTCCAATCAATCCCTTGTGCTTTTGAACCAAATTTGATAACCTTGAAATATGGTGAACCAAAATAACCTTGCCATGCCATTTCTTCCAAAACAAATCCAATGGTGAAGTTTGAACTTCTCAAGCTTTATTGACTAGGGCATGGAAATAAACTCATGAACCCATGAAGCAACTTGTTAAATCCCATTGCCTTGACCTATATTAGTAACAAGCAAGACAAACCAACATTGCATTTTATTAATTAAGAGGAGAAATCAAGACAAAAATATTCATGATAAAAAAAGAACACAAGTCAAGGTGCTTGGTGATTCCTCAAATAGCAAAGCTAAATATAGGGAGGGGAACCAAGAATCCTAATGTGATCTTATTGTGAATGAATCAACATGGTATGATGAAGGGATCTTAGGGGGAAAATTGGGGTACAACAACTGCCCTTATTTAACGTTCTCCTATCTGGAGATACGAAAGTTAAAAATCTTTATGTCGACGCGATCGAAGATACTTAAATATAAAACAAACCCTATTTTTGGCCCTAAGATGCCATGCAATGCATATGAGCATGAATGCATATGAACCAGACCAAAGAGACGTAAAACACCATTGGAGATGTAACAAAAAATAAAGAAACAAGAGAGTAACCCAACCAGGAAAATAAATCACTGGTGGATCAGAGAGGATGGTAAAATGGTCAAAGGATAAACCAACATCCACTGAAGGAGAAGCTACAAACGTTTACTGAAGGCAGAGATAAATAATCATCGACGTTCACTGTTGATGAACTACCAACTTTTACTGAAGGTAGGAAGAGAATATATCATAGCACCTTCGTTCACTAATGATGAACTACCAACATTCACTGAGGGTAGCAAAAAGATAACAATCACCAACTTTCACTGATGGTGATCTACCAACTTTCACTGAAGGTAGAGAGAGAATATATCATTGCATCGTCGTTCACTAACAATGAAATACCAACGTTCATTGAGGGTAGCAAAAAGATAACAATAATCAATGTTCATTGCCGATGACCTACCAAATTTTACTGAAGGTAGCAAGAGAATATATCATAGCATCGGTGTTCACTGACGATGAACTACCAACATTCACTGAGGGTAGCAAAAAGATAACAATCACCAACTCTCACTGATGGTGATCTACCAACTTTCACTGAAGGTAGAGAGAGAATATATCATAGCATCTCCGTTCACTGACGATGAACTACCAACGTTCACTGAAGGTAGCAAAAATATAAGAATCACCAACTTTCACTGATGGTGATCTACTAACTTTCACTGAAGGTAGAGAGAGAATATATCATAGCATCACCATTCACTGACGATGAACTACCAACGTTCACTGGAAGTAGCAAAAAGATAACAATCATCGACGTTCACTGTCGATGACCTACCAAATTTTACTGAAGGTAGGAAGAGAATATATCATAGGATCGTCGTTCACTGACGATGAACTACCAACGTTCACTGAGATTAGCAAAAATATAACAAGTTTCCCTAAAATTCTGGCATTTCTCCTAGAACGGGTCTCAACTTATTCTTTAACCGGGGCACTTTTCCTGGAAAGGGTAAGCTGTCTCAAATAAAGAGACTTCCACCTGCCAAGATTTCACAACAAACTGTCTATGCAAATTTGAAAGTCTTGCCATCCGCTGGCGTAAACCGACGACAGACTACAAACTATCCACTCATAGAGGAGATAGCAAAAAAAAAGTTACGTCGACTTTTTCAGGGAAGCACAAGTTGCTCAAATAAAGAGACCTGTCACTTGTTATCATGGAGGATTTTAAAAAGAAATGACTTTATGAGGAAGAACAGTATGGCTTCCTGGGGAATGAAATATGACTTCCTAGGGAAATGCCACGATATTCCTGCCGAGGAGATAAAGTCTTGTGCAAAATAAATCCACAAACCAAAACTCGAAGCTTTCAAAAATCCAGAGTAAATAATATTGCTGGGAAACCAAAGATTCAAATCAGAAATAAACTAGAATGAAACAATCAACTAAAATACATACTTTGAGAAATAAACTAAAGAGGGGAAACCAAATCCATTCAAACAAGGAGCTGTACAGGAAGGCTAAAGAAAAAATCTTCCACGAGGGATAACTCAGTGGGGAAATTGAAAGAATATACGCTTTCTGCTTAAGGCCAACACTCTATTGAAGAGAGGACAACGTAACTCTACAAAACAGGGTGATATGTCAACAAAAATATTAACAAATGTTAATGAACAATGATTTGCCAACTTTAGATATGCATGATGTATGTATGAGTGTTATTGTTTGTATGCTGACAAAACAGATATACAACACTGGGAGTAACCAGGCAAAACCACCTCGGGAACAAACAACACTCGGCTAAATCACATCCAAGATGATCATTCCAAAAAAAAGGTAAATGCCAACTGAGGAAACAAAACCTACTGCATTCTTTAGCTTTACTGAGGAGAAACATAATCTGGAAGTAAACAAAAAAAAGTGGCATAATAGTACAGACACGGGGATAAACATCCTTCTCTAGGGTTCACCGGGGAAACAAATGTTTTCACGGTTCACACTTCTACTGGGGATTGCAATACTGATTTCAAATAAGGCAG
This sequence comes from Vicia faba, assembly GCA_948472305.1. NCBI lineage: Eukaryota > Viridiplantae > Streptophyta > Magnoliopsida > Fabales > Fabaceae > Vicia > Vicia faba. The sequence continues at coordinate 93,946,574 of OX451735.1, read as the reverse complement.
ATGGAAATCATATCGGCTAAACATCAACTGAGGATTTCGAGCTGACTTTAATGGAGAAATATCATACAGACTTCACTAGGGGAGATAACGCCTCATCATCGAGACATCAGTTGGGGACCTCGTGCTGACTTCATTAGGGAGGCCAACACCATATTGAAGGGAAGAAACCAAGATACGTTCTTCACTTGGGAAACCAGATATATGTTCTTCAATATTGAGAGTAAGTATTGCACCAACTTCTCTGGGAAAAAAGTATGAAACCTCATGGGGATAACAACTTAGGGATTTAAGAAGCCAAATATTACAGCAAGAAATGAATCTTATGGGGATTTTAAATCAAACCCAACACTTGGCGGGTGAAAACCCAAAAAACTTCCAAATGCCTCAACACTTCTTAAATATACATATCCCTTGCCTGATTATCGGGTAATCAAACAAAATGCAAGTACTTCCGAAAGGGAGATACTTTGCAAATGAGTCCAACTCAACATGCACAGGGAGAAAAGACTTCTATCAAATAAGAGAAGCCTTCACTGGGGAATCATGGAGTGAGTCTTCATATCATGCAAACTTATTCCAACAAAAGATATCTTGGGATAGCCTTCCTGGGGAATCAAGAAGTCAACATATAGAAAGAGGTCAAACTCATGGGAATTTTAAATAAAACCCGGCACTTGGCGAGTGAAAACCCAAAGGATTGACAACTGTCTCAACACTTCCTAGAAAATATACCGCCCTTTTCTAGCTACTTAGGGAGCACATAACAACAATAATCTCGTAACTGGAGGGATCAATACTCTACAAGAGATTTCATATCAATTCTAAATACACAAAAGGGAGAAAGAACTCCATCAAATGAGAAAATGCTTCATAGCTCTTTTTAATCTCCGTTTGATCACCACCTGGCTGGGGAAAGAATCACACTCAGCTGGAGAAGTCTGCAACAAGACTGGAAAAATGGGATTATAACCCCCAACACCATAACATAACTTGTAGGAAACCCTTTAATTTATCAAAAACTGTTAGAGGAAGCCAGACACACATCTACAAAACAGATCACAAGAAACAATCCTGCTTGAGGAAGATTCTCGGCTTGGGGTAGACATAGTAGCTATCTTGGTGAAATCTGGATATGCCCTTGGAAACCAATCTGGTGTCCCTAGCTTACCGTACTAATCAAGGTAACTTTCATAACTTGACCATGGCTGCATGCTTTTAAGATTACCTTTCTGATCAAATGGCTTATAGATATTTGTCAAATCTCGACGTAACTGCCCTAGATTGGATGAATGTTGCATCCTCTTTGCTCCACAACTCTTCTCGACAACATGCCTTTTACTGATACTCAAATGTAAACTTCCATGATATCAAGTAGTTGTTTTACAAGAAGAAAATGTTTATTCTAAGAATGAAAGTTCTAATGCAAAAATTATGTAAGTCTTGAAGATTTTATTTGCAAAGATGTCGCAAAACCTTGTGAACAAATCACTAGCCAGGATGCGACATGGATTTTTTTGTATGAAAGATAACAAAAGCAATATGATACCAATCATAATAATTTAGAAAAATTAATGGGATTCAGGAAACACTATCTCATTGGAGTATGCTTTCAAAATAAACCCTATTTCATTTAGGACTTTTGAGGGTTGTAACGTGGCCTGGTACACGGTTTTAGAAGAAAAGATTTAAGGCTCAAATATTTGGTGCGCACCCCCTTCATGATGTTCTTTAGTCCTAAGTTCAGTTAACTTGACACGAACATTCCTCTCTCAAAAGAAATTTCAAGCTGGTAGAGGAATCAAACAAGGTTTTCTTTGGACATGAAAGTCACTCATTCCTGCTTCTTTTGGTTTTTTTTGTCACACAACCCTATTATTTGTTGAGGATTTCACACTGTAATCCTTTATCGCATTTCAGGCTTTCCATTTTTCTCTTGCTTTCTGGATAAATTCCTTTTGACTTTGCTTATGAAGTGCAGTCGGATGCCCTGACTTTTGCCTAAGCGACTTGTTTTTTCAAGTTCCGACTTAGCATGGCTTTTTGTCTCTTTATTTTTCATCATCATTTTTTATTCATATCATTTTTATTTTTCTCTTTTTGAACATGTTGCGTGACTTCCGGTCATTTGTGACTTGTTGGAAGAATTATGACTGCCTTATTTTTGGGTAGATGAAAGATAACCATTATTATATCATCATTTGTTGATCTCCTTATATGTGAGAGATACCCATTGGGATAACATCTTCTTTTGATACACACTACTGATATGCAAAGATTAAACGTTGCAGTTTTGAATTCCCTCTGTTAGAACAATGTTTGAATCTAGTACCCTATAATTAAGTTTTGATGATAACAAAGTGAAAAGATATAGTAGTTAAATATTTCATGATTGAATTATATGCTACTTAAAATTACTATGCTCTGACTTGCAGATATGCTGATTAAAATAAGCAAGATCACGTTCTCAGCATCAGAATATGAGTTTGCACACCAGCATCAGAAGTTGCTGAATCAGAACGTCAAGATCAGAAGATCAACGCTTGCACATGCTGAAGCTTGATGAACAGAACTGCGCGTGAAATACTCTGATACAGAATCAAATTAGTTCATCAGCAGCGAAGCAGAATCAGAATGAGCCAAGCCAGAACGTGCATTGAAGAAGCAACGGTACTGTGCATTGAAAGCTAATCAATACCAACGGCATCATTCTAGACAAGATCTGCTCAGAAAGGAAAGCTTGTTAATAGCATTGAATCAAGAATATTTGCTTCAACGTTCATCTTCTCAAGTGCTATATAAACCAAGCTTTGAAGATTATCACGGCTAATGCTTCCAAACTCTCTACACGCAAAAAGCTGAACAGTAATCTTAACTCTACAAGTTTTGCTAAACCACCAAACTCTGATACTCTATTTGCGTTTAGCATCTTAGTATTCTAAGCTTCATTTGTGTAAACATCACAGTTGTGATATAGTTTTTGTAGAAAACATTCATACACACTTGTTCATTCCTTTGTAAGAAAGTGTTGCCTTGACAAACCGGATTGTGGTTTGAATCAAGAAGGTTTTAGCAGTTGCTAAAGCAGATTTGTATTCAGTTGAATATAGTGAATTAAGACCTCGTTGGAGAGAGGCGAAATCACCTTGAACGGGTGGACTGGAGTAGTTTGAGATCAAACGAACCAGGATAAAAATACCTTGTCATTTGCTTTAAAGTTTCCAGTTTTACAATTCAACCCCCCCTTCTTGTGTTTTTCACCCCTTCAATTGGCATCAGAGCGCCTGGTTCTGAGCTAAAACACTTAACCGTGTCAGTAAAAGATCCAGCGTCAGAAAAACACTATGGCAGGAAACAACTCTCATTTCAGCAATGACAACAATGAGGATAGAGACAGATTCAGCGGCAAACCTCCAGTCTTTGATGGAGAAAACTTTGACTACTGGAAAGACAGAATTGAAAGCTTCTTTCTAGCACATGATGCTGATCTGTGGGATATGGTGACAGATGGATACACGCACCCTGTTAATGCAACTGGTCAGAAGATTGATAGAAAATCAATGACTGATCAACAAAAGCGTGATTTCAAGAATCACCATAAGGCCAGAACCATCCTCCTCAGTGCTATCTCCTATACTGAGTATGAGAAGATCTCCAACAGAGACACAGCTAAGAACATCTTTGATTCTCTCAGAATGACGCATGAGGGCAACGTCCAAGTCAAGGAAACAAAGGCTCTGGCGCTCATTCAGAAGTATGAGGCGTTTAAAATGGAAGAATCTGAATCCATTGAAACTATGTTCTCCAGATTCCAGATTCTGGTAGCTGGTCTCAAAGTTCTGGACAAGGGGTACTCTACTGCTGACCATGTCAAGAAGATAATCAGAAGTTTACCCAAGCAGTGGAGGCCTATGGTTACTGCTCTGAAGCTGGCGAAAGATCTCAACAAAATCACTCTGGAGGAACTTATAAGCTCCCTCAGAAGTCATGAGATAGAGCTGGAAGCTGACGAGCCTCAGAAGCAAGGTAAGCCTATAGCTTTAAAATCTAACAGAAAATCTGAATCTAAAGTTTTGCAGGCAGTTGAAGAAACATCTGATGGATCCTCATCAGAAGAAGACGAGCTTTCTCTTCTCTCCAGAAGAGTAAATCAACTGTGGAAGCAAAGACAAAAGAAATTCAGGAATCCCAGAAGATCTGATCAGAACGAGTCTTCCTCCAGATACAGAAGAACAGATTCTTCCTCTGGATACAGAAGATCTGAAGGCTCCTCAGGTAGCAAGAAGCCAAATACAAAAGACATCATCTGCTACGAGTGCAATGAGCAAGGTCACTACAAGAGCGACTGCCCAAAGCTTCAGAGGGAAAAGCCAAAAAGGAAGTTTGGAAGAGAGAAGAAGAAAAGTCTCATGGCCACATGGGATGACTCTGACTCGTCTGAAGCTGACTCAGAATCAGATGATGAAAGGGCGAACATAGCGCTTATGGCTAACATTCCAGATGACAGTGAAGCTTCTGACTCAGACTCAGAATCAGACACAGAAGAGGTATTCCCTAACTTCGCTGTTAATTTTACAAAGGCTGAACTTGCTGAAAGCCTAAATGAAATTCTGGAACGTTATCAGCAGATTAGAGCTAAATTCAGAGACCTGAAAAGGACTCTTGAATCTGACTCTAATAAGTCTGAGAGTCTCAAATTGGAAAACTCTGAGCTGAGAGATAAAATTTTAAAATTAGAAAACTCTTTACAAAACTCTCAGAAGGTACCAATTTCTGAAACTCCCAGCAACGCTGATGAGATCATCAAGGAGTATGATCATAGTTTCCAGAAGTTCCTTGCTAAAAGCATAGATAGAAGCAGAATGGCTTCAATGATCTATGGAGTTAGCGGAAACGGCAGGAAAGGAATAGGATACCTAGGTAAGGTTCCTACACCCAAAAATGTCATGGATTTAACAATTAAATACACTCCTCTAAATTCACACTTTGTGTATGGTCACACACATGACATCAAATATACTAGTAGTAATCACTTTGTGAAACCAAAATTCAACCAGAGTTTTGGTAAAACTAACAAATCAGGACCCAAGAAGATCTGGGTACCTAAGGATAAAATAATACATGTTGCAGATATCTTTAGCAGCAAGTCAGAAACACCAATCATGGTACCTGGACTCTGGCTGCTCACGTCACATGACGGGAAGAAGGCATATGTTCCAAAGCCTGGAACTTAAGCCTGGAGGCCACGTTGGCTTTGGAGGCAATCAGAGGGGAAAGATAATTGGCTCTGGAACTGTAGGTAACGGAAATCTTCCCTCTATTAATAATGTTCTGCTTGTTGATGGATTGATGCATAACCTGTTATCCATAAGTCAATTAAGTGATAACGGTTATGATATAATCTTTAATCAAAAATCATGTAAAGCTGTTAGTCAGAAAGATGGGACTATCCTATTTAATGGTAAGAGGAAAAACAACATTTACAAAATCAAACTTTCTGAACTTAAGAGTCAGAACGTAAAATGTCTTCTGTCTGTTAACAACGAGCAATGGATCTGGCACAGAAGATTGGGACATGTTAGTATGAGAAGAATATCTCAGATTAACAAACTCAATCTGGTCAGAGGACTTCCAAATTTGAAGTTCAATTCAGATGCTCTGTGTGAAGCATGTCAGAAAGGCAAATTTGCAAAACCCTCTTTTAAATCCAAAAATGTTGTTTCTACCTCTAAGCCATTAGAACTTCTGCACATTGACTTATTTGGACCAGTTAAAACTGCTTCTGTCAGTGGCAAGAAGTATGGGTTAGTAATCGTAGATGACTATAGCAGATGGACATGGGTAAAGTTCTTAAGACACAAGGACGAGTCACACTCTGTGTTTGTTACCTTCTGTAACCAAGTTCAGAATGAAAAAGATCTTAGAATCGTTAAAGTCAGAAGTGATCATGGTGGAGAATTTGAAAATAAAGATTTTGAGTCATTCTTCAATGACAAAGGCATTCTGCATGATTTCTCTTGTCCTAGAACTCCTCAACAAAATGGAGTTGTAGAACGAAAGAACAGAACATTGCAAGAAATGGCCAGAACCATGATCAACGAGACAAACGTTGCTAAGACTTTCTGGGCAGAGGCAATAAACACAGCGTGCTACATTCAGAATAGAATCTCAATAAGACCTATTCTGGAAAAGACTCCATATGAATTGTGGAAGAACAGAAAGCCCAACATTTCGTACTTTCATCCATTTGGATGTACTTGCTATATGTTAAATACTAAGAATTATTTGAACAAGTTTGATTCTAAGGCACAGAAGTGTATTATGTTAGGATACTCTGAACGCTCAAGAGGGTACAGAGTATACAATACAGAAACACAGATTGTGGAAGAATCAATCAGTGTTCGTTTTGATGACAAGCTTGACTCTGAAAAGTCAAAGCAGAATGAAAATCTTGCAGGTATAGAAATTGAATTTGCAGGTTCTGAAGACAGGTCATCAGAAGCTCTCAACACAGACATTCCTTCAACGTCTGAAAGAAGCAATGCTAGAAATCCTACAACTGCTGCTGATCAACCTCAGAAGAGATTACCCAGAAGCAGTTTGGATCACCCAGAAGAGACTATCCTAGGAAGAAAGGAAGATCCAATCAGAACAAGAGCAAGCTTCAGAAACTCTGAAGAAACTCTGATGGGACTTGTGTCTCTGATTGAACCTTCTTCTATTGATGAAGCACTTCTGGACAATGACTGGATTCTGGCAATGCAAGAAGAGCTGAATCAATTCACCAGAAACGACGTTTGGGATCTCGTTCCAAGACCAAAAGGATTCAACGTCATTGGAACAAGATGGGTGTTCAGAAACAAGCTCAATGAACAAGGTGAAGTCGTCAGAAACAAGGCACGACTGGTTGCACAAGGTTATAGTCAGCAAGAGGGGATAGACTATACAGAAACCTTTGCCCCAGTCGCCAGAAAATTTGCTAAGTGTATGCAGGCAGAATTTGAGATGAGCCTCATGGGGGAACTGAAGTTCTTTTTAGGAATTCAGATCAATCAAACTCCAGAGGGAACTTACATTCATCAGAGCAAATACATCAGAGATCTTCTGAAGAAATTTGACCTCTCAGAATGTAAGCCATCAAAGATTCCAATGCATCCCACGTGCATTCTGGAAAGAGAAGAGGTAAGCAAAAGCGTAGAACAGAAGGTCTACAGAGAAAATCTAGTGATTACAGTTTAGTAGGCTACTGCGACGCTGATTTTGCTGGAGACAGAGTGGAACGCAAAAGTACTTCTGGAAGCTGCCAGTTTCTGGGAGAAAATCTGATCTCGTGGTCCAGCAAAAGGCAATCAACTATTGCTCTGTCAACAGCAGAAGCTGAGTACATAGCAGCAGCTGGATGTAGCACACAGATGCTCTGGATGAAAAGTCAGCTTGAAGACTTCCAGATCTTTGAGAGTAACATTCCTATTCTTTGTGATAATACTTCTGCTATTTGCTTGAGTAAGAATCCTATTTTACATTCTAGAGCTAAGCATATAGAAATAAAACATCATTTCATTAGGGACTATATTCAGAAAGGCATTTTAAACTTGAAATTTATAGATACAGACCATCAATGGGCTGATATCTTTACAAAACCCCTTTCAGAAGATAGGTTTAATTTCATTCTGAAACATCTCAGCATGAAAGTATGCCCAGAATGAAAATGCTTTAATTCCATATTTTTATCTTTCAGAATGTAATTATATTACTGTGAACTTCTGATCAATCTTTGTCTCAGAAAGTTAGAACATGCAGATTGTATCAGAGGCAAGTCTAAAGATCTGAGAGTCTAATCTCAAATACAGACGTGCTGATCACTACATCAAACAAGTGTCATCCAATCATCAGCAAATCCCTGAAGCAGAACGCGTGCACGCTTCTGAGAAAGGAAAGCGCTGATTGGGTGCATTGAGACACATGTCTGGTAACCGTTTTTAAGTATCTTTCTCAAATCCCCCAAAATCAGCAAGCATTAAATGCAAAAGTAATCACGCTTGTTAATTGCAATCATTATTTTTTTCTCTCTCTTAAAAACGTTTTATTTTTCAAAATAATTTTTGAAAATCCTATTTAAGCACATTACTCTTCATGTTTATTCTTTACGCTTATTCATAATCTCTTAAGAATTTTTCTGCATATCTCCTTCAAAACCCTAGCTTTTCTCAAATCACTCTCAAGCTTTTTGTGTGAGAACAATGGCATCCTCCAGCATTTCTGCAGGAAATCAGAAGAAAGAAACCTCTGAGCAATATCAAGCGCCTACCAGAACTCTTCTCACACCGGTTAAGAATCTTGAGGTTCTCTCTGAATTAATCATCGATTTCGAAAGTTTGAAGGATAATGGATTTGACCTATCTGCTGAAGTCAAAGCTCAGAAGTGGGAGAGGTACTTTGATAGATTGGTTGGACCAACCTTCCCAGAGCTTGTCAAAGAATTTTGGATTCATGCCAAGATTGATAAGCATCTAGTTATCTCTTCTGTCATGGGGAAGAAGATAATAATTTCTGAAGACCTCATTGCCAGGTTAATAGGTCAGAGTGGTGGTGGAGTCCGTTGTGTGGACATGGCTGATAGGTGCCCTGATATTGGTGTGGTAGCAAACTGCATCTTCACTCTTGGTTTTCCCAGCAGCAAAATCAAGGATCTGAAGGATCACTGCAGAGTGTGGGCCAAGATTGTCCTAGGTTGTTTCAATCACAGGAAGCCAACAAGCTCTCCTGACTATATAAACGTGGATCAGCAATTTCTGATCTACTTTATTAATCAGAGGGTGAAGATCAATTTGGCACACTTCCTGTTCAATCATCTGAAGACTAGTGTGAAAGAGACTAGAGAAGAAGAAAGGACGAAAAGAGACTGGATACCTTTTGGGAGGCTCATATCAGATATTCTGACAGAGAATAAGCTGATAGATTATCTGAGCGAAGCTAAAGTACTGGGCAATTTTGAACCAACTGTTGGAAAACCGCTGAATGCCAAGAATCTGAAAAAGATGAAGCTGATAGACAATATCAGGAAGGAACCCAGAGCTTCTTCAACTGCTGACATCTCCAGAAGAAGAGTGCCTCTGAGTGATTTTCCAAGATTTTCTGAGATGGAATCTCACCCTGATATGGTTGCCAAGTATCCAGATTCTCCCAAGGCAGACGTTGCAGGTTCTAGGCTGAAGATCAAAGACCTGAGTCAAGTTCAACCTGAAGTGACTCAGAAGAAGTCAAAGAAGAGGAAAGCAGAAGGATCATCTCACCAGACTCCAAAGAAACGAGGTAATCCATCTGCTGCTCCTATTTCAATTTCAACTACTATTCCATCATCTGTTGCTCCACCCCAAACCTCTCACAGAATTTCCATTCCAATCCCCACTATTGATGAAAACATACCAGAAGACCCTTCTGAGGCCTTACAACTCAGAAGAACCAGAATTAAAATTCCTCTCAAAATTACCAAACAACAACCAACTGTTTCAACAACATCAGCACTTGATAGCGTGCTAGCTGACATTGAGCGTGAACATGCTTCTGTTCAACCTCACTCTGAACCACCAAATATCCCTCCTCCACAACCTGAACCAGAAATTCAACCAGAACCACAACCAGAACCAGAACAACAACAACCTATCACAGAAGAACCTCTGATCCCTGAACAATCAGAAGTTCCACCTCCTCAACCAGAAAATAATCCTCCCTCACCTCAAACAGAGTTTCATCGCTATGAAACCCCATCTCCTCATCATTCTGATCCCCACTCACCTCAACCTTCACCGCTGGCAATCCAGTTGCCATGTGGAACCACCATTATCACACCCCAGTTACCATCATCAGAGGAATCAACACCTCCAAAAACTCCAACCACTCCAATAGACATATCCTCTGACTCTGATAACCATCCACCAAAACAAACAGCACCTCAGCACACCTCTGAAATCCAATCATCTGAAAACCCCAGCAGAACATTCATTGACTTAACAAGTCTTGAACGTCTTGCTGATTTAAGACACAAATTGGCCATTCCCAAACCAAAGCAATTAGATGTTGGCTCTGGTATTTTGGACTTTGAAACAGGTATGCTGCAGTGGATTACTTCGCTGAAGCAAGTTTGTCCGGGGATGATCGACCCAGCTGCTTCTGATCAGCTCTGGTCACAGTTCAGAGTATGGGTTCGTGCTGAAGCACTCAAGCTGCAGGACGTCAACTATGAGCAGGCTCAACAGAACTTTAGCAAGCTGCTGAAGGAAGTTGAGAGTCAGCTGCCTCAAGAAGTTGTGCTCCCTCTGGACTCTGAATCGTGGTCTGAGAAAGAACAAGCTGCACAGGTGGAACCAGCAGAAGAAGACAAGACTCTTCAAGAAGAAAATCCAGCAGAAGATGTAGCTGAAAGTTCTGAGAAGCTTCCTCCTGCTGAAAATTCTCAAGCTGCCTTGGACAGGCAGGCTCTGGAAGAATTAAGGCTGAATGACTTGCGTCTACAGCAGCGGATGGATGAGAATAATCAGAAGATGGAAGCAAGAATGAATGTCCAGGACAGCAAGATTGATACTGTTGTCACCATGGTTCAGAAGCAGAATGCAACTTCTGAAAAGATTCAGGCAATGCTGGAAAGCCTGTTCTCACGCATGCCCCCACAACCTTAAAATTTTTTTTCATGCATGACATTCTCTATATTTTCTTCATTTTCTGATGTACTTTTGACTATGTTTTGACTATGGTTTGTAATGCTATTTTGCTCTAATTCTGAACTATCTTTAATATTATTAGTTTTTCTGATCTAAATCATTTTAGCACATCACCAGCACTTTTTGATTGCTGACAAAAAGGGGGAGAACAAGAATGATATTTAAAATCAATAACGGCTAACTAGACAGAAATTCTCAAACATTCTAACTCTATTACTTGAAATGTTTTTCTGTTTTGTCTTTAAGTCTACAGGCACAATGAAGACTAGAAGCTCTGATCAAAAATGTAGAAGCTCATGTTGCTCTGATCAAATATGAAGTTCTGATATATGAAGATCTGATCGACCTAACACTCTGATCCGAAGCAAAGCTCTGACAGGAAAAGCTCTGAAGCTCTGCTCTCTGATAAGTCAAAGACTTATAATCTGATGCTCAAAGATAGAAAAAGATCTGACTCTGAAGAACACACATATCAAAAGGAAGTAACAAACTCAGGGGGAGTATCTCTTAACTCTGACTTCTCCGTACTTCTTATTCTGATACATAGATCTGATAACTTTTCACGTTATTTTTTATTTAAAATATCTAGTTTTTGTCATCATCAAAAAGGGGGAGATTGTTAGAACAATGTTTGAATCTAGTACCCTATAATTAAGTTTTGATGATAACAAAGTGAAAAGATATAGTAGTTAAATATTTCATGATTGAATTATATGCTACTTAAAATTACTATGCTCTGACTTGCAGATATGCTGATTAAAATAAGCAAGATCACGTTCTCAGCATCAGAATATGAGTTTGCACACCAACATCAGAAGTTGCTGAATCAGAACGTCAAGATCAGAAGATCAACGCTTGCACATGCTGAAGCTTGATGAACAGAACTGCGCGTGAAATACTCTGATACAGAATCAAATTAGTTCATCAGCAGCGAAGCAGAATCAGAATGAGCCAAGCCAGAACGTGCATTGAAGAAGCAACGGTACTGTGCATTGAAAGCTAATCAATACCAACGGCATCATTCTAGACAAGATCTGCTCAGAAAGGAAAGCTTGTTAATAGCATTGAATCAAGAATATTTGCTTCAACGTTCATCTTCTCAAGTGCTATATAAACCAAGCTTTGAAGATTATCACGGCTAATGCTTCCAAACTCTCTACACGCAAAAAGCTGAACAGTAATCTTAACTCTACAAGTTTTGCTAAACCACCAAACTCTGATACTCTATTTGCGTTTAGCATCTTAGTATTCTAAGCTTCATTTGTGTAAACATCACAGTTGTGATATAGTTTTTGTAGAAAACATTCATACACACTTGTTCATTCCTTTGTAAGAAAGTGTTGCCTTGACAAACCGGATTGTGGTTTGAATCAAGAAGGTTTTAGCAGTTGCTAAAGCAGATTTGTATTCAGTTGAATATAGTGAATTAAGACCTCGTTGGAGAGAGGCGAAATCACCTTGAACGGGTGGACTGGAGTAGTTTGAGATCAAACGAACCAGGATAAAAATACCTTGTCATTTGCTTTAAAGTTTCCAGTTTTACAATTCAACCCCCCCTTCTTGTGTTTTTCACCCCTTCACCCTCAACCTCTTAAAGGATAACCATTATTGTATCCTTAGATGCTCACTCTTGATGAGATTTGAATACTCAATCAGATTAACTGAACATTACCCTGCCCCGGGTTAAAAATGAGGGTTTTTTTTTTCTGAATAGAAAAAGAAACTCCTACTTCAAGGCTCAAAGAGGTTAACAAAGGTTTCACTCCCTTATATCTCCGGTGTTTGAGGATTTGAAACAATGCATGTACATCGTCAACAGGGTTTTATCCAAAAGCATACAACCAGAAAATTTGTGTTTTAATATCATCATCCTCCCTCCAATCTCTGCATAGGCGAGAGAATGGTTAACAAGTTGGTATCATAAAGCAATTTAAAATTGAAAACAAATACGAGTGAAACGAATGAATTTCTTCAAGACAAACATACTCATTGTATTAAGATTAAACATTCAAATGCAAACAAGTTCTTAAATGAAAACAGTGCAATGATAAACAAGAAAAATTACAAATGAGAAAGCAGTAAAAATGATAATAAACTAAGATGACTCTCTTATCTGGACTTGCGCTGAAGGCAAAATTTCCCAAACTTTGGAACTACCAACAACAAAGATTCATTCATGCCCTGCTAACGAATTGTTTTGAACATTAGGGCCAATATCCTTAAACGACAAGATACTGCTTCGGACCAAACTCAGAACTTCGACCTTCAAAGCAAAGCAATCTTCTAAATCGTGCCCAGGAGCATCCTGATGAAAGGCACAGGAAGCGTCAGCCTATATCCTCTTTGTGATTTTTCAGGAACAACTGGTCGAGCTCGAGTTTGAACCATATTATTCTTCAACAAAGAAGGATACAACTCTGTATATGTCATTGGAATTGGATCAAAGCTCATTTTCCTCCGATGACCTTTCCCTTGATTTCCTTGTTGGGATGCTCTCTGATAAGCAATGGTGGTTGGAGCTACACTAACAACTGGAGTAATTAAGGCGACTTGTTGATGATGCTGATAATTTCTTCTAGGAGGATTAACCCTCCTCTCTTGCATGACAATATTTGCTTCCCCTTCCTTCTTCTGGGTAAACCCATAAGATGGCTTCTTCACACCTCTAGACCCTTCACCTTTTGTTAAACGGCCCTCTCTTACAGCCTCTTCTAAGCGGATACCCATGCCTACCATTTCAGTAAAGTCACTTGGCGCACTTGCTACCATCCTCTCGTAGTAGAAAGCACCCAGCGTTTTCAAGAAAATCTTAGGCATATCCTTCTCTTCCATGGGAGGAATCACTTGAGCGGCCACCTCACGCCATCTCTGTGCATATTCTTGAATGATTCCCTGTCTTTCTGAATCATGGCCCTGAGTTGATCACGTTCAGGTGCCATGTCCACATTGTACTTGTATTATTTGATGAACGCTTATCCCAAGTCATTGAAATTATGGATGTTGATGTTGTCCAAACTCATATACCACTTCAGCGCAACACCGGTCAAACTATCCTGAAAAAAGTGAATCAGCAAACATTGATCATCAGTATGGGTAGACATTCTCCTTACATACATCACCAGATGGGCACGAGGGCAAGTGTTGCCCTTGTATTTCTCAAAATCCAGGACCTTAAACTTCGCAGGTACCTTGACATTCGGGACCAAGCATAATTCATTCACGTTATGCCCAAATAACTCTTTTCCCCTGAGGGCCTTCATCTCCCTCTGCATCTTGTCAAACTGTTCTTGAAAATCACCCATTCTGTCATAAAGACCCAAGTCTTCACTTGGTGGAGGGAAAGGACGAAACACATCATCATTAACAATTGGAATTATATTCATCGAAGGCGGTGCAGCAGGAACATGCACCACAGGAGGTGCAGGAGTAACAATAGTCTGAACAATTGGAGTATCTTGAGAACCAAGGTTGAAACCTTCAGGTGAAAATTTCTCTGGCATTCCCCATGGGTAACCTTGAGGCATGCAGTTTTGAACAACAGTTGTAGTAGAAGATACAGGAACTGTCGGAGCTTCAGTAGTTACCCTTGTTGGTTAAGGTTGGACACTCAGTGGCTTATTTTGAGCAGCCACCAGAGATTCCTTCAGAGCAGTAAGATTGGCCATGCCGGCCTTCAAAGCAGAAACCTCCTTGCGCAGCTCACAATTCTCTTGTTCTAAGTTGTCCATCTTCTTTCTGAAATTAGCCCGAGTGTTGTAGTGGTGAGTCAGCTTGTTGATCGAAGTAAAAAATCTTGGTAAGACACCTGGATATGCATAATAAATTCAAGAAATATGTGAAATATGATGCATGATGTGCAATGCACATGATTTTATTTTGTTATTTAATATTTCAAGGGATTTAAAATTTATAGACATAACGCATTTGAAAATACTGAAAATTTCATTTTAACAACTCCAAAATGGATTACAAGTTTCAATGATCCCAAGTACAAGATGAAAATAAAATATAAAACCCTGAGAAGTAAAACTGATGGAGATCACTCAATACGCCGACGCATCCCTGTGAGCCTGGAAATCTGAGCCTTCAACCTTTGGTTTTCTTTCGCATACTTGGTGGCAACCTCCTTCCAATCACCTGAATCAGGAAGTGAGTAATCAGCATCTGATTGAGGCTTAGGAGAAAATAATTCCCCTTGCCTCTCCATAGTCTCTATCTCTCGACTCTCAAGGATCTCAATCAATCTGTCTTTCTCCTTCAAGTCTGCTCTATAGGAAATCTCTAAAGTTTGGCATTTGTTCTTCCAAGCATCCTTTTACTGTTGCATCCTGACCAAAGCAAGCTGCAACTCTTCTAGATCATCTAATAAGGGAGGAGTGGTCTTCATAAATAGATCAGGCGTAGGTGTTTCCTTGGAACACAACATCTTCAACTGAATATCTCTCATTTGGACCCACTGAAGATATGGCTCCAAAGAAACAACACCCCTAGGTCCCAAATCCTTCCTACTCTTTTTATGAATGTGACTCCAGGCCTTCGCAATTTTCTCCCTAGCTTCCCTATAGTCTTATCCTTCCTTCAGAAAGAAACTACTCAAATGAATACTATTTGGTTTATCCCTCATCGAATAACCGAGCTGTCGTCGTGCAAGAACATGGTTATAGTTAATTCCTCCCTTTGTACCAAGAAGAGGTACATTGATGAAACTACCACAACTGTCAATAATCTCTGTATCCTGGTAAGCTCGATGATACCAATCAATATCCGAGTGAGTAAGTGCCATGATCTTAGGAGCCCAACGGGGTTCCTTCTTGATATCCCAAAAAGCATCAGACTGAGGCATATGAGAGATAAACCATTGATACAAGAGGGGCATGCAACAGATAATCATCCCCCCATGATAAGAATTTTGTAGATGAATAGAGTAATAAGCATCACCCAACAATGTAGGAATTGGGTTTCCAGTCATGAAGATCCTGATAGCATTAATGTCAACAAACTTGTCCACATTAGGAAATAAGAACAACCCGTAAGCAAGTAGATAAAAGATGGCCTCAAAAGAAATTGTACTCTTCATCCTGGAAAAGTAGCAAGCTTTCTCCAATAAGAACTGAGCTGGTAATCCTCTAATCCCTCCTTTAGTAGTCATATGGGCTTCCACCTTAGACTTCCCCAGATTAATCAAAGCAACAATCTCATGTGGTTTTGGCTCACCCTCCAAACCAGTAAAAGGAACACGATCGATAACAGGTAAATAGAAAATAATACTCCTCCAGTGTAGGCATCAACTGATAGTCGGGAAAAGTAAAGCAATGATACATCAGATCATAGAACTGGACCAAGGTCGAGAGAATACCCTCCTTCATCTTCAGCTTCATGAGAGGAATGATGAATCCATACTTCTTCCGAATGTCTACAGAACACTCGATCTCGGGGATTAGACTGATCAACTCATATATCTTGGGATCCTTGAAACTGTACTTCCTGGTCTTTCTCTTTCCAGAAACCATGGTTAAAAAGTACCTGAGATATTCACAAATGGTCAATTTTTAAATCCCTTGAAATAAGATCTCTTTAAAAGATGCTTATAAATGCATGGATCCATGATGCAACAATCACACATAAGATCACACATATAGGGTTCATAGGTTCAACGCCACGAGCATGAGGTCGAAGGTACTACCCATAAGGTATTGGTCTAAAAGTTATCACCTGCCGAACAAGGTTCTAGAGGTTCCCAGAGTCTACATCCTTCCTTCAGATATTACCAACTCCCCGATTAACTCGGTAATTAGTAATATTCTATAGAAAAACTCGTTCGAGCATAGTATCGCATGCCAACTATTTCTGGATTACTCTGTCATAGCTTCCGCACTACACCTAAAAGGCCAATATGGGTTTGGTATTCTACGTTCCTCAGTTTCAGCAGACTCCCAGGTTGAAAGCAGTATGTCTTCCCGATTACTCGGTAAACGACACTACAGCCAAAGGGGCCTCCACTGAGTGGGGGATCTCATGCCTCCTTTTTTGGGATTACTCCCTCAAAGTTAACATGACTATACCGCATGTCCTATCTTAAAGTTTGTCCAAGTTTGGGTATAGGACTTATAAGTAATCACCAAGCATCTTGAAAACCAGGAAAATCCAGGCAAACATATATACGACATATAACACATAAATGACAATAGCATATACACATATATAAACAAAGATAGGCTCAACCACTTAGAGATGGACCAGCAAGAGGTCAATCTTTCCCCAGTGAAGTCGCCATTTTTCTGTAGAGGTAGAAATGTTTAATACTAAGCTATGGGATTGACTAGACTTGTACAAATCAAAATAAAATCTCCACCGCAATTTATTATTTCCAAATAAATGGGAAAAGAGCGAATAACCCAAAAAGAGGGGGAAATATTCAAGGTAAGTGGGTTGGTTATGCAAAGGGAAGGTATTAGCACCCTAAATATCTACGGTACTCCGCAGGAACCTCTTTGTAAAATCTGTATATTTTGGCTATAAAAATGTTGTATAAAAAATGATGGTGGGGGTGAGAAAGGAAATATATTTTTATGGTTTTTTTACCCGTCACGGTTGCGAACCTTTAGTGCCTATGTACCACCTTTCATGCAATAGGGGATCAGGGTACACGTAGTTCCTCTTTTAAAAAATTTAAAACGTAAGTGTGTTGGTTTAATTTTTATGAGATAAAACATCATCGTCATTGTCCGTGTGGAAAACATACCTACTACCCACAATCATGAGAAAGGAGAATTTTCATCATCTCAAAGTGGAGGATATGGATTGGATTTTAAAATCAATAATGCCTCACTCAACACCCAAGTGGAAAAATATCTCTCTTCACTACATATTATAGAAGTATAGTTGTTTGCATCACTACAAGGATTTACAAGAGTATAATATTTTGAGAAAATTTTAAAGATAAAAGCCAAAGTGGCAAAATGGTTTGAAATGAGATTGATTGACTTTTAGTCTTCTCACAAAAAATGTCAAAGTATTATTAAGTTTATTGAAGTTTATTTATGAAAATGTTTTGAAAATGCATGGACCTATGTCCAAGTTTATTATGAAAGTGGTTCAAGTTTGAAAAAAACAAGAAGAGTTTTCAAAAAGAGGAAGAAGATTTTTGAAATTGAAGAAGATGGGAGGATAAGAAGAGACTATCCTAATGCATAAGGTAAAAGTCAGGGATAGGAACCATCTAACCAATAAGAAGCCAATACTTGACACTATGAGCTAAGATAGAATTCTCATTATTTGGATTGAAACCAAACAAGCAATGATACTAGACTTCTTGAAAGAACCAAACTTCAAGTGTATTAAGTCTTCACAAAAATTGGGCAGAGTAACAGTTGTATAAGGGTGAATTCCATATTGAAAACAAAGAGTATAATCACAATAACCTGCACACAAAACAAGTAAACAACCCAATACCTTGAGGTAAACCTCAAGAACTCCAGACAAAATAATCAGATAAGGTCACAAGGTCTCCAATCATAGGCCAATGCTTCTAATCCTAAGTCCAAAAAGTACAATGCTCCTTAATGCCAAGGATAGTAACCAAATAGTCCAACTATCATTAAAGATTTTTAGGGTTTATGTTGATTATTAGGTGTTTTGAAAAAGTAAAGTAAAGCTCAAGTGAGCAAAAATAAAAATGACAAGAAAGTAAATACTCAAATGAGCAAAGATGAAAATGGCATGAAATGTAAATGTTAAAAGTAAATAGTTCATCAAAGTAAAAGGGGCATATAATAAAAATAAAGGATAAAGTCAATTATTAGTGATTAGTGGTAAGTTGGATGATCATCTTGAAACTTGCATTTGGAACTCATTAGAGGATTGGTAGAACCAAAGCCTCCATACAACAAGTTGCATTTGCTTTTTGTCAAGTATATCATCTATTTGGAATCCTCATAAGTACCATTTAATGATCAACGATGTTTAAGTGATCCGAGTTTACCAAAAGTGTTATAGATCCATTAGAGGATTGGTAGAACCAAAGCCTCCACACAATGAATCTCAAGGTTATTGGATCAAAGATATCAAATTAACATACTTGGGCTTGCAAACATAAGTTTGGGCCACGAATAATCATTTATTCGAATCGGGACAAAATTTAGCGCTATGTTAAGCAATCGTAAGTGGACTTATATAGAAGTCGCACCTTTTTTGAGGCCGGTCAATAGCAATCAATACACCATTTGTTTTGAGACATGATATAGAGATCATGCTCCAATAACACTTAGTGCAATAAGAAAGGGATGAGATGAAGAGGGTGAGAGAGAATATACATACCACTTTTGAATTAAATTTAATCAAATTATTATTAAAATCATTCATCCATTTTTGTGGAATTAGACTCAACATCATAGATCCAATGATGTTAATAAAGTTCATGATAAAAAATTTAACCCAAGATCAGCCAGAAAATACTCACAAAATAATATTACATTTAATATATACAAAAAAGGTTTAAAAAAATGTTTTAAAATAGAAATAAAAGAGAAAAATATCAACTATGTTCAAATTGATCAAGAAATAAAAAGTAAATCCATAGAAAAATCAGATTAGGACTCAAATGATTCTATAAATTTTTTGATAATTTTTTAAAGTCAGAAACTATTTTTAAAATTAAAATAAATGAGTAAAATAAACTAAAAATGATGAAAAATACCCAAGTCAGAAATAAAAAAAAAGTGAGGTCACAAATATTTGTCACAATATCATTGGATCATTCCATAATTTTTTCGAAATTTAAAAATGCATAAAAGTATTTTTAAACATTTAAAATAATTCAAATAAAGTGAAAATTCATAAAAGAAATACCAAAACACAAAATTAAATTGTGAAAAATAAAAATCAAAAAGAGAATAATCAAAAAAAAATTTCATAATTTTTTCAGATTTTTTGGACCAAAAATGAATTTTCTATGATTTTTTGAAGTTTAAATCAATTAAATATAAAAATCAGAAAAGAAAATAAAAATCAAAGCCATCTGATCAATGTCAAAACGCGTTAGTAAACAGATCAAGTGGACCTGGCGCGTTGTGCATGTTATGGACTTTAGTGGAAAATGCATAGGATCATTAACTAAATTAGATTTTTGAAAAACACATATTGCGCGCCTTCATGGTTGGAAGATGACACGTTGGTCATCTTTAACCTCCAGCCAGTCCCAAAACTAGGTTGCTAAATTGGTAAAATTAGATCACGAGACCTATGCCATTCGCTTCATCTCTTCAAGACGAAGACAACCACACCTTCGCGGCAAGTTTATTTAAATTGCAGCTCAAGCAATTTCGATGGAAAGTTTTGAAAAGGGATTTGAAATTTCATGGTCAAAACGTGTTTTTAATAAAAAGCAAGTGTTGTGACTAGAACCATGGCAATGAGATCATCACAATGATATCAAAGTTTTGAATAATTGATGAAAGAATCTACCTATTGAAGTTAACTTGCAGAGCTCTGAAACTGGACTTCTATGGAGCAATATAGGGGACGATTCTTGAATGTAATTATATGGTTAACTTCTGGGAAGATCAAGAAAGGTGAATTGATGGAAAAATTGGATTGAAAAAGGCTTGAGAATGGATTTCGAAGTTGCTGAGTTTTGAGTTATGGATCAAGTTTGGCAGGGTGATTATGGCTATCCAAGCTTGAGGAAATGAATGCGGGATGACCCTCTATCTATAGGGAATCAAATGGAATGTCCAAGCATGTGAAATAATGAAGTTTGGAGGGAAATCGTGTGAAGTTGCAAACAAGAAAAGTGTGACTTATAAATTGAACAAAACTCATCCAAAACACGCGTCTTGTTGTTCTAATCAATTCTGGAACTTCATTAAACATGTTTAGAGGCCAAAACGTGTGGAAAAATTGTGATTAGAAGACAAAACAAAGATTTCAAAATCTGACTTGAGATGAAACTTTAGTTCCAAGTTACCAACTTCAAAATCATGCATTCTCAGCTCAAGGGGTCTTATGGCATGATTCTTGATGCTTTAGAAAGATGAGGTTACAAGCTTTGCAATGGAAGAAGAAGGGGATCAAATGGATGCTTGAGTTGAAATTTGCATTGAGTCAAAGTTGGAGAAAAAGGGTTGACTTTCCATACTTAGAAATATTTCAAATTTTTCTTCAAAAGTGACCTATAATGTTTTGCATCCAAACATGTACTTCCTATTGGAATTTGCTCTTGACCAAAAAATATGGCATGAAATAAACCTCTTGAATAACATTTTGGGACTTGAAACATTCAAAATCTCCAAAATTCGAGAGAAGTTGTGAATTGTTGAAGTTGGCAAAAAATCATGAAATGAGCTATAATCTTTTGTATCCTTAAGGAAACTTCCATACATTTTCTCACTTTGCACATAAAAGAAGGCATAAATTTCACACCCTCAAGATCATTGTAGAAAAATAATGGGCTCAAGGTGATAAAAATTGACCAAGTTATGATCATTTGAAGTCACACATGGAAAATTAGGGATTCATCTAGAGGACTTTTAATCTTTCTTCTTTATCAAGTTTCTTCCACATGAAAACTCCTTGGAACTTTTGAAGTGATTTTTTGATAACCCTTTGGAGAGGAGGATTTCTTTGGAATCACTCAAAAATACCAAAATATGAGCAAGATATACTTCTTTGAAGTTCAAAACCCTAGCTCCTAGGTCAAGAAACATGCCTTGGGGAACTTTGACAATTTTGAACAAACTTCTTGTACCAACACAAATGCTTCGTAAATATAAGTTGATGAGAATGATAATGAGAACTCATAGCAACCACAACCACTTCCATATCTTGAGAATTGAGAGAAATATGCATTTGTGACCAAGGGGAACAAAGCCTTGTCCAAGCATGACAACTTCTCCAATCAATCCCTTGTGCTTTTGAAACAAATTTGATAACCTTGAAATGTGGTGAACCAAAATAAGGTTGCCATGACATTTCTTCCAAAACAAATCCAATGGTTTGGTTTGAACTTCTCAAGCTTTATTGAATAGGGCATGGAAATAAACTCATGAACCCATGGAGCAACTTGCTAAATCTCAATGCCTTTACCTATATTAGTAACAAGTAAGATAAACCAACATTGCATTTTATTAATTAAGAGGAGAAATCAAGACAAAAATATACATGATCACAAAAGAACACAAGTCAAGGTGCTTGTTGATTCCTCAAAGAGCAAAGCTAAATATAGGGAGGGGAACCAAGAATCTTAATGTGATCTTATTGTGAATGAATCAACATGGTATGATGAGGGGATCTTAGGGGCAAAAATTTGGATACAACACCTACTAAGACATTTCCAGGGGTATTTTAACACAGGCTCATCCTAAAGCAGCCTTACACGATTGCTTTCTAATAAATTTTTGGACGCGACTTGGCACGGGCTCTTTCTAGCATTTCATTTAGATAAAACTATACACAAGTTCATTCTGATACTCCTATCAACAGTTACTTTGGATGGAATCTTTAAGCCCATCTCCGACGACTATCCGTCATCTTCTCTAACTGGCATCTGTAAGCCCATTCTGATATCATCTACCAACAGTTTACTTTATGTATATGCGAGTGCAAATTTCTGGGCACTCTAGTGTTCAATCATCTTCCACATTCAGATTACGAAAGACAGACGAGCCAATCTAATCCTCAGGTTTAAGAAGATTTAACATGGGGCAGCTGTTGTATCCCAAAATTTTCCCTCCCATTTTACTCAAGACATGTTCATTAAGGTCTTCAATTACTCAAGACATGTTCATTAAGGTCTTCCTTAAGGTCTCAAGTATTTTCCATGGTCCTAATATGTCTTCAATATTGTCCCATGCCAAATTTTTTGTCTTACACTAGAAGTTTGCTCAGTCAATTGCTCAAGTGTTTGGAAATCAACTGTACTAGGTCAAAAGTCAATTGTAGCTAATATACAGTCAAAATTCAAGATTTTTGGTTAACATCAATATTTTGAAGTGATATCCATCATTTGATCAATGGTTTATCATGATTCCTCGAGGAATTCTCTTAATTTATCAAAAGTCAAGAATTGCTAAATTAGGGTTTCTATAGGAAAAGTCAACTAAACTATGACCAGGCATAACTTTCACATACTTCATAAATTTTCCCCCAACCAAATCTCATTTTGAAGAGAATCCAATTCATATGACTTCTCTTTTATCCTCAAGCTCAAGAAATGCATCATTTGGAAGATATGAGCTCATACATTACAGGTCATTTTCAAAAAACTCAACAAAAGACACTTTTGGTCAAGACAATTTACATTAAAATAATG
The DNA here is from genome assembly GCA_948472305.1 of Vicia faba. Lineage (NCBI taxonomy): Eukaryota > Viridiplantae > Streptophyta > Magnoliopsida > Fabales > Fabaceae > Vicia > Vicia faba. Next base: position 93,923,552 of record OX451735.1, on the reverse strand, counting down.
TCTTCAAAAACAACATTGATCAACATAGAAATTGTAGAGAACATCTTGGGTTTCCAAAAAGTCCACTATCATCTTCAAAAGATGAAAATTGATCAAGTTATGGTTTGCACAAGTTGGGCAAATTTGTGAAAACTGCGTGAAGTCAACTTTGAGAAAAATTGCATTTTTAGGTTAATGGACCTACCTTTTAGGGTTCAAACATGTTTATGACATACCCAATGACCTATAAACCTAACCATGCACTATTTTAATTTTTATTTCTATTTATTTGAATTTTTAATTATTTAAATATGGATTTAATCAAATAAGTTAAATAAAAATACAAAGAATAATGGGCCATGACATTTGAGTTTGATTTAATCTATTAAAAGGCCCATATTTTCGTGCAAGATACATACAAAGGGACCATGTTCATGCAAGTGACCAAAGAGGCAAAGATATAAAAAATATGGACATTTTTCAATGTGTTTTATCCTTGTCTTCAAGGCCATGAATGCATTGATTCTTTACCATGTTTGTTCACTCCTATCTTCCCTCTATAAATACATAACATTACAAGCCAAAGGTAGCACGGAATTTATCTCCAAAAAGCTCTCCAAAAGCTCTTCAAAAAGCTCTCCAAAAATCAAAGAATTGGTGCAAGTCATATCTCAAGGTTCCGGTCTCTCTCGATTGACACCAAGCCTCAAACCATCCTCCTGAAGCCCCTAGGAGTCTTACAAGGCCTAAGAAAAGTCCATCACACGCCTAGCCCGCCCCCATTTGACAACACCAGTTTGGTAAAATTTTAAACTTTGAATCTCTAATTTTAATCACATTTCATGGCATGCTAACGTTTGTTTGAGTTTATATAGAACAATTATGGATGGTTGAATTAGAGGTTCCACACAAGAATCTGAAAACACCATGGTTAGGGCATGAAGCTTTCAAAGATTCGGGCCTAGGGATTTCTGATGATTGTACCCCCTGTTTACTTTTGCTACTAGGCCCTCTTTATTTTCTTGTTTTATTCATTTTATTTATTTCTTTTAATTCCTATTTTTATTTTAATCAATAAACAAATATAAAAATCACATAAAAATAGATTTAGGATTTTTCTTAATTAAATTTTAATTTTGTTAAATTAATTAACTACTCACTTTAACATTTTTTTAAATTAAAATTAATAGAACTTAGGTTTAATTTCCTTTTAATTCATTTTCCTTTTCATAACAAAAATACCAAAAAAAACATAGAATTAATTTCTTTTCTTTAAATTTCATGTTTCTTTAATAATTAACATTTTTTTCCATTAAATATAGATCTAGATTAATTATTTCTTAACTTAAACCATTTTCATAAATTAAAACGAAAAACAAACAAAAGATTTTCTCTTAGGATTTTTTTAGACGCCTTTTTAATTCGCGCGTGTTATTAACTTTCGCATTCTATTTTTCATACTATTGTAACTGCCTACTGGATGTAACAGAATAACTAGGACTTTTACTTTTTCTGCTTTATTCCCCATTTTGGACATGTAATTAATCCCCCTCCCCGAAGCCTTGTAATAGTTTAGGATTTACACTTCTGCACTTTAAATTCCACATATTAATAGCTGTCTAGATGCATGACTAATAGGATTGTATGGCAAGAACATAATAATCGAACGCTAGCAAACCTAACACAAGACAAAAATAACCGAATACAACACACTCTCACATATACACCTCTATGGTATCCGCACTTTGGTTTCCTTTGGAAAAACAGTCACATCTCTTCAAACGTGAGATATTTTAGTGGATACCCTCAATTTTAAAGATCATAAGTCCCTTGATGACCCTCTCGATATTGCCTCGATATGATCTTAAAAACCCTAGGGTAGTTACTAAAGTTTCTTGGCCAGTTGCCTTTATGATTGTATAAACGTCCCTTCGAATGTCCCTCAAACATCCAACAATTAGGGCTAACTACTCACTAATAGTAGGATAGCACAGTCTAAAGGAAAAGAGGAAAAGAACAACCTTTCGAGTAAAGTAGATAGTTGTTAGATGCTTGCTCAAATAATTTTCACACTTACACAAAACTTACTTCAAAAATATTTTCAAACACTTTGTACACGTTCTCTACCATTCCGAGAAACATTACAAAGTTCGCCGCACTAAGGCGCTTTCAAAAATACTTTTCAAAACACACAAAGCACAAGGTATTTCAAAATGAGCTAAGCACCTAAGATCCCGTAGATAACTACAGATGGAAAGGGTGCTAACACCTCCCCTTTCCATAATCTACCCCCCATTACTCAGAAATAGTCTCAAAAGGTCTTTTTCTGTTCTTTTCACCCTTTCCTTTGTTGGAAAAAAGAAAATTCGGTGACGACTCTTTCTTACCGTGACATTTGCAAACACAAACTCTAAAACAAGTATAACTGTCGGTTCTGCCACCGTATCACAACATGCAAAATCAAATGTGAAATGGTGAAATATCATATTTTCGGGACAATTATAGGGGCCACCAATGATGAAAGATTTGTGGATCACTTGGCTTGGAATTTATCCAGCTATTTTTCATGCATTGTTTTTATTTTCCTTGCATATCACATATCACAACTTAGTTTGTTTCGTGTTTGTTTATGTATTAAACCAATATGTATTTTAAATACTTAGGTTATTGCTTATCTATGCTACCTTAATTCAAATAATTAATATCAATGTGTGGTTATCATATTATTTTGTTTTGTCTGGCATTTTAACTATTTATAAGTCTTGTGTAACATCTTGTGCATGGGAACATGTATGTTTGGGCTCTTACTGTTGCAAAATGCCTTTGTATGATATATCTGTATTTTTGTGAATTTTGATACTTCTCAATGTGTGCTTTTTCTCTTTTGATGTTGTCAAAGGGGGAGACGTATAAGGAAATAAGATAAGATGGATGCACATATTTCGGGGAGCTGTTATTGAAGACAAGAATAGCATCATCAAAATACTTGGGTTTTACGTGGGTTTTGCCATCATAAATAAAGTGGAGTATGTGGATGCATTTCTCTTTTAGATGTTTTGTATGATATCAAAACTAGGAACTGATTTAGCTTTTCTATACATTGAACATTATATCTGAGTATTTATGTTCACCCTTGCATTAGAAGTCATTAGAAACCTTAAGAAGCATATAGAACAAGTTTGGTTTGGTTATCAATTGTTTGGGTGCCATCTAGACTCGCGAGAATTTTTACCTCGAGATCATGTGGAAATTTGAGGGTTTTGAACAAGATTGTGTCGATATTGGATTCAACTGAGTGAAGACCTTTAAGAATGGGGTGGTTGTTGCAAGCATAGTAGCGTGAGGCGATGAATCATCGGGTAATCTTGGGTGACAACAAGCTTGTAATTGGATTTGGCCGAGTGAACATTGAAGACGGTTTTCCTTCAAGTTAGTAGCACGAGACGGTCGATCAATTAGAGTTGTTGGGGGCTTGTTCTAACTCCATCAAGCCAAAAGGAATTTTTTTGGATCATCATCAACCATTGGTGTTGTAGGGGTGTATTGCAAGATTTATCTTGTAAAGATACTTTTTAAAATAGTAAGAAATTGGTCTCAATTCCAAAACAGAATTGGGGGGAGACGTAGCCATAGCAAGGACTATTGGAAAACTTCCTTAACAAATCCTCGTGTCATTCTCTCTTTCTCTTTATCTCGCTTTATTTCCTTAACATTTTGTTAGCAATTTATGATACTCTTGATTGTGAAAATTAATTCGAATAGAATTTTTCTTTGAAAATTTAAATCAATTTGTTGTTGTTCTTATAATCATTTTGATTTTAAGAGGTTTTAACATCAACAAAATTCAAAAGAATTGCTAGAAAATTAAAGTGCATGTATAGGTGTTGATAAATTGTCTAAGTAAACTTTTACCTTCTATTTCATTTGAAATAGGTTACTTAATTGATTGTGTTCAAATTTTAGACTGTGAATTTTTTGTGTTGCTCACTTATCATCTTTACTTAACGTGAATTGATTGATCATATATACGAGCTCTAATAATCGTGTGTGTTTAGACGATTTCAATCTAGGATGCAACTTATGCTAACCATTGTTTTTAACATGATTTAAAATTTGTTTTAAAGTGAAGTTTGAATTGGTTATCTATTCACCCCATCTAGATAAGTTGTCGTCGTCTAATACCCTCAAAGTCACTATCGAAGTTACAAGGGTCACCACTCATCGTAATAAAAATGTAATAATTACTTGAGTAAAAGTTGAGGTGAAGAGAATATACCTTGAAATATGCGGGGGAAATTGTTAAAGCAAGGAAGAGAGCTAAAAAGTAAAAGCTTTAATGCTTTGGAATTATGAACGTGCAATGGCAGTTACTCTTGAAGAAAAATGCTCTCGGATAAGAGGGAAGGACTCAAATTGACAAGGGAAACTCAGTCTACAAGATGGCTAAAAATTGTCTCCACAATCTCTCTCCATCTTCATATAGGAAAAGGCAATCAAACATATTAGATTAAAAGCAATAAAATAAAGGTAAATCAACCGTCAGATTTCATCTAAGGAAGACAACCATACTCAAGTACACAGAATGTTGTGTGACGCCACCCCATAACTTTTTAGGTCACACGTCAAAGAAAAATGGCGAAACGTTTCAATAATGGGATTTCATTTAACAATACTATAAAATAGACCTTTTGTAACATAATATTACAATGGCCTACATATTAACCGTGGTAATACAATAATGGGATTGCATTTAACACTACTACAAAATAGACCTTTCATAACACAATACTATAACGGCCTTCATGTTAACTGTGCTAATGCCACTATTTCTAGAACTGTAATTCTTTCTGAGAATATTAAACTCACTAATGTTTATTACATTAAATCCTTCAAAGTTAACCTTATTTCTTTAAATCAACCTACCACCAACCATCTTTCCCACAATAATCATTTCCCCCTTTCTTCTGTTATCACCTACCAAAATTTCTCTCCTCAATACGAACATTTTTGCCTACCTATCTCATCCAACAGTGAACCTAAAACCTACACTACTGCCTCCAAATTTAAATGTTTGATTAAGGCCATAAAAGTGGAGCTTGATGCCTTACCTTCCATCAACACTTGGACTATTATGGACTTACCACCCAATAAACATCCCATTGGATGTAAATGGGTTTACAAGATCAAGTATCATGTGGATGGTTCTATTGAGCAATATAGAGCTTGCTTGGTTGATCAAGGTCATACTCAAGTCGAAGGTATAAACTATTTCAAAACCTTTTCTCCGATTGTCAAACTCACCATGGTAAGATCTCTCATTGCTTTAACTTCCATAAAATGTTGGTTTTTAGAACAATTAGACATTAATAATACTTTTTCCATGGATACTTGCATGAAGAAGTTTATATGACTCTTCCCAAAGGTTTAGTTTTACCTTCTTCTTCTTCTTCCAGTAACACCAAGATCTGCAAGCTTCAAAAGTCCATTTATGGACTTAAACAAGCTAGAAGAAAAAGGTTTGAAAAACTCTCTAGTTCTCTTATTTCCATTGGTTATAAACATTATGTTGCTGATTACTCTCTTTTCACTAAAGATAATAATTCATATTTTACTGCTTTACTCATATACGTTGATGATATTAGGCTTGCTGGAAATTATTTTTCTGAAATACAATATGTTAGAAGTTTTCTTCATAAATCATTTAAAATTAAAGATCTTAGGAATCTTAGATTTTTCCTTGGACTCGAAGTTTCCCGATCTTCCAAAGTCATCTCTATTAACCAAAGAAAATTCACACTTTACTTTTTGGAAGACACTGGATAACTTGCTTCTAAATCTTCTAAAACTGGATTGTGAAGATTCTCCCATCTTGGAAGATGAATCACAATACAAGAGACTCATAGGACATCTATTATATTTAACTACCACGAGACCTGACATTTCTTTTGCAGTTGAAAAGTGTAAATTATAGCTATTTTTATATATACTTTTTGTTTCACTTATCGACTCTTTGTTGTCAATTTCAGTTGAATAAACCGGACTTTTGTGTAAATACATTTAGTTTGTATATATTTTTGTTTTTGATTCATTTGAGTAACGTTTGATAGAATTTACTTCTTTTGTAGGTATTTGTCGCATATTTGGAGCATCAATGAATAAGGTGTCGAAAACACGGCTTCTGATGCGCGTTTTCGGAATAAAAGACCTAGTTTTGAGAAGTTCTGCTCAGACGACCGCGCTAAGCGCATCCTCTAGCACGCTACGTGCAATTTTGATAGATTTGACATAAGTGATTTTTTGAGCTCGCTAAGTGCGAGTAGCGCGCTTAGCATGGTTTTAGGCAGTTTAGTGTGTATTTAGGCGCATCCCACTTAGCGCGGTGATCCCGCTAAGCGTGGTCTACTGAGATTTGTTTTATAACTTCATTTCACTCATTTGTTAGGTTATGGTTTTTTGGGTTTATTTTTTCTCAAACTTCATCCCTCATTTTTTGGTAGATTAGCTTAGAAAACAACAATAAATCTTGCATGCAGAAGATCTGGGGTGGATTTCTCTTCGATCGGCGCTGACAAACTGGGAGATTTATGATTTATTTCTCTTCTTCTTTGTGTATTCTCTATTTGTTGGGGTTTTATATGTATTTACTTTAAACTAATGTATATTTTTTTCCAATGGCGTTGTATAATGCTTGCTTTACAAATCTTTGTTGATTGGTGTTATACCCCGAAATTTTCCCTCTCATATTCTCAAGATTTTCCTCACAAGACTTCTTGGATTCAAGATCAGATTAGGGTTTGCTCAGCTCAAGACATCTCCTTGCCCTGATAACCTGAAATTAGGGTTTGAGTTTTCACAAGTATTTTTAGACCATCAATGCTTCATGTGACTTTCATACACCATCTTGGACCCCTAAGATTGCTCATACCAATTTTCAAGCCTTGAATCACATTTTTGCCCAGTCAATTAGACAGTTGACCTAAAAATCAGCTATATTGGGAAAAAGTCAACCTTGGCCAATTTACAGTCAAACTTCATAATTTTTTATCCACAACAACATTTTAGACTCCTATGTACCATTTGATCAAGTTTAGATCACAACTCCTCAAGAAATTTGATCAGACCATCAAAAGGGTAAAATGGTCAAAATTAGGGTTTTGACTGAGAAAGGGCAATTTCTGATTTTTTACCTAGCCAGTGGCCAATTGGATTCAAGCATGATTTCAAGGACTCAATAGCATCATATTGACCTAATCTCATAGTTCAAAAGATCTCAAATGCATAGGATTGACAAATGAATTTTGCAGTCAACTGATCAAAAGTCAATTGTACACTGAAAAGTCAAACTTTGACTTTTTGGTCAAAATCAAATGCCAAGGGTCATAATTCATCAAGATATGTCAAAATATGAAACTTGTTGATCAAGAAAATCAATTTTTCAAATTTAGGGTTTTAATTTGAAATTTTTCATAACTTAGAATTTTTCTAAGTTATGAAAAATTTCTTATTTTTTCCCAACGTTTCCCAACTTTTTCACCATGATTCAATTGGATTCAAAGAAAAATTCCAAAATGAAAGTTGTAGTCCTCCATGAAATTTACAACTTTGATTCACAAAGTTTTCCCAAAAGATGCTTGGATCTTAAGTTATGATTTTGTGAATAGGGATTGTGATCGGTGGATCTGGAACTGACTGTTTTAAAGCTGGTTCACGAAATGTCGCGGAAGCAAGAGTCGCCACCGTCTTTTATTTTCTCCAAATGGAAAGGACAAAAGCACAGAAAAATTCCTTAAAGAGATTGCTCTCGGTTCGGGAGGTAGGTTATAGAAAGGGAAGGTGTTAGCACCCTTTCTATCCATGGTTATCCATGGGCTCTTAGGTACTTGCTCAATGTGTTTTCAAAAATGTTTGTTTGCTTTTCAATTGTGGGTTTTAAAAAAGTTTCTTTGAAAAATTTCAGTTCGACTCGTACGTCAGAGTGTTTGAAAGATTTGCTTTGAAAGCTTTTGAAAATGTGTTGGTGTGAAAAGAGTTTTTGTTTTGTTTGAAATTAGAGCAAGTATCCTTGAGAACCTACCTACCCTAAGGAATTCGTCTGCGTAAAAGTCCTTTAAAGTAGTGCCATCCCACCATTGAGAGGTAGGTAGCACCACCGTTGGAGGTGTTCGGGTCAATTCGTTGGTAGGGACATGGTGATCACCAGAGCAATAGGAAGACACCTTAGAAGCTACCCTCATGCCAGGTTCCCGGATCATGAGGACTTACTAAGACATCCTCTACTCGACGATCACCTTTCGAAAGGCAAGGCAACAGTGAGGCGTACCCTAGGGGTGGTGTGTGCGAATTGTGTGTCGTTTTCATTGATGTTTGTCTTGTCATGTTTATTGGTGTTCTACGCTTGATTTTATTTTAAGTCCATACATTCTTTCATGCTTTTGTTAACAGTTAAAAGTTGCGGGAAAAGTAAATCTAAGACTATTACAAATGGCGCGGGTCCACATCGCCAAAATTAAACCGGACCCGATTTGACAAGAAAATAAAGAAATTAAATAAAAGTGCGAAAAGTATAATTGTTACAACGCTTTGGGAGAATTACATAATTATAATAAACGACATAAAATAAATGCGCGAAAATAAATTACGAACGAGGGCGTTGGACCCTTTTGCAAAATATTATTAATAAGGAATTAAAATTAAGAGTTAAAAGAAAATGTTTTTTAGTATTTTTGTGTTTTTTGAGATTTAATAAAAAGGAATTAATTAAAAACCAAAATGAAATGTTAAACCTAGTTCTAATTATTTTTAAGTTTATTATGAAAGTATTAAAATTTAACCTAAATGCAACCCTAATTAGTTTACAAGTTCAATTATGAAAATAAATAAATCACTAATATTATGGCAAAAAACAAGGAAAATTAAAAGGAATAAAAAGTCATTAAACCTAATGCTATATTTTTGGATTTTTTTATGGAAGAAAGAATTAAAGTTGCAACCTAAATTAATACTAAGTTAATTTACATACAATTTATTTATGAAAATAACTAAAATAAAATAAATATTATATTGTTCTCTTTTTCTGATTTTTGTGTATTTTATAATTTGTAAAGAAATAGTAATTAGTTTAAACAAATAAAGAAAATAAAATAAGAATTAAAAATAAAACAAGAAAAATATAGAGAAAGCAAACCAGGGGTTTCAGGCCCTAAAGTGGAGGTTTTTGTTTCAGGGCATTATAATCAAATTAAATTGTACCAAAAGCTTCGTACAGTCCCTGTGAGCACAAAACAATCCACAAAATACGTTAATGGTGCATGAATCGAAGTATGCGTTTATGGAAAAAATTCAAACCGTGTGACTTGTTCTTGCGTGTTCTTGGAGCTTTATGGCTTGTTTTTTTTTTATTCCAATCCGTTCCTGGGAATATCAGCAGTGTGTTGGAATCACTCTAAGGCTTTGAATTGTGCTTGAATGTGGAATTCGGTTTTCAAATTTTCCTTGAATTTTGGAATTTGCTTATGGTGTTCTGTAGCAGCTTGTGCCCCCTTGGCTTTAGGGTTTGCTTCAATATTTATGTTGGAAGGGAATTATGGTACAAACTAGGTCAAAGATCCATGAAATAAGAGAATTAGGTTTAGGTTTTCCACCTTTAACAAACTTTCCCTTTTTTTAAGCAAACCAAGACTTGGTGTACAACATAACCCTAAACTAGGTCAAAGATCCATGAAATAAGAGAATTAGGTTTAGGTTTTCCACCTTTAACAAACTTTCCCTTTTTTTAAGAAAAACCAAGACTTGGTGTACAACATAACCCTAAACTAGGTCAAAGATCCATGAAATAAGAGAATTAGGTTTAGGTTTTTTCACCCTTAACAAACTTTCCCTTTTTTTTTAGGCAAAACCAAGACTTGGTGTATAATCTAACCCTAGCATGAGTTTGTGAGCTGGCACATGATATATGGAAGCTATCCCAATTCAAATGACACTATTTCATTGACTTTTGAATTTTATTTGAATTTTTAAAGATTTAAAATGAATTAAATTATCAAAAATTAAATAAAATAGAAAAATCAATATTTGGTCTTGAAATTAATCATGGGACACGTGTGTGGCATGACAAGGCTGAATCAAGTGGAAGAAAGTGGGCCCTTTTGTCAAAAATTGAAGTTTCAAGGATAGTTGACTTTTGCCATTTCACAAAAATTTCCCAAATTCTACAAGGCATAACTTGCTCAATTTTTAATCTTTTCTCATGTTCATGGACATTTTGGAAAGGTCTTTGAGTCCTTTAACCAATGCCTTTGGTCCCATGTCATTTTGATTTACCAATCTCAAGTTATGGTCTTTGACTTAAAGTCCCTTTTTGTTGACTTTTGAAAATGACCTATAATGTTGAAATTGATAACTTTTTGTGAGAGCATTTCTTGGATTTGAAGTATGAAGATGAGTTGTAGGAAATGTCTTTCTCTTCAAAATGAGATTTGGATGGAATTTTTCTGATAATCCATGTGAAAGTTATGCCCTGGTCAATTTCAGTTGACTTTTTTCAGCTGTCCAAATATAGTAACTTTTGCATCTTTGATGATTTCTGAGCCAAATTTTGAGAATCATGATCAAGCATTGATCAAATGATGTTTGTGGCTTCAAAATGATATGTTGACCAAAAATTTGAACTCTTGACTGTCAAATGACCATTTTGCCCCTACAGTTGACTGTAGTGCAATTTAGGGTTTTGACTGTGCAATTTTGAGCTGAATGCCTTGAAACTTGATATGAGGATACTTGACCATCTTTGTAGGCATGTGATACTTGATTGGGCTTTTGAACACTCCATTTTCTTGATCAGCACACAAACCCTAGTTTTGACTGTATGGAGGCCTTTGCACTGTGCAACTCTTGGGGAATTTTGTAGCTTGACTTGGCAGTTTATTGGAGAATATGGGAGGGCAAATTTTGGGGTACAACAGTTGCCCCTGTTCAATCTTCTTAGACCTGAGGATGCAGATTGGCTGACGTGCCTTTCGTAATCCGAAGGTAGAAGATGATTGGACACTAGAGTGCCCAGAAATTTGCGCTCACATGGTAGCAGTGATGGGGGAATGGGCTTATAGATGCCATTTGGGGGTTGATGAATAGGATGATGGGCTTATAGATGCCATCTGGATGTTGATCGCGTAGGAGATTCTTTAGCGAGAACCTGCATACCTGCAAAAGAAAAATGAGTACCTGACACGTTGCAGGAGCTGATTTCAGATGCTTAATATAGATGTGTCCTGACTGGTTACAGGAGCTGAGTCTGGAGCTTCAAACGGCGATGAATGAACCAGAGATGGTTACTGCCTTAGCATGAATGGTAAGAGAACCTTGAGTGACTTTAACTTCAACAACGCTCGTTGAGAAAATCTTGATGGGAATTACCGTCTTCGCAGTATCGGGAAGAGGACCAAAGGAAATTATAACCTGAAAGCTGGACCTAAAACGGAAGTCTCATGCACCGTCGGAGAGAAAACCAATAGGACATTATAATCTCAAAGGAAAACCTAAAAATGGAAATCTCATGCACCGTCGGAGAGAGAACCAATAGGAAAATAAAATCTGAAAGAAAGACCTAAAATGGAAATCTCATGCACCGTCGGAGAGAGAACCAAAATGGAATTATAATCTTAAAGAAAACCTAAAATGGAAATCTCATGCACCGTCGGAGAGAGAACCAAAATGGAATTATAAAATCTGAAAGAAAGACCTAAAATGGAAATCTCATGCACCGTCGGAGAGAGAACCAAAATGGAATTATAATCTCAAAGAAAAACCTAAAATGGAAATCTCATGCACCGTTGGAGAGAGAACCAATAGGACATTATAACCTGATAACTTCTACTGAGTCTTCATCAGAAAAATCTGTTGGGAGTCGATTTAGCTGGACTAGAGAGGTTTTTTGATAAGGATGTGATGAAGGAATCTGAGACGATTGCTACTCCGAATATATGATGAAGGAATCTGGGACGATTACTACCTCAGCAGGACGATGAAGGAATCTGGGACGATTACTACCTCAGCAGGACGATGAAGGAATCTGGGACGATTACTACCTCAGCAGAATGATGAAGGAATCTGGGACGATTACTACCTCAGAAGAATGATGAAGGAATCTGGGACGATTACTACCTCAGCAGGATGATGAAGGAATCTGGGACGATTACTACTCCAAATATATGATGAAGGAATCTGGGACGATTACTACCTCAGCAGGATGATGAAGGAATCTGGGACGATTACTACCTCAGCAGGATGATGAAGGAATCTGGGACGATTACTACCTCAGATATATGATGAAGGAATCAGGAGCGATTACTACCTCAGAGGGATGATGAAGGAATCTGGAACGATTACTACCTCAGATATATGATGAAGGAATCTTGGACGATTACTACCTCAGCGGGGCTATGAAGGAATCAGGAGCGATTACTACCTCAGCAGGGCGATGAAGGAATCAGGAGCGATTACTACCTCAGCAGGGCGATGAAGGAATCAGGAGCGATTACTACCTCAGCAGGGCGATGAAGGAATCAGGAGCGATTACTACCTCAACGGGTGATGAAGGAATCTGGGACGATTACTACCTCAGCAGAAGGAATCTGGGACGATTACTACCTCAGCGGGTGATGAAGGAATCTGGGACGATTACTACCTCAACGGGTGATGAAGGAATCTGGGACGATTACTACCTCAACGGGTGATGAAGGAATCTGGGACGATTACTACCTCAGCAGAATGATGAAGGAATCTGGGACGATTACTACCTCAACGGGTGATGAAGGAATCTGGGACGATTACTACCTCAGCAGAATGATGAAGGAATCTGGGATGATTACTACCTCAGCGGGATGATGAAGGAATCTGGGACGATTACTACCTCAACGGGTGATGAAGGAATCTGGGACGATTACTACCTCAGCGGGATGATGAAGGAATCTGGGACGATTACTACCTCAACGGGTGATGAAGGAATCTGGGACGATTACTACCTCAGCAGAATGATGAAGGAATCTGGGACGATTACTACCTCAGCGGGATGATGAAGGAATCTGGGACGATTACTACCTCAACGGGTGATGAAGGAATCTGGGACGATTACTACCTCAGCAGAATGATGAAGGAATCTGGGACGATTACTACCTCAGCGGGTGATGAAGGAATCTGGGACGATTACTACCTCAACGGGTGATGAAGGAATCTGGGACGATTACTACCTCAACGGGTGATGAAGGAATCTGGGACGATTACTACCTCAGCGGGATGATGAAGGAATCTGGGACGATTACTACCTCAACGGGTGATGAAGGAATCTGGGACGATTACTACCTCAGCAGAATGATGAAGGAATCTGGGACGATTACTACCTCAGTGGGATGATGAAGGAATCTGGGACGATTACTACCTCAACGGGTGATGAAGGAATCTGGGACGATTACTACCTCAACAGGTAAAGACTTTTATCTGTTGATCGTTCTTTCCTGAAAAGTAACGAGTTAGTTGTATGCAAGGTCATAATGTATGTCATGCGAGATGTGATAAGTGAGATTGTGTGTTCGTGATGCGTATATGCATGCTATAATGATGTATGTGACGTTTTATGAATGTGTTTTTCGTCTAGGAAAGTAAATCCTTGACGGGTGCCGGGAAGTCATATCCTGGGCTGATGTTGAAGAATAGATTTTGCTTCCGCTGGGGACGATAACTGCAAGAATACCGGTAGGAGAAGATGACTCCGTTGCGGAATAAACTTGGCAAATGGAAGGATCTGCGGGGAGAAAAGATACTCTAGCGACCATGCTGGGAAGCAATACTCTGTGGGAAGAGGGATGCCTTGCTGAGTGTTGATAGTAACTTGCTGAGGATGTCTTGTTGTTGGAAGTGTGAATAGACTTCGCTGGGGATAGAAGACTTCGTCGAGGACGCTCTTTCCGTGGCTTTTGGCTGAGGATAACCCAGTTATATCCTATTGAGGAAATAACTCTTTAAATCAAGCCGGACGACGCGTTCGTTCTCTGCGAGGGGGTAAGTTTCCAGAATCTTACTGGGGACAAGCTTACTGCTTGGGGATATAAATTCCATCTTTCCTGAGGAATTGGATTGGATTCTCTGGGGAAGTTTTGAACTGTATTGGTTATGTTCTTCCACGGAACCTACCCTGATACCTTGGATAATAGAACAATCAGATTGCTTAGACCACCCATTGTTGCCCCTGTTTCTATGGGGGAGGCATTTGTGGGGTGCTGATAATTGTTGAGGGTCAAACCTTCTTCAGGTAGGCAGGTGACAAAATGATAGGCCATAGTCGTACACTTTTATCCCTAATTTTTGCCTGGACCGCCCTTTCGGGTTTTCAGTCCACCGGGATACCCATTTTTGCCCAAGCCGCCTTTTCAGGTTTTCGACTTGCCGGGTGTACGTTTTTTTCATATTCATCCCTTGTTTTTGCCCGAACCCTTTTGGTTCGCCGGGAAGCCCTTATTTTTGCCTAGGTGTGTCAACCTAGCGGGTCTTTGACTTTGCGTAGTATTTTTTCGACTATGTCCATGCTCTCAGAATGTAGGGAGATGCCCCTGGCTGTTGGTGTCGCCATATTGTCAGAAGGTGTCTGATCGTGCAAGATTCGTTGCTGGATTGCCCCAAGTGACTCAGGCAGAGATTTGCCCCAGGCTTTTTGGCCTTTTGAGAGATTCTCTGGATCTTGACTTAACTGCCCCAGATGGTAGACCATGATCATGCCGTGCCCCTTGATTGGAGATACTCTTGTTCATTAGATTTTCGTCATGCGAATTTCTATGCTGTTCAAACAAAAAGTCATATGCAAACAAAGTTATGTTAAAAATGCAAAGCTTATGTCTGTCTCGAAAATTTTGAAAATGCATTCTTTTTCATAAAACAAGTAAATGTTTGTAAAAACATTGATGTCAACTCCGTATTTACCGTAGGCCTTAAGGAGTCAGGATACCTTTCGTGACAGTATGCTTTCGAGCTAACCCATGCTTCAGCTAGGACTCTTGAGGGTTATAACATGGCTTGGTTCACGGTTTAAGAAACAAAGGGTAAAGGCTCAAATTATTTGTACCCACCCGCTCTTCGTGATGTTCTCCAAACCTAAACTTAGTTGATCATACGTTAGACCTTGTTTGAGTCTTTGCTCTGATTTTCCGGTGATGGTTCCGATATTGATGATTTATTTTGAATGGGCAGTCATCTTTTTTTGCTGAGGGTTTATAGGACCTCTTCTTTTTTGTTATCCCTTTCTTTTTTTGCCTGAACTATTTCCTTTTTGGAATTACAGTCAGCGGGATGCCCCAGTTTCATAAGTCCCCTTTGTAGGTTTAGATTTTTTGGGCTTTTCGTTTATGAATTTTGATGATGACTGCCTGTCTTTTTGATTGTTCTGAACCATCACTGTCTTTGTTCGTTTTGTAAAGATCTCTTCGGTGCTATTCGTCATGCACTTGGATCAACTGAGAGAACTACCCTGCCCCAGGTTATGATAAAGGGTTTTAAATTTCGAAAAGAAAAACTCCTACTTCTTTGGCTCAGAGGGGTTGACGAGGGATTATCATCCTTATAACTCCAGTGTTTAGGGATTGAAACAATGCCTGTACCTCATCAGCGGGGTCTGTTCAAAAGCATACTGTAGATCGTGGTATCGTTTTCGTCATCCTCCCTCAAGAGGCTTAGAATTATTAACCAAGAGTTGATCATCAGAAAAATATGAAACAACTTGCATATAGTAAATGCGAATATATTGATTCAAAATAGACATAAGCGATGCATTAATGTGATAACAATGTTTAACATGAATAAATGTTTGAACAATCAAAGAACAATACAACTTGAACATTTGAATGAACAAAAGACATTCTCGACGATTTGGTGTAGGATCAGTGTTCAAACTCGACCTCCTTGGCGTCAATCAAATCCTGGATCTTGTTCTTCAAGGTCCAACAGTCGTCGGTGTCATGTCCAGGACTGTCAGAATGGTAGGCACATCTCACACCCGGGTTGTACTTGGGAGAGGAAGTGTCAGGATTTTGAGGAGGATCCTTAAGTGTGATCATTTTCGCCCTCAGCAATTGCTGTAATGCCTGAGACAAAGACATGTTGATGTCAGTATACTTCCTATCTTGATGCTTTATCCTACGCCTATTGCTCTTTCTTGGTTGAACGGGCGTGGGATCGGAAATCTGGATTGCCCCTACATCATGACGACCCTTTTTCACATGTATAGCATTGGATTCTTTCTTCCCACTGTGGGGCTTTTTCTGAGCATCAGCAGATGCGGCTTCTTGAATCTTCCCCGACTTGATACCAGCTTCGATTCTCTCCCCAGTCAAGACAAGATCTGTAAACCCAGCAGCAGAATTCCCAATTAGGTGGTTGAAGAATGGGCCAGACAGGGTCCCCAAGAACATGTCGACGAGCTCGCGGTCCATCAGAGGTGGTTGTACCCTTCCAGCAAGGTCCCTCCATTTTTGAGCATACTCTTTGAAGCCTTCGCCTGTACCCATAGACATCCCCTGAAGCTGAGTACGCGTGGGAGCGAGGTCGGCATTATACTGGTAGTGTTTGTAAAATGCAGTGGCTAAGTCTTCCCAGGTACGGATGTTGGCTCCATTCAGTTGATAGAACCACTCGAGCTGAGTCCCTGAAAGACTCTCTTGGAAGAAATGGATCCATAAGTTTTTGTCAGCTGTATAGGGCTGGATCCTCCTTGCATAAGCCCTGAGATGCAACTTAGGACAGGATGCCCCGTCGTATTTAGCAAAGGCAGGTACCTTGAATTTGTGCGGGATCACCACTCCAGAAGACAGACCTAGATCTTCGAAGTCCAGACCAGGCACCTTTTGTATCTCTATAGCACTTAACCGGTCTTCCAACTGTTTGTACTTATCCTCAGCCGGAGGGTACTGTTCGTCGTCGAAATCTGTCTCGTTGTCGGAGACCACTGGACTAGGCACCTCTCTCTCATGGTGACTGTTTTCCCTCACAGATGGGGTAGTCCTCTCAGTTTCAGTCTGCGGTGCATTCCCAGATCTGCGTCTAGGGCTGAACAAAACAGTCCTCTTCTTCTTCTTCTCCTTCTTCAGGAGCAGAGCCTTCAGATCTTATTGCCCCTGGGTCAAATTCAGGATCAGCTCTTGGAACTGGGCGTTCTGAGCCTGGAGGTCCTTGATAGTTTGCTCGGATGATGATTCAGGATTCATGATGATTGGCTGAAATAAGCAGCGGAGAAAGGTAAGCAACCTGTCAAAGGGATACCTGCAATGCAATGAGATGTATGACATGCATGTGATGTCTTCAAGGATCTCGCAGGGTAAACAGAGAAACTTGTTAGAGTTGGAAACTGGCAACTTGATTGAAGGAACCTCCTGTTGTAGAGAGCCCTTCTTCAAGGGTCAAAGGCTCACCATATCCAGTGGGTCATAGCCCCTGACGACCTTAGCTAGAGGAAAATAAATCCTCTTTGCCCCTTGCTGGGCAGTTGGTTCATCATGACCTGCATCACAAGCCCTTGAGATCCTTGAAATGGGTTAGGATGTATGAAATGGTATGCAATGGTATGATGTCATGCTATGCATGGGGTGATGTAGGTAAACCCTGCTATGAGTCCCAATTAAGGACTATAAACAGACCCTGCAAGAAATTCAGTATACTTTGTTATGAGTCCCAATTAAGGACTATAAACAAAACCTGCAAGAAATTTGGTAAACCTTGTCATGAGTCCTAGCTAAGGACTATAAACAAAACCTGTAAGTAGTTCATGTGTCAGCTAACAAGCATGCAAGTAGGCAAGTACAAAGGCACACAAGCCACACAAAAGAGCCCTTAGAGTTTAGGCCAGCATGAAGTTTGGGGTACTACCCTCTTGAAGTGGGTGGGTTCAACCTGTCCTAATCAAAGTAACCGGGTTCTAAGGTTCCCAATATCACGGGACTGCTTTCATTGTTCATCGTTTCGATTTAGCCACTGAACTGGCGACCGAAATATTCCAGGAAAGCAACCCTCAATTGAGTGTAGTATCGAGTATCAACCAACCTCGGACTGCACCAAAGTCAGTTATCTCACTACCCTAAAGAGGCCAAGATAGTTCAATTAAGGTTCCTAAGGTCTGTTGATGCTTCACGACACCACGCGGAGGCCCCGTACTCTCCTTGACTGAACTCAAGGGTTACCGGTACACACCAAAGTGCCACATCAACGTAGCAGACTGTTTCAACCATGTCGGTATACCCCGCACAGTTCCCTCACAGCCTTGTTGCTACTTTCTAAGAAAGGTATCCCCCAGATCCGGGTTAGGATCTATAGAACTCCCAAGCAACCCACAATAATAAAGCAAGCAAAGAAGACAATTGAAAACATAGTTATGAGCTAGCCCTAAGGTACACCTCACTTTAAGTTATTCCCCAGCAGAGTCGCCAGTTCTGTGATCGGTGGATCTGGAACTGACTGTTTTAAAGCTGGTTCGCGAAATGTCGCGGAAGCAAGAGTCGCCACCGTCTTTTATTTTCTCCAAATGGAAAGGACAAAAGCACAGAAAAATTCCTTAAAGAGATTGCTCTCGGTTCGGGAGGTAGGTTATAGAAAGGGAAGGTGTTAGCACCCTTTCTATCCATGGTTATCCATGGGCTCTTAGGTACTTGCTCAATGTGTTTTCAAAAATGTTTGTTTGCTTTTCAATTGTGGGTTTTAAAAAAGTTTCTTTGAAAAATTTCAGTTCGACTCGTACGTCAGAGTGTTTGAAAGATTTGCTTTGAAAGCTTTTGAAAATGTGTTGGTGTGAAAAGAGTTTTTGTTTTGTTTGAAATTAGAGCAAGTATCCTTGAGAACCTACCTACCCTAAGGAATTCGTCTGCGTAAAAGTCCTTTAAAGTAGTGCCATCCCACCATTGAGAGGTAGGTAGCACCACCGTTGGAGGTGTTCGGGTCAATTCGTTGGTAGGGACATGGTGATCACCAGAGCAATAGGAAGACACCTTAGAAGCTACCCTCATGCCAGGTTCCCGGATCATGAGGACTTACTAAGACATCCTCTACTCGACGATCACCTTTCGAAAGGCAAGGCAACAGTGAGGCGTACCCTAGGGGTGGTGTGTGCGAATTGTGTGTCGTTTTCATTGATGTTTGTCTTGTCATGTTTATTGGTGTTCTACGCTTGATTTTATTTTAAGTCCATACATTCTTTCATGCTTTTGTTAACAGTTAAAAGTTGCGGGAAAAGTAAATCTAAGACTATTACAAATGGCGCGGGTCCACATCGCCAAAATTAAACCGGACCCGATTTGACAAGAAAATAAAGAAATTAAATAAAAGTGCGAAAAGTATAATTGTTACAACGCTTTGGGAGAATTACATAATTATAATAAACGACATAAAATAAATGCGCGAAAATAAATTACGAACGAGGGCGTTGGACCCTTTTGCAAAATATTATTAATAAGGAATTAAAATTAAGAGTTAAAAGAAAATGTTTTTTAGTATTTTTGTGTTTTTTGAGATTTAATAAAAAGGAATTAATTAAAAACCAAAATGAAATGTTAAACCTAGTTCTAATTATTTTTAAGTTTATTATGAAAGTATTAAAATTTAACCTAAATGCAACCCTAATTAGTTTACAAGTTCAATTATGAAAATAAATAAATCACTAATATTATGGCAAAAAACAAGGAAAATTAAAAGGAATAAAAAGTCATTAAACCTAATGCTATATTTTTGGATTTTTTTATGGAAGAAAGAATTAAAGTTGCAACCTAAATTAATACTAAGTTAATTTACATACAATTTATTTATGAAAATAACTAAAATAAAATAAATATTATATTGTTCTCTTTTTCTGATTTTTGTGTATTTTATAATTTGTAAAGAAATAGTAATTAGTTTAAACAAATAAAGAAAATAAAATAAGAATTAAAAATAAAACAAGAAAAATATAGAGAAAGCAAACCAGGGGTTTCAGGCCCTAAAGTGGAGGTTTTTGTTTCAGGGCATTATAATCAAATTAAATTATACCAAAAGCTTCGTACAGTCCCTGTGAGCACAAAACAATCCACAAAATACGTTAATGGTGCATGAATCGAAGTATGCGTTTATGGAAAAAATTCAAACCGTGTGACTTGTTCTTGCGTGTTCTTGGAGCTTTATGGCTTGTTTTTTTTTATTCCAATCCGTTCCTGGGAATATCAGCAGTGTGTTGGAATCACTCTAAGGCTTTGAATTGTGCTTGAATGTGGAATTCGGTTTTCAAATTTTCCTTGAATTTTGGAATTTGCTTATGGTGTTCTGTAGCAGCTTGTGCCCCCTTGGCTTTAGGGTTTGCTTCAATATTTATGTTGGAAGGGAATTATGGTACAAACTAGGTCAAAGATCCATGAAATAAGAGAATTAGGTTTAGGTTTTCCACCTTTAACAAACTTTCCCTTTTTTTAAGCAAACCAAGACTTGGTGTACAACATAACCCTAAACTAGGTCAAAGATCCATGAAATAAGAGAATTAGGTTTAGGTTTTCCACCTTTAACAAACTTTCCCTTTTTTTAAGAAAAACCAAGACTTGGTGTACAACATAACCCTAAACTAGGTCAAAGATCCATGAAATAAGAGAATTAGGTTTAGGTTTTTTCACCCTTAACAAACTTTCCCTTTTTTTAGGCAAAACCAAGACTTGGTGTATAATCTAACCCTAGCATGAGTTTGTGAGCTGGCACATGATATATGGAAGCTATCCCAATTCAAATGACACTATTTCATTGACTTTTGAATTTTATTTGAATTTTTAAAGATTTAAAATGAATTAAATTATCAAAAATTAAATAAAATAGAAAAATCAATATTTGGTCTTGAAATTAATCATGGGACACGTGTGTGGCATGACAAGGCTGAATCAAGTGGAAGAAAGTGGGCCCTTTTGTCAAAAATTGAAGTTTCAAGGATAGTTGACTTTTGCCATTTCACAAAAATTTCCCAACTTCTACAAGGCATACCTTGCTCAATTTTTAATCTTTTCTCATGTTCATGGACATTTTGGAAAGGTCTTTGAGTTCTTTAACCAATGCCTTTGGTCCCATGTCATTTTGATTTACCAATCTCAAGTTATGGTCTTTGACTTAAAGTCCCTTTTTGTTGACTTTTGAAAATGACCTATAATGTTGAAATTGATAACTTTTTGTGAGAGCATTTCTTGGATTTGAAGTATGAAGATGAGTTGTAGGAAATGTCTTTCTCTTCAAAATGAGCTTTGGATGGAATTTTTCTGATAATCCATGTGAAAGTTATGCCCTGGTCAATTTCAGTTGACTTTTTTCAGCTGTCCAAATATAGTAACTTTTGCATCTTTGATGATTTCTGAGCCAAATTTTGAGAATCATGATCAAGCATTGATCAAATGATGTTTG
Source organism: Vicia faba (assembly GCA_948472305.1). Lineage (NCBI taxonomy): Eukaryota > Viridiplantae > Streptophyta > Magnoliopsida > Fabales > Fabaceae > Vicia > Vicia faba. The sequence goes on along the minus strand of OX451735.1, from coordinate 93,902,147 downwards.
TGGCTTCAAAATGATATGTTGACCAAAAATTTGAACTCTTGACTGTCAAATGACCATTTTGCCCCTACAGTTGACTGTAGTGCAATTTAGGGTTTTGATTGTGCAATTTTGAGCTGAATGCCTTGAAACTTGATATGAGGATACTTGACCATCTTTGTAGGCATGTGAGACTTGATTGGGCTTTTGAACACTCCATTTTCTTGATCAGCACACAAACCCTAGTTTTGACTGTATGGAGGCCTTTGCACTGTGCAACTCTTGGGGAATTTTGTAGCTTGACTTGGCAGTTTATTGGAGAATATGGGAGGGCAAATTTTGGGGTACAACAGGGATCCATAAACTTTTTAACTTAGTGAAATTTTGCCCTAGTTTAGGCAGATTTTTTACCTAACTTCATGGAAACTTTTCACCTAGTTCCAAGAGGTATCTCAAGTTGCATTTCAAATATGGATTGTAGAGCATGTTACAAGCTTTCCAAAATGTCCAAGAACTCTCCAAGATCATTTATGGTTAGGGAGAATCAAAGAAGAGAAAATGGAAATTTATCACTTTTGTTCAAGCCATGATTACAATGCTTCAAAGTTGCAAATCAGTTCCTAGCATGCTTGTACTTTGAATTACAGGTCCTAATCCCTTCTACACTCCATAATTGAATTCTAACTCAGTGGATAAATGTTTTTTTTTCACTTTTGGAGCTTTGCACAAAGAATTATTCCAAAAATGGCATAAAGTTCATAATACCATTTTGATAAAGCAAGACTTTTACAACTTTGCAATTCTTGAGCCATGGACCTGATCTTTTGTTGCAAGAAAGATCCACAAATATCAGGCAATTTGTACCAACTCTATGCAGCTATGCAGCTAACAAGCAAGTCTGTACAGGCCTTTGGCATTGTCACCTCAAACTTTCTTCATAAGCAAGAAAGGTGGCCAAAAGTCAAGGAACTCGTGCATCTGATAAAGAGAAGGCTTGGCTTCATTTCAAACACCTTCAGAAACTTGTCACAAGCCTAAACATGAAAGCAAAAGACCTGAAACCTTCCCAAACACAAAAACCACATTTTTGCCCAAAACAGGGCAGCTTTTGCAAAACACTTGCCATTTCAAAACTTGCTCGTGCGTTTTGCCTTTCAACCCTTGAAACATCTTCCCTACATCACATCCAAGCTATCCAAGCATTCATCTTGCAACTGTGATATCAGTTTCACACTTCACCATTTTCATTTTGCAAGGTTGCAGGTTGACTCATGCAGGGAATTTCAGCCATCTACAAGGCCAACTAAGCATTGGAAAAGCTTGAGGGAACTTCAAGGAAGCTCACACGACCTTCAGGCCTCACTCAAAGTTCCCACATTGACATATCTAAACTCAGCTGAACAAGGTATTTTTCAAAGTTCTACCTCCTTATTTAGGCATCCTTAAGCTTAGATTTGTGAAGCAAAGATGTAGTCCTTAACTTGCTTAAGTTGTACATATGCATAGTTTTTATTTATATTAACTGAGTAGTGAGAATTTGAAGCTTGAAGTTCATGAAAAATTTAGGTCAGAAATTAGGGGTGATAAAATTCTCCTTCACCTTTGGGTGTTAGGTCACAAACTTTATATCACTGGAATCGTGAGTCCACAGGCTACACTTTTTATGTTATGAGTTTTTGATTTTATGCAAGCTAGAGCAAGATACAGATTGAAGGTAAAACGCGCGCAGAACGTTGGCTGGAGGACATGGACGAAGGTTGTTCTGGGCCCGGTGCGCTTGGGCCTGCTTTTTTACTTCACATACCCCCCATATTCCTATTTGCACACCCTGACCTATTTTCTTATATTTTCCATATTTTTTTTTCATTTTTATATTTATTACTTTTATTTATTTTTCTGAATATGGAAAAAATCTTGAAAAATATTTTCTTCATTTTTTGCATTTTTATTTTATTTTTTAATTATTTTTTGGCATAAAAATAGTTTATTAGTAATAATATACTTTATTTTCTTAAAATAAATTGTGAATATATTTAAATAAATATCATACATTTTTATTTTTATTATTCATATACCTAAAATATTATTTTCACACATATTTTATTTTTTTAATACTTGTAAATATTTTTATTTATTTATTTCTTGTACATAAATGAATAAAATAAATGATATAAAACATATTTTCTTTTAAATCAAAAAACTAGGGTTTCCCCTTTCAAAAAATAATAATATTATTTTTCTAATTTTTAGGACTTAAAAAATTTTATTTTCTCATACATAAAACAATTACAAAACATTTTTGCATAAATACAAATTATTGCATATTTAAATACTTGTTTATTTATTTATTTGTACAATAAATTTAATTGGGTTGTAATAGTGGATTAGGGTTTTATTTTGAGCAATATCCCCCATTCAAAACTTGTATCCCCTCTCCCATAATATTATTGTAATAGCTTAGATTTACTTTACGCAATTTATCGCATTATATGCATGTTTAGTAAACTAGGGTTTGTATGATAAGACAAAATCAAACAAATAGCATGACCTAATGCAAGACAAAAATTCATGAAAAATGACAACACATTACGCACAAACACCCCTAGGGTTTCATCCACTTGGTTGCCTAAACAAAATGGTCATGGTATGCATGCTAGGTATCTTGGCAAAACAAAATAAAACAAAAGATCATAGTCCCTCGATGACGCTATCAAAAGGTTACCTAAAAACAAAATAATCTTGGTCCCTTAAGCATGCTAAGATACTTGGCACCATTGCTATCATGGTCATACGATGACCCACGCCCGTCCCGTTTAACATCCAAAGATAGGGTTGTCTACCAAAACAATGGTGGGTCAACAATGTCAAAGGAATAAAAATGTACGAGAAAGACTTTTGAGTAGGTAGATAAGCTTCTAGTTACTTGGTCAATTTGCAAACAATCCTTTCTAATTTCAAAAACACACACACATTTCAAAACATTTTTCAAAACATATTACAAACATTGAAAACATTTTCAAAAGACAAACATCTTTGTATACATTCTTACGAACGAGAATCATTACAAAGATTGCCAAAACGATGGCCTCTTTTCAAAATACTTTCAAAACCACACAAAGCACCATTTCAAACAATTGCAAAAGCAAAGAAAGTGATCTAAATAAGTAACTAAGATCCCATGGAAAACCATGGATGAAAAGGGTGCTAGCACCTTCCCTTTTCATAATCTACCCCCCGAACTCAAGAAAACATCTCAAAGGTCTTTCCTGTGCTTTTTTACCTTTCCTTTTGGATAAAATAAAAGTCGGTGGTGACTCTTGCTAAACCGAAACATTTGCAAACATAAACACAAAACCTCAAGTCAGTTCTCCCACCGTATCACAATTGGTATCCTGGATTTTTGCTATGTGCTTGGAGTTTGGGTTGTTATAGACATATACTGATCGAATTCTTATCTAAGATGATTATCTAATAGTGTCTAGATTATAGAGATAGATTTAACGCTCTTATTCACTTGGGTGTCTATGATTAATGTCTTTGTGTTGGTTGTGTCGTGTTGAGAGATCGTGGACGATATTAGCACGATTGACTTATGTGTTATTGAGGTGGTTGAGAGATTGTCGTTGAGGTGATATAGTGGGTGTTGTGTTTGATACATGATGACATTGATGAGTATTGTAGGTTGAGTATGACTGGTCGATATGTTTAAGTTTATGAGGAGGGGACTATATGCATGCTCGATAAGTCTCTTCTCCGAAGAATGAATTATTTTCTTGTTAATAACTTTTAATTCCCTCATTTACTTTAAACCCATTTTAACCCAAACTCATTAACGAGAGATTTGTAAAATGAAAATTCAGTAGCACTAATCCTTGTAGAGATGATACAATATAACCTATATCACCCTATAAAAATACTTACTTTTGCTTATCGTTTTTCTGCTTCAACAAAATGGCACCGTTGTCGAGGATTGGTTTTTATTGGATTGCATTGTGATAGTTTCTTTGTTTTTGAGTTTTGTAATTAATGTATATGTTGTATAGAAATTGTATATGAACTTGTTTATGTTTACCATACTTGTACATGTTTTCTATAGTTGTGAATTTTTTATATCGTTGTTTGTTTCCTTTCACGTTTGCTTGTGTGTTAGTTAGGAATAACCAGGTGGAAGCAACTTGGAGGAACGTTCTTAAATAACAGGCGTCGGGCTTATGACGTAAAACAAGCATGTTTTATTGTTTTTCATTTTGTTAGTTTATGTAGTGTGTTAATTGTTGTTTAAACAAGTTGAAATTGGAACTGTTTTAAATTCTCAAATCTTCACTTTTCAACTTGTTTATTCACTTTTACCTGGTTGTTTTGTTGTGTTAATTGTGTTTTTCCAAAAAGCTTGTTTTTATTAGCTTGAGTAAATTTGTATGTGTGTAGATTTTGTGTAGTTGTATAAATGATATGTGTAGGTGATAAGTGGATGTTGCATAAAACTGTTGTTAGTATCCTATTTTTCTACTACTGGTGTAGCGCGCTTAGCACGAGCATGGCCGCTTAGAGCACTTTGTTGTGTTGCGCCAGTTGTAGTGGTAGAAATGTTGAGACTAAGCCATTGGATTGACTTGACTCGCACAGATCAAATGAAAATCGCCACCAAGCTTTATTGTTTCCAACAGAATAGAAAAAGAGAGAATAACCCAAAAAAAGGGGGAGAGAATCTAAGTTCGGGGGTTGGTTATGCAAAGGGAAGGTATTAGCACCCTAAACATCTACGGTACACCACAGGAACCTGTTTGTAAATTTGTCTTTTGGCTATAAGTGTTGTATACAAAAATAGATGGTGGAGATGAGAAAAGAAGTATTTTTTTTATAATTTTTGCACCCGCCGCAGTCGCAAACCTGTAGTGCCTACGTACCACCTTCCGTGCAATAGGGGATCAGGGTACTCATAGTTCACCTTTAAAAATTTTAAAACACAAGTGTGTTGGTTAATTTTAAGAGACGAGACATCATCATTATATCCGAATGGAAGAACATACTTACTACCCACGATTATGAGAAAGGAGAATTTATGCCATCTCAAAGTGGAGGATATAGCTTGGATTTTAAACTCAACAAAGCCTCGCTCAACACCCAAGTGGGAAATATCTCACTTCACTACATATCGTAGAAGTATAGTAGATCGCATTATTACAAGGATTGACAAGAGTCTAATCTTTTGAGAAAAGTTTAAGTAAAAAGCCACAATGGCTAAATGGTTTGAATTAGATTGATTGACTTTTAGTCTTCTCACAAAAAATGTCAAAGTATGATTAAGTTGTTTAAAATTTTATTAAGAAAATATTTTTGAAAGTGCAAGGACCTAAGTCCAAGTTTATTATGAAAGCGATTCAAGTTTAGCAAACAAGAATAGTTTGAAAATGAGGGAGAATATTTTTGAAATTAAAGAAGATGGGAGGAGATGAAGGGACAAACCTAAAGCATGAGCTAAGAGCTAGGCAAGAGACCCGTCTAACCAACAAGGAGCCAACACTTGACACAAATAGTCAATGTAGAATTCCCATCCTTTGGATCGAAACCGGGAAAGCAAAGATACTAAACCTCTTAAGAATACCATGCTTCAAATGCATTAAGTCTTTATAAAAATTGGGCAGAGTAACGGCTGTATACAGAGGAATTCCCAATCACAGAAAAAGCATATAATCAGAATAACCTGTAAACAAAGAAAATCGACCCAATGTCTTGCGGTAAACCCCAAGAACTCTAGACAAAATAACAGTAGAAGTCACAAGGTCCCAAGGTAGGTCAATGTCTCTACTCCTAGGTCCAAAAAGTCCATAACTCCATCATGCCAAGGATAGTAATCAAATAGTCCAAGCAACCTTAAAGTTTTTTATTGTTCAATTTGATTATTAGGTATCTTCAAAAATAAAATGAAAGCTCAAGTGAGAAAAATAAAAATGACATAAGGATAAATGCTCAAGTGATGAAAGATGAAAATAACATGAAATGAAAATGCTAAAATAAATGGTGCGTAAAAGTAAAGACGTAAAGTAAAAGCATGAAATAAAAAGTCAATTGTTAATGGGTTAGAAATTAGAGGTTAGTTGAATGACCATCTTGAAACTTGCATTTGAAAACTCATTAGAATATTGATAAAATCAAAGCCTCTTAACAAGAAGTTTCATTTTCTTTTTGTTAAATATATCATTCATTTCAAATTCTCGAGGCGACAATAAATGATCAACGATGTTTAAATGATTCACTTAGTCCAAAATTTATGGAGATTCATTAGAGGATTGATAAGACCAAAGCCTCCTAACAATGAACCTCAAGGTTATTGGATCAAAAGGTTTCAAATTAAACATATATGGGCTTGCAAACATAGGTTTGGGCCACGAATGATCCTTTCTCGAGTTGGGACAAAATTTAGCACTATGTTAAGCAGTCGTAAGTGGACTTATATAGAAGTCGCACCTATTTTAAGGCCGGTCAATTGTAATTTATTTGCCATATGTTTGGAGAAATAATATGTAGATTATTCTCTAATAACATGTAGCACAAATGAGAATGGGATAACATGAAGAGGGAGGGCAAATATTTGAATCAAAGATTTTAATCAAACTATCATTAAAATCAACCATCCATTTTGGTGGAGTTAAACTCAACACCCAAGATCCAATGATGTTAATGAAGCTCATGATCAAAAAATCACATAGCCAAAATATATTAAAAAAATAGATTACATTTAATGAACAAAATAAAAAGGAAAAATGATTTTTAAATTGTTTTAAAAATGAAAATAAATGGTAAAATAGAAAACTATATTCAAAGTATCAAAGAAAAATTTAAAGTGATCATAGAAAAATCAGAAGTGATCTCAAATATTTTTATAAAATTTTTGGTGATTTTTTAAAACAGAAAAGCATTTTTAAACTAATTAAAATCACTCAAATAAGTGGAAAAAAAGATTAAAATATAATAGAAGTCAAAATAAAATTGTAGAAAAATTTCAGAAAGTTAGAATAGGGAAAATGATTTTTTATAAAAAAAATTAGAATTTAAAAATACCAAAAAGTATTTTTTTTTTAAATTAGAAACAAGTCAAAATAAAGGAAAAACTATAAAAAAATATCAAATCTAAAAATAAAATAATGAAAAAATAAAAATCAGAGAGATAATATTTGAAAATATTTTTGTGAAATTTTTCATAATTTTTGAGTTAGAAATGAATTTTCTATGATTTTTTGAAGTTTAAATCAAGTAAAATAAAAAATCAGAAAATAAAATAACAAACCAAAAAATATATGGACCATCTGATCATTGTCAAAACGTGTTAGTAAACAGATCCAATGGATCTGGCGCGTTGTGCATATCATGAACTTTATTGGATATCACACTTGATCATTTTTTTTATTTAATAAAAACAACTTAAAATGTGGCACGTTGGATGGAGTCTGACTCACTAAAGTAATCAGATCCAAGGGCTCCTGAGACACGCACATGGTAAAATAAACACACCACATCATTGGTTGAAGATGATACATGTCATTGTCTTCAACCTCCAGCCACCCTAAAATGAAATTCCACAAACTGTAAAATTAGCAAACCAGACTGGTACCATTAGATTCGTCTCTTCAAGACAATTATAATGGAATCATCGTGTCAAATTTATATAAATTGAGTAAGGCTTGAATTGAGAAAAAGCAGAAATAATAGCGAGCACAAAATTCTGGAATATCTCACTCAAATCTCAATGAAATTACAAATTATAAAAAGCATGAGAATCAGAAGGATGAAGAGAGTAGATTAGTCTTTTATTTGGATCAATTTGACCAAGAAATATACTTGATTGAATTAACAAAAAGTTGGTCTGAAACTGGACTTCTATAGAACAATATAGGTCACAATTCTTAAAGGTAAGAGTAGGGTTAGCTTCAGAGAAGTTCAACGAAGCTAACTGAATGGAGCTTTTAGTGTTTTGGAGTGAGAATGAGAGAAATCAGAAATTCAAATTCAGAGTTTGTCTGGTATCTGAACATGGATCAATTGACTATCAAAAGCTTGTGAAAATAGGTGGAATATGCATCTTATTTATAGGAGAGGATGAGGCAATGCTTAAGCATGTGAATGAGAGTGTAATTGAGTGAATTCGTGTGAACCTGAAGCATGAGAAATGTGTGACTTGTTTAGTATCAAAACTCAGCCAAAACTTGTGTTTATGATGCTAAATGCTTTTGGAAAGTTGCTAAACATGATTAGAAGCAAAAATGCGTATAAACATTGTGTTTAGAGGGCACAATATGGATTGCAAATTCTGACTTGGAAGGAAAATTTAGTTTCAAGGTACCATCTTTGAATCCATGGTGTTCACAACTCAAGGGGTCTTAGTGAATGATTCTTGAAGCATTTGGAAGATAAGGTCACAATCTTTGCAATGTGCCAAGGATGAGATCAGATGGATGTTTGAGCTAAAAGTTGTGATGAGTCAAAGTTGAGAAAAAGATTCTGACTTTTTGTACTTAGAAAAATTCTAAGTTTTTCTTCAAAAGTGATCTATAATGTTTTGAGTTCAAACAAGGCCTTCCTCCAAAATTGAGTTATTATCATTGATGATAGCTTGAAGTAAACTTCCCAAATAGCATTTTGAAACTTGAATCACTCAAAAATACCAAGTATTGAAAAACTTATGGCCTTGTAAAATTAGTGAAAATTCATGAGGTGGCCTATAATCTTTTGAGTTCTTAGGGCATCTTCCACCCATTTTCAAGTCTTGCACATAAATGAAGAGTTGAAGTTCACATTCTTAAGATCATTAAGGAAAAAGAATGAGCTCAAGGAGATAAAAATTGACCAAGTTATGATCTTTTGAAGTCACATAAGGGAATTTGATGGCCAATCTAGAGGACTTGTAATATTTCTTCATCATTAGGCATCTTCCACATATAATTTTCTTGAAACTTTTGAAGTTATTTGTCGATAACCCTTTAGAGATAAGCATATCTTTGGAATCACACAAAAATATCAAAAGATGAACAAGATATACCACTTAGAAGTTCAAAACCCTAGCTCCTAAAGCACAAAGATGACTTGGAAACCCCTTTCACTTTTGACAAACTTTCTTGCACAATCACTTTTGCCATGTGAATAGAAGTTATTGTGGATGATAATAAGAAACCATAGCAATAATAACCACTTCCAAATATTAAGAATTGAAAAAGTTATACACTTGTGATCAAGGAATCAAGAACTTTTCCAATTAGGTCAAACTTCTTTAATCAACCCTTGTATCTTTTGACTTTCTTAGACAAATTCAGGCATGATGAATCATAGTAGACCTTGTCATGGTATTAGTTTAAATCATCTTCAATGATGAATATTGAATCTCAATGAAGCTTTGTTGAAGAAGGCATGGAAATAAACTCATGAACCTATGAATCAACCTGATGAAGTGTGTTGTGCCCTCACTTATAGGATCATCAATTAGAGCATACATTCATTGTATTTGTTAGTTAAAAGTTAATCAATAAAAAACATATATAATCATAATATACAAATCAAGGTATTTGGTGATCCCTCATGAGCAAACCTATCTTGATATGATTGAATTTATATGAGATGATAGAGGAATCATAGGGGTAAAAATTAGGGTACAACATCTGCCCTTATTTAAGTGTTTCTATATGGAGATATAAAGGTTAAAATATTTGTGTCGACGCGATTGAAGATACTTAAATATAAAACAAGCCATATTTTTGGCCCTAAGATACCATGCAATGCTTATGGTTATGAATGCAAATGAATGGCTCCAAAGGTGACATAGAACACCACTGGGGAAGTAGGAAATAAAAACACAGATCAAAAGAAAACACGACCAGGAAAATAAATCACTAGTGAACAAAAGACTCGACTATATTGGGGTAAGGCCCAAGGAGGATATAAAGAAACATCAACTAAAATATTGAGGAGAGAAGTAAGGGATGATACAACTGGAAAATGATTGCAAACTGTCCACTCACTGAGAAGATAGCAAAAAAGTAACATCGACCCACAGGTGTAAAGAAATGGTAGGATAATACCAGCAAATACCAATATTAGGGTAGATCACAAATGGCCAGCATCAATACTTATAACTGGAAACATACGAATTCTTCAGAGAAAAGTGAATCTCAATGATGAACTATCTCCCATAATGACGAGACTACCATTCATCAGAGTAAACATCTCAACAAAAAACTCTCCCATAATGACGAGACTACCATTCATTGGAGTAACAAACCTCAACAAAGAAATATCTCCCATAATGACGAGACTACCATCCATCATAGTAAAAAACCTCAACAACAAACTATCTCCCATAATGATGAGACTGCCATTAATCAGAGTAAACATCTCAATAATGGACTATCTCCCATAATGACGAGACTACCATTCATTGGAGTAAACATCTCAACAACAAACTATCTCCCATAATGACGAGACTACCATTAATTGGAGTAACAAATCTCAATAATGAACTATCTTCCATAATGACAAGACTACCATTCATCGGAGTATACATATCAACAAAGAACTATATCCCATAATGATGAGACTACCATCCATTGGAGTAAACATCTCAACAACAAACTTTCTCCCATAATGACGAGACTACCATCCATCAGAGTAAACGTCTCAACAACGAACTATCTCCCATAATGATGAGACTACCATCCATTGGAGTAAACATCTCAACAATGAACTATCTCCCATAATAATGAGACTACCATCCATTGGAGTAACAAACATGAATCTTCTTTGGGAACAAACAGACTTACTGGGGAAGTACAGGTTTCTCAAATAAAGAGACATGTCATCTACTGTTATAAGAAACCAGTTGGAAAAAGAAATATGACTTCTCTGGGGAAATGCTAATATATTTCTTCTGAAGAGATAAAGTCTTCTTGTGCAAAATAAATGCACATTCTCAATCCATGGCTCAGAGCCTACAAAAATTAGAATAATAATGTTGTCGGGTATCACAGATTAGAACAAGAAATAAATCAGAGTGAAACAGTCAGCCAAGATAGCACCTGATGAGAAATAAACTCAAAAGGGGACTACATTCCATCCAGATAATAAGCTGAAAAAAGAAGGCTAAAGAAAAATTCTTCCACGATGTACAAATCAGTGGGGAATTTGAAAGAATATACACTTTCTGCTTAAGGCTGACACTCTATTGGAGAGAGGGTAACATAATTCTACAAGATAGGGTAATATGCCAACAAAATATTAATGAACGCAAATGAGAAATGAATTGTTAAATTCAGCCATGCGTTATGTATGTATGAATGTATGAATGTTATTATTATGTATATGTTGATAAAATAGACATACAACACCAGGAATAACCAGACGGAATCAGCTTGGGTAACGTCAACTACTCGGCTAAATCACGTCTAGGAGGAAAATTTCACAAGAAAGTAAGCACCAACTGAGGAAATAAATTCCTATTTTGTGGCTTAACTTCACTAGAAGAAATCCAAAAATAATCAAAACAATAAATCAATACAAATACAGGGATACAACATCCTCCTCCAAGCTTCACCGGGGAACATCACAGAATTCAATGGGGAAAATAGTGTTTCAATATCTAGATTTTCACTAGAGATAATAATATTGACTTCATTAGGGCATATGGAAACCAAATCGTCGAGACTTCAAATGGGGATCTCGTGCTGATTTCAATGGGGAGGATAATACCACATTGTCGAGGGGAAACCAAAATAAGTTTTTCAATACCAAGAGAGATGATTACATAAACTTCCCTGGGGAGAAATTATGAAACCACATGGGGATAATAACTTTCAGAGAGAGACGTTATCTCAGCTTTACTTGGGGGTTTTAAGAAATCAAACAATTCAGTAAGAAATCAAAATTATGGGGATTTTAAATCAAACCGAGCACTTGGCGGGAAAAAACCCAAAAAGTTGACAATTGTTTCAACACTTCTTACAAAAGATACCGCCCTTGCCTAGTTGTTGGGGAATCTGGGGTAGGTGCTTCAGACTATGCAAAACCCGAAATCAAAATAATCAATCCTGGAAAAAACTGGATCCAGACTAGGGAAAAGAGGATTAAAAATCCGACGTTGCACCATACATTCATTGGTATCATCTCCAACTATTTGAGAAACACAATAAAATCATACGAATATCTGCGAAAGCGACCTGAAAGAACTTTCCTGGGGAATACATACTTCCAAAATTTCAGAGTTCGTCCATCTTCGGAATCACATTTTTTGTTTTTCTTGAGTCACAACATCTAAAGTAGAAAGTAATTTGTAAATTCTTTTCAAAAAATTTTTTATTATTAAATATCTTTGTTTTGAAAATTATTATCAATAATAAATGGAGTCTTTGTAAGCATAATAAAATGAGAATTGCAAAGAATTGGATAAAAGCTCGAACTTTATTAATAGAATGGTAGTCTGCGAATGGTGAGACTCCATAAATGATTACAAAGTTTAGAAAATGGTATTACATTGGAAAAGATACATTGAAATACAATGACCTCTATTCTCTCTAACAACTTTGAATTCCTGATCTGCGACTTTTGTTGAAGTGTGGTGAGGATCCAAGTATATTGTTGCTTCAATGATCAAGTCTTGTCTGACGAAGTTACTTGCCAAGAAATCCCTAAATTTTTCCTAGGTTGCCCTTGCGGGTTTTTAACCTAGCAGGAGAATTTATTCTTTTTGTGTCTCTTATTTTTGCCTAGACCGTCCTTTCGGGTTTTCAGCCTACTAAGATGCTTCTTTTTTTCCTAAGCCGCCCTTTCAGGTTTTCGACTTAGCGAGTTGTTCTTCTATTTCTTTAGGCAAAGTATTTCTTGACTACATCAGCCTTCATAGGACGTGGGAACTCCTCACTATCCATAGTTTCAAGAATTAATGCACCACCAAAGAAGACTTTCTTGACAACATATGTGACTTCAAAATTGGGAGTTCACTTGCCCCTAGAATCAATGTTAAAAGACATGATCTTTCTGAGCACGAGATTTCCTTTTCTGAATTCACAAGGCTTTACCTTCTTATCAAAAGCTTTATTCATTCTTTTCTAGTATAATTGGCCATGACACAAGGACGTCATTCTCTTTTCTTCAATCAAATTCAATTGGTCAAATCTGTTATGGACCCACTCAGCCTCTGACAACTTGGTTTTCATTATCACGCGTGAAGAGATAATCTCAACCTCAACAGGGAGCATTGCTTCCATACCATACACAAGAGAGAATGAGGTTGTCCCTGTTGAAGTGCAGACATATGTACAATATCCATGCAAATAAAAAGGGAGAATCTCGTGCCAATCTTTATAGGTAATAACTATTTTTTGGATGATCTTCTTGATATTTTTATTGGCAGCTTCAATAGCCCCATTCAGCTTTGGCCTGTAAAGAGATGAATTGTGATAGACAATCTTAAACTCTTCAGAAAGTTCTATCATCATCTTGTTATTCAGATTTGAGCCATTGTCAGTGATAATCCTGATTGGCACACTATTGTACCCCAAAATTTGCCCTCTCATTTATCAAGAATTTGCTCACAAGATTTCCTTAGACTCAAGACTGCACTAGGGTTTAATCAGCTCAAGACACCTCTTTAAACACTGATGACCAAAATTATGGTTTGATATTGCACAAGAATTTTTGAAATTCCCATTCCCCATATGACTTTCATGGATCGTTATGGACCCCTAATATTACTCATGTTAAGTTTCAAGCTTTGGATCACACTTTTGCTAAGTCAATTGAGCAGTTGACCTAAAAAACAACTGTATTGGGGAAAAAGTCAACTATGGCTAATTTACAGTCAAACTTCATAATTTTTTATCCACATCAGCATTTTATACTTATATGTATCATTTGATCAAGTTTGTACCACAATTCCTCAAGAAATTTGATCAAATCTCCAAAAGGGCAAAATGGTCAAAATTAGGGTTTTGACTGGGAAAGGGAAATCTATGATTTTTGACCTAGTAAATGGTCAATTGGTTTAAGGCATGATCTCAAGAGTCCAATTGCATCATTTTGACCTAATGACATGGTTCAAAATATTGCAAGTCCATTGGATTGAGAGATGAATTTTTCAGTCAATTGATCAAAAGTCAACTGTATACTTAAAAGTCAAACTTTGACTTTTTGGTCAAATTCAAGTGCCAAAGATCATAATAAATCAAAACATGTCAAAATATGAAACTTATTCATCAATAAATAAAAAAGTCAAGATTTTATTTTGAAAAGTCAAAATTTCTAAACTTAGAAATTTTTCTAAGTGTTGGAAATTTGATATTTTTTCACAACTTTGAACAAACTTTTCACCATGATGCAAGATGATTCAAGAGAAACTTCCAACATGAAAGTTGTAGATCTCCATGAAATATATAAACTTTCTTTACACAACCCCTTACAAAAGTTCTTGGATCTCAAGTTATAAATTTATGAACATGTGGTCATGAAACTAAACACTTAGTGAAATTTTGCCCTAAATTTGGTCAGGATTTTGACCCAACTTCATGGAACTTTTTCATATAGTTCCAAGGGGAATCTTCAAAATCAATTCAAATATGGGTTGTAGAGAACATTGCAAGCTTTCCAAAATGTCGAATAACTCCTTAAGATCATTCTTGAGTAGGTAGAATCGAAGAGATGAAGTTAGGGTTTTATCACTTTTATTACAAGTCATTTTAGTGATGAACAAAATTCAAATTCAAACCATGCTGCATAAACACTACTTGGAAGGCCTCAAACTTGTTATGCACTCCATAATTAATAGTTTACACAGCTGTTAGAGGCCTCACTTCAAGCATTCAATGCATGGACATGCTTTTTATCCATTTTTGGAAGAAAGGTTACATTGCCATTTTGATAAAGTGACTTTTTGTACAAAACTTGTTATTGAGCCTTGCACTTATTCTCTTCTGATTAAACAGGTCCTATAACTCATGAGAAATGTTTCAAACACTTACAATTACCCATCTCATGCTTATACCTCTCCTTGAAACTTGTTTCCCTCTTTTCTTTAAAATCAAGTAACCTAGCCAAAGGCTAAGAACTGGTACTTCTGACTTGCCAAAGCTCTCAAACATTTTTGTTTATACATACACAAACCATTTGACACAAACACACGAATGCTCAAGCCTTGAAAGAACCAAAAACTCAGAATCATACTACACACTTCCATTTTCACACAAACTGATCAAAAACTTGAAACTCATAATCTACTCGTGCGTTTCTTGGGCTTTTGGTTTCTAAAGTTTCTAAATATCATATAAAGTTAATCCCATACCCTGTTACAGAACTGTAACACCATTCACACCATCCTCGATTTTCAAAAACTCAACTCTGCACATTGACTTCTCCAGACAATTTCAGCCATCCATTGTTCAAGCTAGTCATTGCATTAGCTTCCTGGGACCTCAAGGAAGCTAACCTGATCATCACCATCACTTGAAACAAGCTCAAACTCAAAACACGATTTCCAGTTTTGAGGTAAGTTTTCTCAACTTTGAACTCTTCATACAGGCATCATCAATAGTTTATTTATGAACAAAACATGTAGATATCATTGCCTTAAAGCTAACCATGTCCATAGTTTCAATTAATTTTGCTTGAACTTAGAGAATTTTGAAACTGAAGTTTCTGAGATTTTTAGGGTTCAGATTAGGGCCATTAAAATTCATGCTTATCTTTGATCTATAGTTTTAATGCTTTACATTTCTGAAACTGTGATAGAATTTGCTATAAGTTTCATGTTTACAGTTTTCATTTTTGATGAGAAATGAGCAAGTTATAGTTGGTCTGGCTGGAGGTTGAAGATGAAGTCATCAGGACACGTTTTGCCTTACCTATTTATTGATTTGCCTATGTTAACGGATGTATAGCCACCCCATTGGTAGAAGTGTGCGCCTGTAACCTTTGGGACCTGGGTTCGAGCCCTAGTGGTACCCTTTTGTGTTTTTATTCTTCATATTTTTGCACCATCCTGATTTTTGCAAGCACCTGGGCCTTATTGGGCTTATACTGTTTTTTTTTAATTTTTTGCTTACTAACCCCCTTGCAGGCTAATTGTACCCTTGGCCCAAGTTTATTATTTTTATTTTTATTTTTTATTCATTTCATTTTTATTCTCTTAAATATTTTTCCTAATATTAAAAAATCACAAAAAATAGATTTTCGTTTTAACTTAGTTTATTTTATTTTTCTCACAAAAATTATTTTATTTAACTATACATTATTTATTTTTATGGACTAGTCTTGTAAATTGAATTAAAACTAGGTTATTTACTTATTTTCTTTTACACCAATTAAAATATATTATTTTAATATTAAAAAAGGCCAAAAATATTTTATAATACTATAAATATTTTCAAGACAAAAATACCAAAAAAATACTTTTTCTAAACTTATTTTCTTTAATAAATTAATGAATTAGGGTTTTATTAATTTTCTTTTCTTAGTGAATTAGGTTTACTTTTAAGTTTAATTAATTATTTTCTTTAATTAATTATATTAAGACAAAATCCCTTTTTCCTAAAAAATCAAACATATATCCATTTACTTCACATTGTGCATTTTTGTATATTTATTCATTTTGTACATTGTATCCATTTAAATTCCTTGTACATTGATGCCAATTCAATATGGTTGTAATAGACTAATTAGGTTTTATATTCTTCCAATCCCCATTCAATTTGTATACCCCCTCCCCACAAATGTTGCAATAGCGTAGTAACTTTAAATTTTGCAATTTATCAATTTTATATATAACATGCTAGTAATTAGGGTTTGTATAGAAATACTAAAACCAATACTTAGAAAACCCTAATTCAAGACAAAAACAAGCATGAAAACAATACATTTGCACACAAGCACCCCTAGGGTTATTCCACTTGGTTGCCTTATACAAAATGGCCATATTACGCATGCGAGGTATCCTAGAAAAACAAACAAATATGAGATCATAGTCCCTCGATGATGCTATCTAAGTTGCCTTTCAAATGATCTTAGTCCCTTAAATAAAATGCTAAGATACCTTGTAACATTGCTAATCATGGTTATACGATGACCCATGCCCGTCCCGTTTACATCCAAAGATAAGGTTACTTACCAAATCAATGGTAAGATAACAATGTCAAAGGAAAAGAAAAATGAACAAGAAAGACTTTTGAGTAGGTAGAATGCTCCTAATTACTTGCTCAATTTCAAAACAAAACATCCTTGTTATTTTCAAAACAAAACATCCTTTCTATTTTCAAAACAAATACCTACACTTTCAAAACATCTTACAAAACTTGAAAACATTTTAAAAAAGATCAAATATCTTTGTATACATTCTTACGAACGAGAATCATTACAAAGATTGCCTAAACAATGGCCTCTTTACAAAATACTTTCAAAAACCACACAAAGCAAATTTCAAATAAAATCAAGTGATCTAGCAAGTAACTAAGAGCCCATAGAAAACCTTGGGTGAAAAGGGTGCTAATACCTTCCCTTTTCATAATCTACCCCCCAAACTCAAGAAACAATCTCAAAGGTCTTTCCTGTGCTTTTTCACCTTTCCTTTTGGATAAAAGAAAAAGTCGATGGTGACTCTTGCTAACCGCAACATTTGCGATCAAACACAAAACCTTCAAGTTAGTTCTCCCATCGTATCACAGAACTGGCGACTCTGTTGGGGACAATTCTAAAAGTGGGGTTACCTTAGGGTTAGATCACATTTACTTGCTTTCATTGTTTCACTTGTTTGCTTTACATTATGGTTCTTTGTTTGGGTTTGAATCCTCTACCCGGATTTGGGACACCTGATAGGTAAGTAGAAATACATTGTAGAAATTGTGCGAGGTATACCGACATGGTAGAAATACATTGTAGAAATTGTGCGGGGTAGAAATTGTTTGTATATACATACTTGTACATAACATCATGAACATCATAACATCATCTTTGTTCTTGTTTTGTAGGATATGGATTCTCTTCGCAGGAAAAATATTCAAGTCAACCTTGTAAGGATCCCTCCACAACTTAAGGAGCTAGCTGCAAGGTTTCCTTAAAACTCTCCATTCACCGAGAGACATGGTCGCCTACTTAACTTGGTCACCTCTAACACAGATGAAGACATGATGAAGGTGATCTTTCAGTTCTTTGATGCTTTATACCATTGCTTCACATTTCTCGACTATCAACTTGTGCCTACTTTGAAAGAATTCTCCCGACTCTTGAGAATTCCCATTCTCAATTAACTACCTTTCAACGGTACATAAAGAGACCCAAAGCCATAAGAGATTGCACAAGCTCTGCACTTGCACTCGTCTGAATTCAAAACTTATTGGGAAACAAGGAGTGGTTTCAAAGGTTTCTTGGCAAAGTTCATGTTTGAGAAAGCCCAAAACTGTTGGAACTCCTTGGATTTGCAAGCCTTTAAGGAAATTATGGCTCTCCTCATCTATGGTATGGTTTTGTTTCCAAATCCTGACCAACTCATAGATGTGAACGCCGTCAAAATTTTCATATCCCGCAACCCGGTACCTACATTGCTAGGGGACATCCTACATTATTTTCACACTCGCACTATGAGGAAAATAGGTGTCCTTATGTGTTGCACTCCTCTCTTGGCAAGATGGTTTATTTTGCATCTTCCCCAATCTGTATTAAAGAACGAGCAAGGTTCAAGGTTGTCACAAAGGTTGATGACGCTCAAACATTCAGACATCTGTTTTAACCCAAAATTTCCCCTCTCACTTACCAAGAACTTTCCCATAAGTTCTCCTTGGGATCAAGACTGCATTAGGGTTTGATCAACTAAAGACACCCCTTTATGCCCTGATGACCAAAATTAGGGTTTGAGATTGCACAAGGATTTTTGGACTTCCAATGCCCCATATTATTTTCATTGATCATTATGTACCCCCAAGATTACTTATGTCAAGTTTCAAGCCTTGGATCACACTTTTGATCAGTCAATTGAGCAGTTGACCTAAAAATCAACTGTATTGGGGAAAAAGTCAACTATGGCCAATTCACTGTCAAACTTCATAATTTTTGGTCCACATCATCATTTTAAACTCATGTGTATCATTTGATCAAGTTTGGACCACAACTCCTCAAGAAATTTGATCAAATCTCCAAAAGGGCAAAATGGTCAAAATTAGGGTTTTGACTAGAAAAGGGAAATTTCTGATTTTTGACCTAGCTAATGGTCAATTGGTTTAAGGCATGATCTCAAGAGTCCAATTGCATCATTTTTACCTAATTACATGGTTCAAAACATTGCAAGTCCATTGGATTGACAAATGAATTTTGTAGTCAACTGTATACCGAAAAGTCAAACTTTGACTTTTTGGTCAAATTCAAGTGCCAAAGATCATAATTCATCAAAACATGTCAAAATATGAAACTTATTCATCAAGAAATCAAAAAGTCAAGATTTCATTTTGAAAAGTCAAAATTTCTAAACTTAGAAATTTTTCTAAGTGTTGGAAATTTCATGTTTTTTCATAACTTTGATCCAAATTTTCACCATGATGCAAGATGATTCAAGAAAAACTTCCAACATAAAAGTTGTAGATATCCATGAAATCTACAACTTTTCTTTACCTAACTCCTTCCAAAAATTCTTATCTCAAGTAATTATTTTATGAACATAGGGTCATGAAACTAAACATAGTGAAATTTTGCCCTAATTTAGCCAGGATTTTGACCTAACTTCATGACACTTTTTCACATAGTTCCAAGGGGAATCTTCAAAAGCAATTCAAAGATGGATTGTATAGCACATTTCAATCTTTCCAAAATGTCCAAGAAATCCTTGAGATCATTCTTAAGTAGGTAGAATCGAAGAGATGAAGTTAGGGTTTTGTTACTTAATTACAAGCCATTTTTGATGAACACGTGAACCAAATCCATGCTAGGCTGCATAATCTTTACTTTGCAGGACTCAAACTTGTTTGTCACTTCATAATTAAATGTTTACACAGTTTTTAAAGCTTTGATCCAAGAATTTGAGCTATTATCCAAGTTGCATTTCCATTAATGGCACAAAGTAACATTGCCATTCTTGTAAAGCAAGCTTTTTGCATAAAGTTCACATTGAGCCTCTAACTTGTTCCCTATGATTACACTTCATCCACAAAGTCAGAAGCAAGCTTGTTTAAAGCATAACCACTCTATCTTAGCAAGTACACAAGGCATGGAAACTTGTTTTGTCAAAAAATCACATGTTTAACTTAAACATGTAAATTTGAATTCTGATCAACTAGAGCACTCCAAACTTGTTGCTTATAAATAGAGTCACTATTTGTGAGCCAGAACACGAGCTTAAGCACCCTGAAATACACCAAAACTCTCTCAAATCAGAAATTGCACAAAAACTCCATTGTTGCACAGTTTTTGACCTTGAACATCAAACTCCCATTTCCCTCGTGCGTTTCTTGGCCTTTTAGTTTCTAAAGCTTCCTTACATCAAGTGTAACTTATCCCTATAATTGTTTCATTTCTGTAACATCATTTACCCTATCTTCTATAACCAAAAATAGAGCATTGCACATTGACTTCTCCAAGTCATTTCAGCCACTCTCAATTCAAGAAAACCATTGCATTAGCTTCCTATGACCTCAAGGAAGCTAACCTAATCATTGTAACACCTTGAAACAAGCTCAAACTCCAAACACGATTTCCAGTTTTGAGGTAAGTTTTCTCAACTTGGAACTCTTCATACATGCATCATCAATAGTTTATTTGTGAATAAAACATGTAGATATCATTGCTCTGAAGCTAACCATGTCCATAGTTTCCATTAATTTTGCTTGAGCTTAGAGAATTTTGAAACTGAAATTTCTGAAATTTTTAGGGGTCAGATTAGGGCCATTAAAATTCTTGCTTATCTTTGATCTATAGTTTTAATACTTTACATTTCTGGAATCGTGAGAAAATTTGCTACAAGTTTCATGTTTACAATTTTCATTTTTAATGAGAAATGGGCAAGTTAAAGTAGGTCTGGTTGGAGGTTGAAGATGAAGTCTTCAGGGGGCGTTTTGCTTTACATATTTATTATTTCATTTGTATTAACGGATGTATATCCACCCTAGTGGTAGAAGCGTGCGCCTGTAACCTATGGGACCTGGGTTCGAGCCCTAGTGGTACTCTTTTGTATTTTTTTCATGTTTTTGCAATTCTGACCTTTTTTGTTTGGCAGGCGCTGGGCCCGTTGGGCCGGGTTCATTTTTGGTTTTTGCTAGCTGACTTCCATACTGACTTTTGGCACCCCCTGGCCCAAATTATTTTTTTTATTCATTTATTTCATTTTTTTATTTTTATTTTTCTTAAAAATATTTCCTAAATACTAAAAATCAAAAAAATACAAGAAAATGATATATGTTTATATTTTGACTTATTTTATTTTTCCATAAATAGAAATATTTTTATTTATTATACTTTATTTATTTTATTAAGTAAATCTTATAAACTCAATTAATATTACTTTATTTATTTATTTTTCTTCACACCATTTAAAATACATTATTTTAATATAAAAAAGACTAAAAATATTTTATAATACTACAAATATTTTCAAGATAAAAAAATACTTTTCTAAAACTTATTTTCTTTTGATTAATAAATAGAATTAGGGTTTTCTTTTAAAATCTTTTTTTCTTAATAAATTCAAACTTAATTAACTATTTTCTTTATTTTAATTAGGTTAAGACAAAATCCTTTTTCATGAAAACCAAACAAAATTCTTTTTTTTTACATTTTATATCCTTGTATATTCATTCATTGTTATACTTTGTGTTTATTTAATTCCTTGTATATTTATACCAATTCAATATGGTTGTAATAGATTAATTAGGCTTTGAATTCTTGCAATCCCAATCCAACTTGTACACCCCCTCCCCACAAATGTTGTAATAGCGTAGTAACTTTAAATTTTGCAATTTATCGCTTTTATATAACATGCTAGTAATTAGGGTTTGTATGGAAAGACTAAAACCAATGATTAGAAAACCCTAATTCAAGAAGAAAAAACAAGCATGAAAATGATACACTTGCACGCAAGCACCTCTAGGGTTATTCCACTTGGTTGCCTTATACAAAATGGCCATATTACGCATGTGAGGTATCTTAACAAATACAAGCAAATACAAGATCATGTCCCTCTATGACGCTATCTAAGTTTCCTTACAAATGATCTTAGTCCCTAAAAAAGTATGCTAAGATACCTTGCAACATTGCTAATCATGGTTATACGATGACCCACGCCCGTCCCGTTTACATCCAAAGATAGGGTTGCTTACCAAATCAATGGTATGACAACAATGTCAAAGGAAAAGAAAATGAATAACAAAGACATTTGAGTAGGTAGATTGCTCCTAATTACTTGCTCCATTTCAAAACAAACATCCTTGCTATTTTCAAAACAAGTACATACACTTTCAAACATCTTACAAAATTGAAAATATTTTCAAAAGATCAAACATCTTTGTATACATTCTTACAAACAAGAATCATTACAAAGATTTCCTAAACAATGGCCTCTTTACAAAATACTTTAAAAAACCACATCAAGCACAATTTCAAACAAAAAGCAAGTGATCTAGCAAGTAACTAAGAGCCCATGGAAAACCATGGATGAAGAGGGTTCTAATACCTTCCCTTTTCATAATTTACCCCCCGAACTCAAGAAACAATCTCAAAGGTCTTTCCTGTAATTTTTCACCTTTCCTTTTGGATAAAAGAAAAGTCGGTGGTGACTCTTGCTAACCGTAACATTTGCAATCAAACGCAAAACCCTCAAGTCAGTTCTCCCACCGTATCACAGAACTGGCGACTCTGCTGGGGACAATTCTAAAAGTGGGGTTACCTTAGGGTTAGATCACATTTACTTGCTTTCATTGTTTCACTTGTTTGCTTTACATTATGGTTCTTCGTTTGGGTTTGAATCCTCTACCTGGATTTGGGACACCTTATAGGTAAGTAGAAATACATTGTAGAAATTATGCGGGGTATACTGACATGGTAGAAATACATTGTAGAAATTGTGCGGGGTAGAAATTGTTTGTATATACATACTTGTACATAACATCATGAACATCATAACATCATCTTTGTTCTTGTTTTGTAGGATATGGATTCTCTTTGCAGGAAAAATATTCAAGTCAACCTTGTAAGGATCCCTCCACAACTTAAGGAGCTAGCTGCAAGGATTCCTTAAAACTCTCCATTCACCGAGAGACATTGTCGCCTACTTAACTTGGTCTCCTCTAACACAGATGAAGACATGATGAAGGTGATCTTTCAGTTCTTTGATCCTTTATACCATTGCTTCACATTTCTCGACTATCAACTTGTGCCTACTTTGAAAGAATTCTCCCGACTCTTGAGAATTCCCATTCTCAATCAACTACCTTTCAACGGTACATAAAGAGACCCAAAGCCATAAGAGATTGCACAAGCTCTACACTTGCACTCGTCTGAATTCAAAACTTATTGGGAAACAAGGAGTGGTTTCAAAGGTTTCTTGGCAAAGTTCATGTTTGAGAAAGCCCAAAACTGTTGGAACTCCTTGGATTTGCAAGCCTTTAAGGAAATTATGGCTCTCCTCATCTATGGGATGGTTTTGTTTCCAAATCCTGACCAACTCATAGATGTGAACACCGTCAAAATTTTCATATCCCGCAACCCGGTACCTACATTGCTAGGGGACATCCTACATTCTTTTCACACTTGCACTATGAGGAAAATATGTGTCCTTATGTGTTGCACTCCTCTCTTGGCAAGATGGTTTATTTTGCATCTTCCCCAATCTGTATTAAAGAACGAGCAAGGTTCAAGGTGGTCACAAAGGTTGATGAAGCTCAAACATTCAGACATCTGTT
Organism: Vicia faba; assembly: GCA_948472305.1. Classification (NCBI taxonomy): domain Eukaryota; kingdom Viridiplantae; phylum Streptophyta; class Magnoliopsida; order Fabales; family Fabaceae; genus Vicia; species Vicia faba. The sequence continues at coordinate 93,878,268 of OX451735.1, read as the reverse complement.
ATAACCCAAAATTTCCCCTCTCACTTATCAAGAACTTTCCCATAAGATCTCCTTGGGCTCAAGACTGCATTAGGGTTTGATCAGCTCAAGACACCCCCTTATGCCCTGATGACCAAAATTAGGGTTTGAGATTGCATAAGGATTTTTGGACTTCCAATGCCCCATATTATTTTCATTGATCATTATGTACCCCCAAGATTACTTATGTCAAGTTTCAAGCCTTGGATCACACTTTTGATCAGTCAATTGAGCAATTGACCTAAAAATCAACTGTATTGGGGAAAAAGTCAACTATGGCCAATTCACTGTCAAACTTCATAATTTTTGGTCCACATCAACATTTTAAACTCATGTGTATCATTTGATCAAGTTTGGACCACAACTCCTCAAGAAATTTGATCAAATCTCCAGAAGGGCAAAATGGTCAAAATTAGGGTTTTGACTAGGAAAGGGCAATTTCTGATTTTTGACCTAGCTAATCGTCAATTGGTTTAAGGTATGATCTCAAGATTCCAATTGCATCATTTTTACCTAATGACATGGTTCAAAACATTGCAAGTCCATTGGATTGACAAATGAATTTTGTAGTCAACTCTATACCGAAAAGTCAAACTTTGACTTTTTGGTCAAATTCAAGTGCCAAAGATCATAATTCATCAAAACATGTCAAAATATGAAACTTATTCATCAAGAAATCAAAAAGTCAAGATTTCATTTTGAAAAGTCAAAATTTCTAAATTTAGAAATTTTTCTAAGTGTTGGAAATTTCATGTTTTTTCATAACTTTGACCCAAATTTTCACCATGATGCAAGATGATTCAAGAAAAATTTCCAACATAAAATTTGTAGATATCCATGAAATCTATAACTTTTCTTTACCTAACTCCTTCCAAAAATTCTTTGATCTCAAGTTATGATTTTATGAACATAGGGTCATGAAACTAAACATAGTGAAATTTTGCCCTAATTTAGCCAGGATTTTGACCTAACTTCATGACACTTTTTCACATAGTTCCAAGGGGAATCTTCAAAAGCAATTCAAAGATGGATTGTAGAGAACATTTCAATCTTTCCAAAATGTCCAAGAACTCCTTGAGATCATTCTTAAGTAGGTAGAATCAAAGAGATTAAGTTAGGGTTTTGTTACTTGAATTACAAGCCATTTTTGATGAACACGTGAACCAAATCCATGCTAGGATGCATAATCTTTACTTTGCAGGACTCAAACTTGTTTTTCACTTCATAATTAAATGTTTACACAGTTTTTAAAGCTTTGATCCAAGAATTTGAGCTATTATCCAAGTTGCATTTCCATTAATGGCACAAAGTAACATTGCCATTCTTGTAAAGCAAGCTTTTTGCATAATGTTCACATTGAGCCTCTAACTTGTTCCATATGATTACACTCCATCCACAAAGTCAGAAGAAAGCTTGTTTAAATCATAACCACTCTATCTTAGCAAGTACACAAGGCATGGAAACTTGTTTTGTCAAAAAATCACATGTTTAACTTAAACATGTAAATTTGAATTCTGATCAACTAGAGCACTCCAAACTTGTTGCTTATAAATAGAGTCACTATTTGTGAGCCAGAACACGAGCTTAAGCACCCTGAAATACACCAAAACTCTCTCAAATCATAAATTGCACAAAAACTCCATTGTTGCACAGTTTTTGACCTTGAACATCAAACTCCCATTTCCCTCGTGCGTTTCTTGGCCTTTTAGTTTCTAAAGCTTCCTTACATCAAGTGTAACTTATCCCTATAACCGTTTCATTTCTGTAACATCATTTACCCTATCTTCTATAACCAAAAATAGAGCATTGCACATTGACTTCTCCAATTCATTTCAGCCACTCTCAATTCAAGCAAACCATTGCATTAGCTTCCTATGACCTCAAGGAAGCTAACGTGATCATTGTAACACCTTGAAACAAGCTCAAACTCCAAACACAATTTCCAGTTTTGAGGTAAGTTTTCTCAACTTGGAACTCTTCATACATGCATCATCAATAGTTTATTTGTGAATAAAACACGTAGATATCATTGCTCTGAAGCTAACCATGTCTATAGTTTCCATTAATTTTGCTTGAGCTTAGAGAATTTTGAAACTGAAATTTCTGAAATTTTTATGGGTCAGATTAGGGCCATTAAAATTCTTGCTTATCTTTGATCTATAGTTTTAATACTTTACATTTCTAGAATCGTGAGAAAATTTGCTACAAGTTTCATGTTTACAATTTTCATTTTTAATGAGAAATGGGCAAGTTAAAGTAGGTCTGGTTGGAGGTTGAAGATGAAGTCTTCAGGGGGGCGTTTTGCTTTACATATTTATTATTTCATTTGTATTAACGGATGTATATCCACCCTAGTGGTAGAAGCGTGCGCCTGTAACCTATGGGACCTGGGTTCGTGCCCTAGTGGTACTCTTTTGCATTTTTTCATGTTTTTGCAATTCTGACCTTTTTTGTTTGGCAGGCGCTGGGCCCTTTGGGCCTGGTTCATTTTTGGTTTTTGCTACCTGACTTCCATACTGACTTTTGGCACCCCCTGGCCCAAATTATTTTTTTATTCATTTATTTCATTTTTTTATTTTTATTTTTCTTAAAAATATTTCCTAAATACTAAAAATCATAAAAATACAAGAAAATGATATATGTTTATATTTTGACTTATTTTATTTTTCCATAAATAGAAATATTTTTATTTATTATACTTTATTTATTTTATTAAGTAAATCTTATAAACTCAATTAATATTACTTTATTTATTTATTTTTCTTCACACCATTTAAAATACATTATTTTAATATAAAAAAGACTAAAAATATTTTATAATACTACAAATATTTTCAAGATAAAAAAATACTTTTCTAAAACTTATTTTCTTTTGATTAATAAATACAATTAGGGTTTTCTTTTAAAATCTTTTTTTCTTAATAAATTCAAACCTAATTAACTATTTTCTTTATTTTAATTAGGTTAAGACAAAATCCTTTTTCATGAAAACCAAACAAAATTCTTTTTTTTTACATTTTATATCCTTGTATATTCATTCATTGTTATACTTTGTGTTTATTTAATTCCTTGTATATTTATACCAATTCAATATGGTTGTAATAGATTAATTAGGCTTTGAATTCTTGCAATCTCAATCCAACTTGTACACCCCCCCCCCCCCCCCCCCCCCCCACAAATGTTGTAATAGCGTAGTAACTTTAAATTTCGCAATTTATCGCTTTTATATAACATGCTAGTAATTAGGGTTTGTATGGAAAGACTAAAACCAATGATTAGAAAACCCTAATTCAAGAAGAAAAAACAAGCATGAAAATGATACACTTGCACGCAAGCACCTCTAGGGTTATTCCACTTGGTTGCCTTATACAAAATAGCCATATTACGCATGTGAGGTATCTTAACAAAAACAAGCAAATACAAGATCATGTCCCTCTATGACGCTATCTAAGTTGCCTTACAAATGATCTTAGTCCCTAAAAAAGTATGCTAAGATACCTTGCAACATTGCTAATCATGGTTATACGATGACCCACGCCCGTCCCGTTTACATCCAAAGATAGGGTTGCTTACCAAATCAATGGTATGACAACAATGTCAAAGGAAAAGAAAATGAATAACAAAGACATTTGAGTAGGTAGATTGCTCCTAATTACTTGCTCCATTTCAAAACAAACATCCTTGCTATTTTCAAAACAAATACATACACTTTCAAACATCTTACAAAATTGAAAACATTTTCAAAAGATCAAACATCTTTGTATACATTCTTACAAACAAGAATCATTACAAAGATTGCCTAAACAATGGCCTTTTTACAAAATACTTTAAAAAACCACGTCAAACACAATTTCAAACAAAAAGCAAGTGATCTAGCAAGTAACTAAGAGCCCATGGAAAACCATGGATGAAGAGGGTGCTAATACCTTCCCTTTTCATAATTTACCCCCCCCCCCCCCCCCGAACTCAAGAAACAATCTCAAAGGTCTTTCCTGTGATTTTCCACCTTTCCTTTTGGATAAAAGAAAAGTCGGTGGTGACTCTTGCTAACCGTAACATTTGCAATCAAACGCAAAACCCTCAAGTCAGTTCTCCCACCGTATCACAACAATCATTGGTGTTCCCGATCCATAGATAATGTTACTATTGTCAACCGTTGTGGAGAATTATCTAATGTCCCTTTACTTGGAATTAGGGGAAGGATCACCTACAACCCTTGCTTAGCCTTAAGACAGTTTGGTTATGCCTGAAGAGATGGCCCGCATGAGATGCTGATTCAAGGTTTGGTATTTTACTATGACAATGACGATCAAGGTCTTCGTCAGAGATTTATTCAAGCTTGAAGGATGTTGAACAAGGTAGATAGTAAGACTTTGGGGCATAAAAATTCCATCCCTCTTGAGCCTTACCTCAAATGGGTACGAACTCGTGTTTATGGTCTTATGATGCCTTATCCCTCCATTCTCCCGGTAACCATTGAGCCTGTCATGGAAGGAGATGTTCCATATACTATCCTACATCTTGACATGCCCACCTCTCTTGAAGACCTACAAAGAGATTGGATACAACTCAAGGGGGAGCGAGATACTTTTAAATCCCAATTCTACGTAAGCGAGAAGAAGGTTTTGGAACTCACTAGACTACTTCATGAAGAGCGGACTCTGAATGCCTACATTGCACCAAAGAGGATGCGTACTACCTTTTTATCTTAGAGTTTCTGTATTATTTTCCCAATAAGGCATTGATGTACTCGAGCTTTAATCTATTAATATAACGTGTGTTTCCTTTTTGTTTAACAACAAATTTAAATCTTAAAATCCTTGGAATTATTGCATATTCATTTATCATTCATCATAACATAAGCAGGTTTCTTGCAACAAGTCTCCTCATCTCTCTACTATTTATTTCAGTAAGATGGATCTCGAGCAAACGATGAAGGACCTCCAAGCTCATAATGCACAGTTTCAACAGTTGTTCTTAACTATAGCCAAAGGACAAGGAGAGTTGAAGACCTTGCTGGTTGAGGAGAAGAAAAAGAAGACGAAGAAAATAACTAGAATTCTGAATATGGGAAGAAGATTCGTAGGGCAGACAAGAAGGGCCTTAGACTTTGCAACGACATCCGGTGAGAAATACAATCAATATGGGAAAGGCAAAGAAACAGTTGTTCAGTCTAATTCAGAAGAGGAAGAGGAAGAAGAAGATTATTCTGAAGAACAATACCCTCCAGCCGACGACAAGTATAAGCATCTAGAAGAACGGTTGAGTGCAATGGAAATCCAAAAAGTGCCTGGACTGGACTTTGAGGAGTTGGGGTTAGTATCGGGGATTGTCATTCCTCCAAAATTCAAAGCACCTGTGTTCGCCAAATATGACGGAGTCTCATGCCCCAAAATGCATCTCCGGTCCTATGTGAGGAAAATCCAGCCTTATACCGGTGATAAGGATTTATGGGTACACTTATTCCAAGACAGTCGGTCTGGAACTCAACTTGATTGGTTTTATCAGTTAGAAAGAGCCAATGTTCATAACTGTGAAGATCTTGTTGCAGCCTTTTACAAACAATAAACTCTTACATTCAAATGATCAAACATCTTTGTATACATTCTTACAAACAAGAATCATTACAAAGATTGCCTAAACAATGGCCTCTTTACAAAATACTTTCAAAAAGCACATCAAGCACAATTTCAAACAAAAAGCAAGTGATTTAGCAAGTAACTAAGAGCCCATGGAAAACCATGGATGAAGAGGTTGCTAATACCTTCCCTTTTCATAATCTACCACCCGAACTCAAGAAACAATCTCAAAGGTATTTCCTGTGCTTTTTCACCTTTCCTTTGAAGATGTGAAAAACACAAGAAGGGGGGTTGAATTGTAAAACTTTAAATCAAATGCAGACAACACTGTATTTTTATCCTGGTTCGTTTGATCTCAAACTACTCCAGTCCACCCGTCAAGGTGATTTCGCCTCTCTCCAACGAGGTCTTAATCCATTATATTTAACTGAATACAACAACTACTTTAACAACTGTTAAAGCCTTCTTGAGTCTAACCATAGACCGGTTTATCTCAAGGAAATTCTCTTACAGATAATTGAACAAAAGCGTGTTTGATGTTTTCTAATAAAACTATATATCATAACTGTGATAATACACAAAATTAAGCTTGGAATGAAACTGGACTGCTAATTCTTTTGAGTAGGCATGGTTGAAAAGCTTAGCAAATTGTATGAGAGCGTGCGTTTTCATAGGTGTGTATATACGTAGATTATTAGCCTTCTCTTTTCTCACACAGACTTATTTATAAATCCTAGGAAGAGATACGTTGGTTGTCCATAAATCACTTTCAATGACCATAATGTTCTTTCCTTTTTGAGAAGATCTTGTCTTGGATAAAGCCGTTGGAAATAAATTTGTCTTGAATGCTTAGTAACGCTTCGGAGTGTTCTGCTATTGATAGCGCTTCAGAATGTTCTTTGCTTTAGCTTATGCTGACGCTTCTGAGTGCTGATGACTTGATAAAGATCTTGATCAGAGTCAGAGTATTTTATGCGTAGATTCTAGTCATCAGGCTTCAGCGTATAATCTGGTAACTTCAGCGTGTAACACATGTTTGATCTTCTGATGCTGACATATCTTCTGATGCTGATGTTGATATTGATCTTCTGATGTTGATTCCATCAGAACTTCTGTAAATACACAACATAATTTTAAGTAGCATATATGTCTTATATATAAATCTTATAATTTATTTATTCTTGTATTTTGTTATCATCAAAACTCTAACTGAGGGTTGTAGAATCAAACTATGTTCTAACAATCTCCCCCTTTTTGATGATGACAAAAACCAGATTTTTTTCAATTAAAATTAAGGAGTAAAAGGTATCAGAGATTAACAAATAACGAGAAAAAGGTATCAAAGATTAAAGATAAGGAATAAAAGGTATCAGAGCAACGAAGAGAAAAACTCCCCCTGAGTTGATTACTTCCCTTTAATTCCATGAGACTTTGAGCATCAGAACTTTACTGTATCAGAGTTCATCAGGTTCATCAGAGTTTTGTACCTGTAAGCTTTTCAGAAGAGAGAAAATTAAGTAGATCAGAATGTTTGAGACTTATGTCTCAGTAATCCGTTATTGAAAAATATCATTCTTTCTCCCCCTTTTTGTCAGTTATCAAAAAGTACAAATAATCACAGTTAAAATAATCAGAGCTGAAAATGCATTTATATTAAAAACAAAAGCAATGGTAAGTTCAGAACATGTAGAAATATTACAGATAAACAAGTTATAAAAACAGCAAGGAAATTTCTAAGAAGGAGGAGGAAGTCGTGTGAACAAAGCCTCCAACATGCTCTTGATTTGGGTGTTGGTTTCCTGTTGCTGAGATAACATGTTCGCTATTGCATCGATTTTGGTGTCCTGCTTATCCATTCTTTCATTCATCAGCATATCAGATATTTTCAAGTCCTCCAGAGTCTGTCTGTCAGGGGAGGAAGCTTGAGGATCTTCAGAAATAGGGTGCTTCTCAGAGCTTTGTTCATTATCTTCTTCTTGACCCAAGTCTTCAGCCAGAATTATCTGTTCTTCTGCAGGTTGAACTTTGGATGATGGACGTTGTTCATACCAAGGAGCAATGTCCAGATAGAGAACTTCTTTCTTAAGCAGCTTTCTCAGAACTGGACCTTCAATTTCTTTCAGCAGATTGCTGAAGTTCTGTTGAGCTTGTTCGTAGCTCTGGTCTTGCAACTTAAAGGTTTCAGAGCATACCCATCTTCTGAATTTTGTCCAGAGGAGGTCTGATACAGCAGGATCAACCAGTTCCAGACTTGCTTGTTTCAGAGAAGTGATCCACTTCTGTATTTCTGTTTCAAAGTTCAATATGCTGGAACCAACATCTGGGTGTTTTGGTTTAGGGATGGTTGTTTTGTGGTTGATGGCAGCAAGACGTTCAAAGACTGTTAAATCAATGACAATCTTGATGTGGTCTTCTGACTTGGCTTTTGGTGAGGGAGTAGGAGAGTCAGGAATTATGATTGGACTTGATGGGGAATTTGGTGGAGTTATTTCTGGTGAAGAGGGAAGTTGAGGAATATTCACAGTGGTACCACAGGGAAATTGAATGGCCAAAGGTTGTGGTTCAGGGGATTCAGAGGGTTGAGCCTCAAAGGTTTGAGTCTCAGGTTGTGGAGATTGTTCAGGTTGAGGAGAGGGTGGATTAATTTCTGGTTGAGGAGATGAGGGTAGTGGGATTTCTGGTTCTAGAGAGAGTGGAATTTCTGGTATTGGTGAGATGGGAATTTCTGGTTGTGGTTCTGTGTGGGGATTTGGATTTTCTGGTTCGGGAACAGAAGTGTGTTGGTCTATATCAGAAAGAACTTGTGCAAGTTCTTGTTCTGGTATGGCTTCAGTATTTGGATTTTGTGGTTGGGAGCGAGATCTTCTGAGGGTTAATGATTCAGAAGGGTCAAAATCATCGAAAGTTTGAGGTGTTGGGTTTTCAGATGGAGTTGGAATAGGGATAGATGTTGAAACAGCAGTTGAATCTAAAATAGTTACAGAAGAAAGATTACCTCTCTTCTTAGGAGTCTGCTGAGATGATCCTTCTGCAGCAACTTTTCTTTTCTTTGTCTTCTTCAGAACAACCTCTGGAGCCTTCTGCTGAAGATCTTGAATATTCAGATTTGGTGTTGTACCTTCAACTTTACAAGCATCCAGATATCTCAGAATGATTTCTGGTTTAGAGTCAATTTCTGAGAACAGAGGGAAGTTGTCCAGAGGGACTCTTCTACTGGAGATTTCAGCAAAAGGAGTGACGATGGGCTCCTTCTTAATGTTCTCTATCAACTTCATTTTGTTCAGATTTTTGGCATTCAGTTGCTTGCCAACAGAAGCTTCCAGAGTGTTAATTTCTTGAGCCTCTTGCAGATGATCAATCAGCCTATTCTCTATAAGAATATCTGATATTAGTCTTCCCAAGGGTATCCAATCCCTTTTTGTACGTTCCTCTTCTCTTGTTTCCTTGTCACTTGTTCTGAGATGGTTGAACAGAAGATGAGCTAGATTTATCTTGACCTTCTGAGAGATAAAATAGATCAGAAATTGTTGATCAATATTAATGTAATCAGGAGAGCTGGTAGGCTTCCTGTGGTTGAAACAGCCCAGAATGATCTTGGCCCAAATTCTGCGTTTGTCCTTCAAATCCCTTATCTTGCTGGAGGGAAGCCCCAGAGTAAAGATTTCCCTTGCAATTAGGGCAGCATCTGCACACCTTTCTGCCATATCAATGCAACGAATACCACCACCATTGTACCCTATGAGTGTTGCAATCAGGTCTTCAGTAATAACAATCTTCTTTCCCATAATATAAGACGTAACTTGATGATTTGAAGAAGAAGCGTGAATCCAAAATTCCTTTACCAGAATAGGAAATGTTGGACCCACCAGTCTGTCAAAATACCTTTCCCAACCTTCAGCCTTAACCTCTTCAGATAAATCAAACCCATTCTCCTTAAGGCTGTTGAAATCCACGATTAATTCTGACAGAACTTCTAGGTTTTTGATTGGAGTTAGAAGCATTCTGAGGGGTACTTCGTATTGTTCAGATGAAACAGTTTTCTTGGAACCTGAAGAAGGAATGCTGGAAGAAGCCATGTTCACACGAGGTTTTTGTGAAAAATATTGAAAGGGTTTCTTGAGAAAGAAGAATACTAAAATCAGAAATATTGAGAGAAAACGAAAGTAAAGGTAAAAAGTGTGAATGGTGTGAAGTGTGTTTAAATAGTTTTCTAAAAAGGTTTTGAAAACATAAACGTTTAAGAGAGAGAAATTAATAATGATTATTAGCATTTAATGATAGCTGATTTTAGGGGATTCAGAAAGATATTTGGAACGGTTACCCATGACATGTGTCTCAGTGCATCCAATCAGCGCATTTGCCTTTTCAGAAACGTGAACGCGTGTTCAGCCTCAGAAAATGGCTGATGATTGGATGACACTTGTTTGCTTGAGTGAACAGCACATCTCTATCCTGGAAATGAAGCGCTCAGATCTTCATGGATAGATTCTGGTACAATCTGCACTTCTAAGATTCTGAAAGAAGATTGATCAGAAGTTCACAGAAAAATAAACAGAGTTCTGAAGGTTAATATATAGAATCAAAACATTTTTATTCTGGGCAGAGCTTCATGCTGAGATGTTTCAGAATGAAGTTGAACCTATCTTCAAAAAGTGGTTTTGTAAAAATATCAGCCCATTGATGGTCTGTGTTAATAAATTTAAAATTTAAAATCCCTTTCTGAATATAGTCCCTAATAAAATGATGTTTTATTTCTATACGCTTAGCCCTAGAATGTAAGATAGGATTTTTACTTAAGCAAATAGCAGAAATATTGTCACAGAAGATAGGAATGTTACTCTCAAATATCTGGAAGTCCTCAAGTTGACTTTTCATCTAGAGCATTTGTGTGCTGCATCCAGCTGCTGCTATGTATTCAGCTTCTGTTGTAGATAGAGAAATTATGGATTGTCTTTTGCTGGACCATGAGATCAGATTTTCTCCCAGAAACTGGCATCTTCCAGAAGTGCTTTTACGTTCAACTCTGTCTCCAGCAAAATCAGCATCACAGTATCCTACTAAGCTGTAATCACTTGATTTTCTATAAAACAAACCCAGATTAGTAGTACCTTTCAGATACTTGAAAATTCGCTTAATTGCTGTTAAGTGAGATTCTCTAGGATCTGATTGGAATCTTGCACAAATGCATACACTGAATAAAATATCAAGCCTTGAAGCTGTCAGATAAAGAAGAGAACCAATCATACCTCTGTAGACCTTCTGTTCTACCTTTTTGCTTACCTCTTCTCTTTCCAGAATGCACGTGGGATGCATTGGAATATTTGATGGCTTACATTCTGAGAGATCAAATTTCTTCAGAAGTTCTCTGACATATTTGCTCTGATGAATGTAAGTTCCTTCTGGGGTTTGTTTGATCTGAATGCCCAGAAAGAATTTCAGTTCCCCCATTAGGCTCATCTCAAATTCTGCCTGCATACACTTAGCAAACTTTCTTCCCATAGAAGGTTTAGTAGATCCAAATATGATGTCATCAACATAAATCTGACATACTAAAATGTCATTCTTAACTGTCTTACAGAATAAGCTTGTGTCCACTTTCCCTCTGGTGAATTCCTTTTCTAACAGGAAGTTACTTAGTCTTTCATACTGTGATCGGTGGATCTGGAACTGACTATTTAACGCTGGTTCGTGAAATGTCGCGGTAAGCAAGAGTCACCACCGTCTTTTATTTTCTCCAAATGGAAAGGATAAAAGCACAGAAAAATTCCTTATAGAGATTGCTCTCGGTTCGGGAGGTAGGTTATAGAAAGGGAAGGTGCTAGCACCCTTTCTATCCATGGTTATCCATGGGCTCTTAGATACTTGCTCATTTGTGTTTTCAAAAATGGTTTGTTTGCTTTTCAACTGTGGGTTTTAAAAAGTTTCTTTGAAAATTTCAGTTCGACTCTTGTATCGGTCCTCAAGAGTGTTTGAAAAATTGCTTTCGAAAGCTTTTTGAAAAGGTGTCGGTGTGAAAAGTATTTTTGATTTGTTTTGAAATTTAGAGCAAGTATCTAGAGTCGTCTACCTACCCTAAGGAATTCGTCTGTGTAAATGTCCTTTAAAGTAGTTCCATCCCACCATTGAGAGGTAGGTAGCACCACCGTTGGAGGTGTTCGGGTCAATTCGAGGTTCGGGACATGGTGATCACCAGAGCAATGGGAAGACACCTTAGAAGCTACCCTCATGCCAGGTTCCCGGATCATGAGGACTTACTAAGACATCCTCTACTCGACGATCACCTTTCGAGGCAAGGCAACAGTGAGGCGTACCCTAGGGGTGGTGTGTGATTTGTGTGTCAGATTCGTTTATTTTTGTCTTGTCATGGTATAGGTGATCTATGCGTTTGTTTTTATTTTAGGCCATACATTCTTTCATGTCATTTGATTAACAGTTAAAAGTATTGCGGGAAAAGTAAATTCTAAGCTATTACAAAAGGCGCGGGTCCACATCGCCAAAAGTTTTTCGAACCCGATTTGACAGAAAATAAATAAAGTAATTAAAAGTGCGAGAAGTAATTAAAATGCTACAAGGCCTTGGGAGAGATACATAATTATTATACGAAGGAAATAAATATGCGAATTGAAATTTAAATCGAAACGAGGGCGTTGGACCCTTTTGCAAAATAAAAATTAAATGGAATTAATTAATTAAAAGGAAAGAAAGAAATTGTTTTTTTTTTTGTATTTTAGTATTTTAGGATTTAAATGAAAAAGAATTAATTAACATTAATACTAACCCTAATTCTAATGGCTTTTAATTTATAAAAAAAATATTGGAGTTTTTAACCTAAAATTAAATCTAATTAATTTACAATTTTAATTATAAAAATAAAATATTTAATTATTTGATATATTTAGGAAAGAAAAATAAAAAGGATGAAAAATTATTAATTAAACCTATTTCTACATTTTTTAGATTTTTGTTAAAAGAATTAAAATTAACCTAATTTAAAACTAAATTTAATTACATGCAAATTTATTTATGAAAATATTAGAAATAAAAATATTTATTGTATTTTTCCTTTTTTCTGATTTTTATTGTATTTTATAATTTTATGAAAATAATAATTAAATTAACAAATAATAATTAAAAGAAATAAAATATAAAAAAAATATGACAAACCTAGGGGGTTGCAGTCCCAAATTAGGAGGTATTGGATAGCAATCCAGGCCCACTTAAATTGATGGTCTCTTTGACTTTTCAAGACGCGTGTACACGCGTTGACTAGGGTGTATGGTGCTCTCCAACCCAAGGCCTTTGATCTGATGAAGCTGGACGCGTGGATGGATAGATGATGAAGGAATATGATGGTCCTTAATATTACGCCTGCACGTGATTGTAAATGAAAAATAATATTGAAACAATGAAGACCTGGGGCTCGAACCCAGGTCATAGATGTTGCTACCACTATGCCTTGCCAGTTGTTCTATATGCGCGTTTTGATTAATAAACAAATAACAAATATTATAAAAGAAACACAAAAATGTTAGTGAACACTGCGCGCGAAATTCAAACGGCCCTATCACCTCTCGCCACTTCATCGTCTCCTTCGTGGGTTTTTTATTTTTCTGAAACAAACACATTAAGCCACGGTTTTCCAACTGTTCTCCTAGGCACGCTTTGGAAAAATAGCGATTAGGCCTAGGAGGTCCATAAATTAGGCGCGAGGGTATCCTCGTAACCGTCTGAACGCCCTGAGTCGAATGGTGGTGGTCTTGAGGGCCAATTTTTCTTTATTTCAAAAGCCCTAATTCCAAGGTCCTGTAACCCTAGAAATTGACAATGGTAGAATCTTCTATAGCTTGCAAAAACTCAATCAAACGCATGGGTTAGTTTCAGAATAGCATAAGGAATATGAATCAATAATTAAAATGCCATGAAAATGCCTAGATTTTAAACCACGATTATGAATTTTTCATGAGATATTTCCAATTCTGTATACCAATTCCTGAGGTTTTGATGAATGCTCTTGATTGGGACACGTTCAATAGACCTTCAGCAAGCTAATGAAACAAAAATTAGGTCTTGAATCGCCCTGGAAGTGAGTTTTCAGATTTCAGATTTTTTGAGAAAAAGTTCAAGTTTGATAATGGCTTTTGGGCGCAGCTCAGTGTGTTCTCGCATTAGGTTTTCCTTTAGGCTTATGTACTGAATGGATTAGGTCAAGAAACTTGCTCAAAATCTCTTGCAATCATGGTTTTGAAGATTTGATTTTCAAGCTTTGTTTTTTCAATCTTTTCCATACAATTTTGTACCAATTATGATCCAATCAAACCAAATCTTCCCATATTTGAATGTGCACGAATTATTGAGTAGATTACATGTGAAAAAAGATTTGTTAGGTTAAATTAAGTATTTTCCATATATTTAATTGATTTAAATGAATTAATATAAATAAAAATTCAAATAAATAAATAAAAAATGAATAAATACTTCCCTTTGGGCCAAGTGGTCGTGCACATGTCATGGATGATGAATTATGGAAGAAAAATGGGCCCATTAGCAATTTTAGGTCATTTGAATCAATGTTGACTTTTCAAAATATCCATAAATTTCCCAACTTCCACAAGGCATAACTTGCTCAATTTTTACGCTTTTCTCATGTTCTTGGACATTTTGGAAAGGTCTTTGAGTCCTATAACCAATGCCTTTGGTCCCATGTCATTTTGACTTACCAATCTCAAGTTATGGCCTTTGACTTAAAGTCCCTTTTTGTTGACTTTTGAAAATGACCTATAATGTTGAAATTGATAACTTTTTGTGAGAGCATTTCTTGGACTTGAAGTATGAAGATGAGTTGTAGGAAATGTCTTTCTCTTAAAAATGAGCTTTGGATGGAATTTTTCTGATAATCCATGTGAGAGTTATGCCCTGGTCAATTTCAGTTGACTTTTTCAGCTGTCCAAATAAGGAAACTTTTGCATCTTGATGATTTCTGAGCCAAACTTTGAGAATCATGATCAAGCATTGATCAAATGATGTTTGTGGCTTCAAAATGATATGTTGACCAAAAATTTTAACTTTTGACTGTCAAATGACCATTTTGCCCCTACAGTTGACTGTAGTGCAATTAGGGTTTTTGACTGTGCAACTTTGAGCTGAATGTCTTAAAACTTGATATGAGGATGCTTGACCATATTTGTAGGCATATGAGACTTGATTGGGCCCTTAAAACTTCCTTTGCTTGATCAGAATCAAAACCCTAATTTTGACTGCTTAGGAGGCTTTTGCACTGTGTAACCCTTGGGGATTTTTGCAGCTTGACTTGGCAATTTCTTGAAGAATATGGGAGGGCAAATTTTGGGGTGCAACAGTTGCCCCTGTTCAATCTTCTTAGACCTGAGGATGCAGATTGGCTGACGTGCCTTTCGTAATCCGATGGTGGAAGATGATTGAACACTAAAGTGCCCAGAAATTTGCGCTCACATAGTAGTGTGATGATGGAATGGGCTTACAGATGCCATTTAGAGATTGATGAATAGGATGATGGGCTTATAGATGCCATCTGGATATTGATCGCATAAGAGATTCCTTAGCGAGAACCTGCATACCTGCAAAAGAAAAAAGAGTACCTGACACGTTGCAGGAGCTGGTTTTCAGATGCTTTGTATAAATGTGTCCTGACTGGTTACAGGAGCTGAGTCTGGATCTTCAAAAGGTGATGAATGAACCAGGGGTATTCACTACCTTAGCATGAACGGTAAGAGAGCCTTGGGTGACTTTAACCTCAACAACGCTCGTTGAGAAAATCTTGGTGGGGAATTACCATCTTCGCAGTGTCAGGAAGAGAACCAAAGGCAATTATAATCTGAAAGGGAATTACATCTCACGCACCGTCAGGGAGAGAACCATAGGAAATTATAATCTGAAAAGGAATTATCATCTCACTCACCGTCGGAGAGGGAACCATCTGAAAAGGAATTATCACCTCACTCACCGTCGGAGAGGGAACCATCTGAAAAGGAATTATCACCTCACTCACCGTCGGAGAGGGAACCATAGGAAAAGGAATTATCACCTCACTCACCGTCGGAGAGGGAACCATCTGAAAAGGAATTATCACCTCACTCACCGTCGGAGAGGGAACCATAGGAAAAGGAATTATCACCTCACTCACCGTCGGAGGGGGAACCATAGGAAAAGGAATTATCACCTCACTCACCGTCGGAGAGGGAACCATAGGAAAAGGAATTATCACCTCACTCACCGTCGGAGAGGGAACCATAGGAAAAGGAATTATCACCTCACTCACCGTCGGAGAGGGAACCATAGGAAAAGGAATTATCACCTCACTCACCGTCGGAGAGGGAACCATAGGAAAAGGAATTATCACCTCACTCACCGTCGGAGAGGGAACCATAGGAAAAGGAATTATCACCTCACTCACCGTCGGAGAGGGAACCATCTGAAAAGGAATTATCACCTCACTCACCGTCGGAGAGGGAACCATAGGAAATTATAATCTCGAACGTCTGAGAAAAACCTAAAAACTTCTACTGAATATTCATCAGAAAAATCTATTAGGAGTCGATTTAGCTGGATTAGAGAAGGCCTGGGACTGGATAAGAAATCTTTGGAGTCGATTAACTGAACCGGTCTAGGTCTTGAAATATGATTGAGAATTTCAACTGCATCTTTCCTGAAAGGTAAAGGTCAGTCATATGCAATGCATGATATGGATCAAGCAATGATGTTCTCAACATAAATGAGATTTGTATGATATAATGCGTCTATGCATGCTACAATGATGTATGTGATGTTTTATGAATGTATGTTTTCGTCTAGGAAAGTAAATCCTTGACGGGTGCCGGGAAGTCATATCCTGGGCTGATGTTGAAGAATAGATTTTGCTTCCGCTGGGGATGATAACTGCAAGAATACCGGTAGGAGAAGATGACTCCGTTGCGGAATAAACTTGGCAAATGGAAGATTCTGCGGGGAGAAAAATACTCTGGCGACCATGCCGGGAAGCAATACTCTGTGGGGAGAGGGATGCTTTGCTGAGTGTTGATAATAATTTGCTGGGGATACCCTTGTTGTTGGAAGTGTTGATGGACTTCGCTGGGGTAAGAAGACTTTGTCGAGGACGCTCTTTCCGTAGCTTTTGGCTGAGGATAACCCAGTTATATCCTGTTAAGGAAATAACTCTTTGAATAAAGTCGGGAGACGCGTTCGTGCTCTGCGAAGGATAAGCTTCCAGAATTTACTGGGGAACTAGATTGGACTCTTCTGGGGAGATTTTGAACTGTAATTTTGTAAGTTGAAAGAGGGCACATATGTAGGGTTGCCTGTTGATGAGCTCGTGTAAAACCGTATCTGAAATGGAGAAGGAACCTGGGTAGGGTTACTTTGATGATGAGTTCGTGTAAAACTTCGTTTTTGGAAAGGGAGAACCTGTGTAGGGTTTCTGGGTGACGAGTCCATGTAAAACTGCATCTTGAAGAGAGGGGACCGGTGTAGGGTTGCTTGATGTCGAGTTCGTGTAAAACTATGTCCGGATAAGGAGAACCTATGTAGGGTTGCCTGGTGAGATAAGTTCGTGTAAAACTTCTTGACGAACCGAGGTAAGGTCATCTTGAGATAGGTCCATGTAAGACTTCTGGAGGAACCGGGGTTAGGTTACGGCAGGATAAGTTTGTGTAAAACTTCTTGATGAACCGGGGTTAGGTCATCTTGAGATAGGTCCATGTAAGACTTCTGGAGGAACTGGGGTTAGGTTACGGCAGGATAAGTTTGTGTAAAACTTTTTGATGAACCGGGGTTGGGTCATCTTGAGATAGGTCCATGTGAGACTTCTGGAGGAACCGGGGTTAGGTTACTTGGATAAGTTCGTGTAAAAACTTCTTGAGGAACCGGGGTTAGGTCATCTTGAGATAGGTCCATGTAAGACTTTTGGAGGAACCGGGGTTAGGTTACGGCAGGATAAGTTTGTGTAAAACTTCTTGATGAACCGGGGTTAGGTCATCTTGAGATAGGTCCATGTAAGACTTCTGGAGGAACCGGGGTTAGGTTACGGCAGGATAAGTTCATGTAAGATTTCTGGAGGAACCGGGGTTAGGTTGCCTGATTTTGATTAAGTGGATGATTGTCCTGTTTGGTCTCGGATGTTAACCCACGATCTGGAATTTGTAAAGGTAGATGGTAATCATCCTTATGTTGATCTTTCCTTTGTACTTTGGTTGACAGAGCAATCGGGTCGCCTGGATGACTCATTATTGCCCCTGTTTCGGAGGTGATGGGAGAGGATACCTGTGTGGGTAATTGACAAATCTTCGGGTAGACAAGTGATGAGATACCGGAACATAGTCGTACGCTTTGATCCCTAACTTTTTCCTGGACCGCCCTTTCGGGTTTTCAGTCCACCGGGATACCCATTTTTGCCCAAGCCGCCTTTTCAAGTTTTCGACTTGCCGGGTGTACATATTTTTCCATTTTCATCCCTTATTTTTGCCCGAACCCTTTTGGTTCGCCGGGAAGCCCTTATTTTTGCCTAGGTGTGTCAACCTAGCGGGTCTTTGATTATGCGTAGTATTCTTTCAACTATGTCCATGTTCTCAGAATGTAGGGAGTTGCCCCTGTTGGAAGTATTTTGCCATGCCCCAGATTGGAAGTACTTCTGTTCACAAGGTGTTCATCGTGCGAATTTCCCTGCTGTTCAAACAAATAGTCATATGCAAACAAGGTTATTTTAAGAATGCAAAAGCCTATGTCTGTTTTGAATATTTTGAAAATACATTTTTTGGTAATACAATGCGGTGTCAACTCAAGATTTTACCGTAAACCTTCAGGAGTCAGGATACCTTCGTATCAGTATGCTTTTGAACTAACCCATGCTTCAGCTAGGACTTTTAAGGGTTGTAACGTGGCCTGGTTCACAGTTTAAGAAACAAAGGATAAAGGCTCAAATTATTTGTACCCACCCGCTCTTCGTGATGTTCTCCAAACCTAAACTCAGTTGATCATACGTTAGACCTTGTTTGAGTCTTTGCTCTGATTTTCCGGTGATGGTTCGGATGTTGACAATTTATTTTGAATAGGCAGTCATCTCCTTTTTTGTTGAGGTTTTGTAGGACTTCTTTCTTTTTGATTTAGTTATCCCTTTCTTTTTTTTGCCTGAACTGTTTCCTTTTTGGAATTACAGTCAGCGGGATGCCCCGGTTTCATAAGTCCCTTTTATAGGTTCTGACTTCTTGGGCTTTTCATTTATGATTTTGATAATGACTGCCTATCTTTATCGATTATTCGGAACCATCACTGTCTTTTTTCGTTTTGTAAAGATCTCTTAGGTGCCATTCGTCATGCACTTGGATCAACTGAGAGAACTACCCTGCCCCAGGTTATGATTAAGGGTTTTAATTTTTGAAAAGAAAAACTCCTACTTCTTTGGCTCAGAGGGGTTGACGAGGGATTAACTTCCTTATAACTCCAGTGTTTAGGGATTGAAACAATGCCTGTACCTCATCAGCGGGGTCTGTTCAAAAGCATACTGTAAATTATGGTATCGTTTTCGTCATCCTCCCTCAAGAGGCTTAGAATTTTCAATTAAGAGTTGACCATCGCAAAAATATGAAAGCAGTTTTAAGCATAGTAAACATAATTAAATCAAGACAGACATGTGTAATGCATTCATGAAATAAAAGAGTTTAACATGATAATTGTTTATCTGAACAAGAAAAGAAAAATACAACTTGAATTCAAATGAACAAAAATCTCTTGACCCTAGCCATGTTTTGGCAATGGAGCAGTGATCACGTTGGGAGTCTCGGCAGGCTCGAACTCGATCTCTTTGGCATCGATCATGTTCTGAATCTTGTACTTCAGTGCCCAACAGTCCTCAGTATCGTGCCCCGGGCTATCAGAATGATAAGCACACCTCGCTTCTGGGTTGTAGCTTGGAGAGGAGGTCTTGGGATTTGCAGGAGGTTTGATCACCGCAATCAGGTTCATTTTCAACATGTGTTGCAATGCTTGTGACCATGGCATGTTAATGTTGGTGAATTGTCTTTTAGGCTCGTCCGGCCTTCGCTGGTTTCCCTTTTGTGGTTGGCGGCGTGGTGTAGAACCAGAGATCATGACTGCCCCTGCATGTTGGTCACGACGACTCTTTTGGCTGTATGCAGCATTAGATTCTTTCTTTCCCGTGTAAGGCTTCTTGTGGGTGTCAGAAGGTGTGGCCTCTTGGATTTTCCCACTCTTGATACCAGCTTCAATTCTTTCGCCAGTCAGGATGAGGTCGGTAAATCCTGCAGATGAATTACCAATGAGATGATTGAAGAATGGCCCGGATAGGGTCCCCAAGAACATATCAACGAGTTCCCGGTCAGTTAATGGAGGTTGCACCCTTCCAGCAAGGTCTCTCCATCTCTGCGCGTATTCCTTGAAACCTTCACTTGACCCCAGCGACATACCCTGGAGTTGGGTACGTGTAGGAGCGAGGTCGGCATTGTACTGGTAATGCTTGTAGAAAGCAGTGGCTAGGTCTTCCCAGGTGTGGATGTTGGCTCCATTCAATTGATAGAACCACTCGAGCTGAGTCCCTGAAAGACTCTCTTGAAAGAAATGGATCCATAAGTTTTTGTCAGCTGTATAGGGCTGGATCCTTCTTGTGTAAGCCCTGAGATGCAATTTAGGACAGGATGCCCCGTCGTATTTAGCAAAGGCAGGTGCCTTAAACTTGTGCGGGATCACTACCCCAGAAGACAGACCTAGATCCTCGAAGTCCAGGCCAGGCACTTTTTGTATCTCCATAGCACTTAGCCGGTCTTCCAACTGTTTGTACCTATCCTCAGTTGGAGGGTACTGTTCGTCGTTGAAATCTGTCTCATTGTCGGAGACCACTGGACTGGGAACCCTTTCCTCTTGATGACTGCCTTTCCCCACAGATGGAGTTGTCCTCTCAGCTTCAACCTGCAGGGTGTTCCCAGATCTGCGTCTAGGGCTGAACAAAACAGTCCTCCTCTTCTTCTTTTCCTTCTTCAAAAGCAAAGCTTTCAGATCTTGTTGCCCATGGGTCAAATTCATGATCAGCCCTTGGAACTGGGCGTTCTGAGCCTGGAGGGCCTTGATAGTGTGCTCGGTTGAGGATTCAGGATTCATGACGAGACTGCTGAAATAAACAGCAAAGAAGGTAAGCAACCTGTAGAGAAAGGGTACCTATTATGCAATGAGATGTATGATATGCATGCAATGATTTCAAGGACCTCGAGGGGTAAACAAATTGTTAGAGTTGGAAACTGGTAGCTTGATTGAAGGTACTTCATGTTGTTGAGAGTCCTTCGTCAAGGGTCAAAGGCTCACCATATCCAGTGGGTCATAGCCCCTGACAACCTTGGCTAGAGGAAAATAAATCCTCTTTGCCCCTTGCTGGGATAGTTGATTCATCATGACCTGCATCACAAGCCCTTGAGATCCTTGAAATGGGTTAGGATGTATGCAATGGCATGATGTTATGGTATGCATGGGGTAATGTGAGTAAACCCTGTTATGAGTCCCTAATTAAGGACTATAGGCAAAACCTGCAAGAAACTCAGTACACCCTGTTATAAGTCCCAATTAAGGACCATAAACAAACCCTGCAAGTAGTTCATGTGTCAGATAAAGCATGCAAGTAGTCAAGTACGAAGGCACACAAGTCACACAAGAGAAACCCTTAGAGTTTAGGCCAGCATGGGGTCGGGGTATTACCCTCTTTCAGTTTGTTGGTTCATACCTGTCCTAATCAAAAGTAACCGGGTTCTTAGAGGATCCCAATATCATTGACTACCCTCAATCGGTCATAACTCCAGCATCGCAATCTTTTCTTGCGGCCAGAACCATCACGAGAGTTTAGCCTCAATGGGCGTAGCATACTGCTACTGTTCTAAAGGCCAAGTTGTGTCAATTAAGGTTCTAAGGTTGTTGGTGCTTAATGACTCCTTAGAAGACCCATATTCTCCTCGTTGCGACACAAGGGATATCGGTACAGACCAAGGTGTCACACCAACGTAGCCACTGTTCACCTGTGTCGGTCTACGCCAGACAAGTCCCTCACAGCTTATGCTACCTAAACAGGGTATCCCCAGATCCGGGTTAGGATCTATGTAACTCCGATGCAACCCACAATAATAAAGCAAGCAAAGAAGACAATTGAAAACACAGTGATCTTAATCCTAAGGTACACCTCACTTTAAGTTTAATCCCCAGCAGAGTCGTCAGTTCTGTGATCGGTGGATCTGGAACTGACTGTTTAACGCTGGTTCGCGAAATGTCGCGGTAAGCAAGAGTCGCCACCGTCTTTTATTTTCTCCAAATGGAAAGGACAAAAGCACAGAAAAATTCCTTATAGAGATTGCTCTCGGTTCGGGAGGTAGGTTATAGAAAGGGAAGGTGCTAGCACCCTTTCTATCCATGGTTATCCATGGGCTCTTAGATACTTGCTCATTTGTGTTTTCAAAAATGGTTTGTTTGCTTTTCAACTGTGGGTTTTAAAAAGTTTCTTTGAAAATTTCAGTTCGACTCTTGTATCGGTCCTCAAGAGTGTTTGAAAAATTGCTTTCGAAAGCTTTTTGAAAAGGTGTCGGTGTGAAAAGTATTTTTGATTTGTTTTGAAATTTAGAGCAAGTATCTAGAGTCGTCTACCTACCCTAAGGAATTCGTCTGTGTAAATGTCCTTTAAAGTAGTTCCATCCCACCATTGAGAGGTAGGTAGCACCACCGTTGGAGGTGTTCGGGTCAATTCGAGGTTCGGGACATGGTGATCACCAGAGCAATGGGAAGACACCTTAGAAGCTACCCTCATGCCAGGTTCCCGGATCATGAGGACTTACTAAGACATCCTCTACTCGACGATCACCTTTCGAGGCAAGGCAACAGTGAGGCGTACCCTAGGGGTGGTGTGTGATTTGTGTGTCAGATTCGTTTATTTTTGTCTTGTCATGGTATAGGTGATCTATGCATTTGTTTTTATTTTAGGCCATACATTCTTTCATGTCATTTGATTAACAGTTAAAAGTATTGCGGGAAAAGTAAATTCTAAGCTATTACAAAAGGCGCGGGTCCACATCGCCAAAAGTTTTTCGAACCCGATTTGACAGAAAATAAATAAAGTAATTAAAAGTGCGAGAAGTAATTAAAATGCTACAAGGCCTTGGGAGAGATACATAATTATTATACGAAGGAAATAAATATGCGAATTGAAATTTAAATCGAAACGAGGGCGTTGGACCCTTTTGCAAAATAAAAATTAAATGGAATTAATTAATTAAAAGGAAAGAAAGAAATTGTTTTTTTTTTGTATTTTAGTATTTTAGGATTTAAATGAAAAAGAATTAATTAACATTAATACTAACCCTAATTCTAATGGCTTTTAATTTATAAAAAAAATATTGGAGTTTTTAACCTAAAATTAAATCTAATTAATTTACAATTTTAATTATAAAAATAAAATATTTAATTATTTGATATATTTAGGAAAGAAAAATAAAAAGGATGAAAAATTATTAATTAAACCTATTTCTACATTTTTTAGATTTTTGTTAAAAGAATTAAAATTAACCTAATTTAAAACTAAATTTAATTACATGCAAATTTATTTATGAAAATATTAGAAATAAAAATATTTATTGTATTTTTCCTTTTTTCTGATTTTTATTGTATTTTATAATTTTATGAAAATAATAATTAAATTAACAAATAATAATTAAAAGAAATAAAATATAAAAAAAATATGACAAACCTAGGGGGTTGCAGTCCCAAATTAGGAGGTATTGGATAGCAATCCAGGCCCACTTAAATTGATGGTCTCTTTGACTTTTCAAGACGCGTGTACACGCGTTGACCAGGGTGTATGGTGCTCTCCAACCCAAGGCCTTTGATCTGATGAAGCTGGACGCGTGGATGGATAGATGATGAAGGAATGTGATGGTCCTTAATATTACGCCTGCACGTGATTGTAAATGAAAAATAATATTGAAACAATGAAGACCTGGGGCTCGAACCCAGGTCATAGATGTTGCTACCACTATGCCTTGCCAGTTGTTCTATATGCGCGTTTTGATTAATAAACAAATAACAAATATTATAAAAGAAACACAAAAATGTTAGTGAACACTGCGCGCGAAATTCAAACGGCCCTATCACCTCTTGCCACTTCATCGTCTCCTTCGTGGGTTTTTTATTTTTCTGAAACAAACACATTAAGCCACGGTTTTCCAACTGTTCTCCTAGGCACGCTTTGGAAAAATAGTGATTAGGCCTAGGAGGTCCATAAATTAGGCGCGAGGGTATCCTCGTAACCGTCTGAACGCCCTGAGTCGAATGGTGGTGGTCTTGAGGGCCAATTTTTCTTTATTTCAAAAGCCCTAATTCCAAGGTCCTGTAACCCTAGAAATTGACAATGGTAGAATCTTCTATAGCTTGCAAAAACTCAATCAAACGCATGGGTTAGTTTCAGAATAGCATAAGGAATATGAATCAATAATTAAAATGGCATGAAAATGCCTAGATTTTAAACCACGATTATGAATTTTTCATGAGATATTTCCAATTCTGTATACCAATTCCTGAGGTTTTGATGAATGCTCTTGATTGGGACACGTTCAATAGACCTTCAGCAAGCTAATGAAACAAAAATTAGGTCTTGAATCGCCCTGGAAGTGAGTTTTCAGATTTCAGATTTTTTGAGAAAAAGTTTAAGTTTGATAATGGCTTTTGGGCGCAGCTCAGTGTGTTCTCGCATTAGGTTTTCCTTTAGGCTTATGTACTGAATGGATTAGGTCAAGAAACTTGCTCAAAATCTCTTGCAATCATGGTTTTGAAGATTTGATTTTCAAGCTTTGTTTTTTCAATCTTTTCCATACAATTTTGTACCAATTATGATCCAATCAAACCAAATCTTCCCATATTTGAATGTGCACGAATTATTGAGTAGATTACATGTGCAAAAAGATTTGTTAGGTTAAATTAAGTATTTTCCATATATTTAATTGATTTAAATGAATTAATATAAATAAAAATTCAAATAAATAAATAAAAAATGAAGAAATACTTCCCTTTGGGCCAAGTGGTCGTGCACATGTCATGGATGATGAATTATGGAAGAAAAATGGGCCCATTAGCAATTTTAGGTCATTTGAATCAATGTTGACTTTTCAAAATATCCATAAATTTCCCAACTTCCACAAGGCATAACTTGCTCAATTTTTACGCTTTTCTCATGTTCTTGGACATTTTGGAAAGGTCTTTGAGTCCTATAACCAATGCCTTTGGTCCCATGTCATTTTGACTTACCAATCTCAAGTTATGGCCTTTGACTTAAAGTCCCTTTTTGTTGACTTTTGAAAATGACCTATAATGTTGAAATTGATAACTTTTTGTGAGGGCATTTCTTGGACTTGAAGTATGAAGATGAGTTGTAGGAAATGTCTTTCTCTTCAAAATGAGCTTTGGATGGAATTTTTCTGATAATCCATGTGAGAGTTATGCCCTGGTCAATTTCAGTTGACTTTTTCAGCTGTCCAAATAAGGAAACTTTTGCATCTTGATGATTTCTGAGCCAAACTTTGAGAATCATGATCAAGCATTGATCAAATGATGTTTGTGGCTTCAAAATGATATGTTGACCAAAAATTTTAACTTTTGACTGTCAAATGACCATTTTGCCCCTACAGTTGACTGTAGTGCAATTAGGGTTTTTGACTGTGCAACTTTGAGCTGAATGTCTTAAAACTTGATATGAGGATGCTTGACCATATTTGTAGGCATATGAGACTTGATTGGGCCCTTAAAACTTCCTTTGCTTGATCAGAATCAAAACCCTAATTTTGACTGCTTAGGAGGCTTTTGCACTGTGTAACCCTTGGGGAATTTTGCAGCTTGACTTGGCAATTTCTTGAAGAATATCGGAGGGCAAATTTTGGGGTGCAACACATACCAAGCTCTGGGAGCTTGTTTCAGACCATACAGTGACTTCTTTAGTTTGAAAACATATTCTGGATTTTTGGAACTTTCAAAACCAGGGGGTTGGTGCACATATACCTCTTCTTCTATATAGCCATTTAAGAATGCACTCTTAACATCCATCTGATACAGAGTGATGCCTTTATTTACAGCAAATGAAATTAAAAGTATGATAGATTCTAACCTGGCGACTGGAGCAAAGGTTTCTGTATAGTCTATCCCCTCTTGATGACTATAACCTTGTGCTACCAATCGTGCCTTGTTTCTGATTACTTCACCTTGTTCATTCAGTTTGTTTCTGAACACCCATTTTGTTCCAATGACGTTGAATAGTTTTGGTTTAGGAACTAGATCCCATACGTCATTTCTTGTGAATTGATTTAGCTCCTCTTGCATTGCTAGAATCCAGTCATTGTCCAGAAGTGCTTCATCAATTGTTGATGGTTCAATTAGACAAACAAGTCCCATGAGGGATTCTTCAGAGTTTCTGAAGCTAGCTCTTGTTCTGATTGGATCTTCCTTTCTTCCTAAGATTGTTTCTTCTGGGTGATCCATGCTGCTTCTGGATGGTCTTTTCTGAAGTTGATCAACAGAAGGTGCTGGATTGCTTGTAGTGCCTCTTTCTGATGTTGAGGAAGTGTCTCTGTTAAGAGCTTCTGATGACTTATCTTCAGTACCTGTGAATTCAACTTCCATGCCTGCAAGTAATTCACTCTGCTTTGACTTTTGAGAGTCAAGCTTATCATCAAAACGAACACTGATTGACTCTTCCACGATCTGTGTTTCTGTATTGTATACTCTGTACCCTCTTGAGCGTTCAGAGTATCCTAACATAATACACTTTTGCGCTTTAGAGTCAAACTTGTTCAAATAATTTTTTGTATTCAAAATAAAGTAAGTACATCCAAATGGATGAAAATATGAAATGTTGGGCTTTCTGTTCTTCCACAGTTCATATGGAGTCTTTTCCAGAATAGGTCTTATGGAGATTCTATTCTGAATGTAACACGCTGTGTTTATTGCCTCTGCCCAGAAGATCTTAGCAATGTTAGTCTCGTTGATCATGGTTCTGGCTATTTCTTGCAATGTTCTGCTCTTTCGTTCTACAACTCCATTTTGTTGGGGAGTTCTAGGACAAGAGAAATCATGCAGAATGCCTTTGTCATTAAAGAATGACTCAAAATCTTTGTTTTCAAATTCTCCACCATGATCACTTCTGACTTTCACGATTCTAAGATCCTTTTCATTCTGAACTTGGTTGCAGAAGGTGACAAACACAGAGTGTGACTCGTCCTTGTGTCTTAATAACTTACCCATGTCCATCTGCTATAGTCATCTACGATTACTAACCCATACTTCTTGCCACTGACTGAAGCAGTTTTAACTGGTCCAAATAAGTCAATGTGCAGAAGTTCTAATGGCTTAGAGGTGGAAACAACGTTTTTAGATTTGAAAGCTGGTTTTGCAAACTTGCCTTTCTGACATGCTTCACACAGAGCATCTGAATTGAACTTCAGGTTAGGAAGTCCTCTGACCAGATTGAGTTTGTTAATCTGAGATATTCTTCTCATACTAACATGTCCCAATCTTTTGTGCCAGATCCATTGCTCGTTGTTAACAGACAGAAGACACTTTACATTCTGACTTTTCAGTTCAGAAAGTTTGATTTGATAAATGTTGTTTCTCCTCTTTCCATTAAATAGGATAGTCCCATCTTTTTGACTAACAGCTTTGCATGAATTTTGATTAAAGATTATATCATAATCGTTATCACTTAATTGACTTATGGATAACAGGTTATGCATTAATCCATCTACTAATAAAACATTACTTATAGAGGGAAGATTTTCATTACCTACAGTTCCAGAGCCAATGATTTTTCCTCTCTGATTGCCTCCAAAGCCTATGTGGCCTCCAGGCTTAAGTTCCAGGCTTTGGAACATATGCCTTCTTCCTGTCATGTGTCGTGAGCAGCCAGAGTCCAGGTACCATGACTGGTGTTTCTGCTTTGCTGCTAAAGATATCTGCCACATGTATTATTTTATCCTTAGGTACCCATATTTTCTTGGGTCCTGATTTGTTAGTTTTACCAAAACTCTGGTTGAATTTTGGTTTGACAGAATAATTACTACTTGTATATTTGATGTCATGTGTGTGCCCATATACAAAGTGTGAATTAAGTGAAGTGCGTTTTATAACTAAATCCATGGCATTCTTTGGTGTAGGTACCTTACCTTGGTATCCTATTCCTTTTCTGCCATTTCTGCTAACTCCATAGATCATTGAAGCCATTTTGCTTGTATCTATGTTTTTAGCTAGAAACTTCTGAAATATGTGATCATACTCCTTGATGATCTCATCAGCAGTGCTGGGAGTTTCAGGGATTGTTTCCTTCTGAGAGTTTTGCAATAGATTTTCTAATTTTGAAATTTTATCTTTTAACTCAGAATTCTCCAATTTGAGACTCTCAGTCTTATCAGAGTCAGAAGCAAGATTCCTTTTCAGGTTTATGAATTTGACTCTGATCTGCTGATATCTTTCCAGAATTTCATTTAGGCTTTCAGCTAGTTCAGCCTTAGTAAAGTTTATAGCAAAGTCAGGAAATACCTCTTCTGTATCTGATTCAGAGTCTGACTCAGAAGTTTCACTGTCTTCTGTTATGTTTGCCATGAGAGCTATGTTTGCTCTTTCATCATCTGATTCTGAGTCAGCTTCAGATGTGTCAGAATCATCCCATGTAGCCATGAGACTTTTCTTCTTTTCCTTGCCAAACTTCTTTTTGGGCTTTTCCTTCTGAAGCTTTGGGCAATCACTTTTATAGTGTCCTTTCTCATTACATTCATAGCAGATGATGTCTTTGTTGTTTGGCTTTCTGCTTCCTGAAGAGCCTTCAGATCTTCTGTGTCCAGAGGAGGATTCTGACCTTCTGTATCTGGAGAAGGATTCATTCTGATTCTCTGATCTTCTGGGATTCCTGAACTTCCTTTGCCTCTTCTTCCATAATTGGTTCACCCTTCTAGAGAGGAGAGATAGTTCATCTTCTTCTGATGAAGACCCATCAGAGGTTTCTTCTACAGCCTGCAAAACCTTGGAGTCAGATTTTCTGTTAGATTTTAAAGCTAATGGCTTACCTTGCTTTTGAGGTTCATCTGCTTCTAGCTCTATCTCGTGACTTCTGAGGGAGCTGACAAGTTCCTCCAGAGAGATTTTGTTGAGATCCTTGGCTAGCTTAAGCGCCTTGACCACTGGCCTCCACTGTTTTGGCAAGCTTCTGATGATCTTCTTAACATGATCAGCAGTAGAATACCCTTTGTCCAGAACTTTGAGACCAACAACCAGAATTTGAAATCTTGAGAACATCGTTTATATTGATTCACTTTCTTCCATCTTGAATGCCTCGTACTTCTGAATGAGCGCAAGAGCTTTGGTTTCTTTGACTTGAATGTTGCCTTCATGCGTCATTCTCTGAGAGTCAAACATATTCTTTGCAGTGTCTCTGTTTGATATCTTTTCATATTCAGAATAAGAGATGGCGCTGAGAAGAACTATTCTGGCCTTGTGATGATTTCTAAAATCACGCTTTTGTTGATCAGACATTGCTTTCCTGTCAATCTTCTGACCACTTCCATCCACTGGGTGCGTGTATCCATCAGTCACCATGTCTCACAGATCAACATCATGGGCCAGAAAGAAACTTTCAATTCTGTCTTTCCAGTAGTCAAAGTTCTCTCCATCAAAGACTGGAGGTTTGCCACTGAATCTGTCTCTTTATCCATTGTTGTCATTGCTGATGTTTTGATGTGGTCCTGCCATTGTGTTTTTCTAACGCTGGATCTTGTACTGACACAGTTAAGTGTTATAAGCTCAAAACCAGGCGCTCTGATGCCAATTGAAGATGTGAAAAACACAAGAAGGGGGGGTTGAATTATAAAACTTTAAATCAAATGCAGACAACACTGTATTTTTATCATGGTTCGTTTGATCTCAAACTACTTCAGTCCACCCGTCAAGCTGATTTCGCCTCTCTCCAACGAGGCCTTAATCCACTATATTCAACTGAATACAACAACTACTTTAACAACTATTAAAGGCTTCTTGAGTCCAACCACAGACCGGTTTATCTCAAGGAAATTCTCTTACAGATAATTGAACAAAAGTGTGTTTGATGTTTTCTAATAAAACTATATATCACAACTGTAATAATACACAAAATTAAGCTTGGAATGAAACTGGACTGCTAATGCTTTTGAGTAGGCGTGGTTGAAAAGCTTAGCAAATTGTATGAGAGCGCACGTTTTCGTAGGCGTGTATATGCGTAGATTATTAGCCTTTTCTTTTCTCACACAAACTTATTTATAAAGCCTAGTAAGAGATACGTTGGTTGTCCATAAATCACTTTCAATGACCATAATGTTCTTTCCTTTTTGAGAAGATCTTGTCTTGGATAAAGCCGTTGGAAATAAATCTGTCTTGAATGCTTAGTAATGCTTCAGAGTGTTCTGCTATTGATAGCGCTTCAGAATGTTCTTTGCTTTAGCTTATGCTGATGCTTCTGAGTGCTGATGACTTGCTAAAGATCTTGATCAGAGTCAGAGTATTTTATGCGCAGATTCTGGTCATCAGGCTTCAGCGTATGATCTGGTAACTTCAGCGTGTAGAACATGTTTGATCTTTTGATGCTGATGTTGATATTGGTCTTCTGATGCTGATTCCATCAGAACTTCTATAAATACACAACAGAATTTTAAGTAGCATATATGTCTTATATATAAATCTTATAATTTATTTATTCTTGTATTTTTTTATCATCAAAACTCTAACTGAGGGTTGTAGAATCAAACTATGTTCTAACATCCTTTTGGATAAAAGAAAAGTCGGTGGCGACTCTTGCTAACCGCAACATTTGCGATCAAACGCAAAACCCTCCAGTCAGTTCTCCTACTGTATCACAGAATTGGCGACTTTGCTGGGGGAAATTCTAAAATTGGGGTTACCCTAGGGCTAGATCACATTTACTTGCTTACATTGTTTTATTTGTTTGGTTTACATTATGATTCTTTGTTTGGATTTGAATCCTCTACCCGAATTTGGGATACATTATAGGTAAATAGCAATACGTTGTGGAAACTGTTTGGGGTATACCGATGTGGTCTAAGCAATAGCTATGTTAGTGAGACATATTTGTGGGTACCGGTAGCCTTTGAGTTAATCAAAGAGAATACGGGGCCGTTGAGTGATGTCATAAAGCACTAATGAACTTCTAGAACCTTTACTTGACCAACTTGGCCTTTAGGATGTAGTGAGATGACCGGCTTTGATGCAGTCAAAAGTTGGTAGATACTCGATACTACACTCATTGAGGTGTGTTTTCTTGGGGATTTCGGTCGCCATTAAAGAGGCTTGAGCTGAAACAATGACCAAGGAAATAATCAAGTGATATTGAGCTCCTTAGAACCCGGTTACTATTACTAGGACATGTTTAAGCCAACTAAACTTCAAGAGGGTACTTACCTATAAAACTCCATGCAAGCCTAAACCTAAGGAATTGTTTGCTTTGTTTGTATATACATACTTGTACATAACATCATGAACATCATAACATCATTCACATTCACTAACCATTTCAAGGATTTTTTGGATTCATCTTTGTCTTGTTTTGTAGGATATGGATTCACTTCGCAGGAAAACTATTCAAGTCAACCTTGTGAGGATCCCTCCACAACTTAAGGAGCTAGCTTTAAGGATTCCTGAAAACTCTCCATTCACCGAGAGACATGGTCACCTACTCAACTTGGTCACCTCTAACACTGATGAAGACATGATGAAGGTGCTCTTCCAGTTCTTTGATCCTCTACACTATTGCTTCACTTTTCCCAATTATCAAATTGTGCCTACTTTGGAAGAATTCTCCCGACTCTTGAGGATTCCCATTCTCAATCAACTACCTTTCAATGGTACGGAAAGAGACCCAAAGCCAGAAGAGATTGCTCAAGGTCTACACTTGCACTCCTCTGATGTCACAACTCATTAGGAAACAAGGAGTGGTGTCAAAGGT
Organism: Vicia faba; assembly: GCA_948472305.1. Lineage (NCBI taxonomy): Eukaryota > Viridiplantae > Streptophyta > Magnoliopsida > Fabales > Fabaceae > Vicia > Vicia faba. The sequence goes on along the minus strand of OX451735.1, from coordinate 93,846,639 downwards.
TTCTTAGAAAAGTTCTTGTTTGAGAAATCCCAAAACTGTTGGAATTCCTTGGATTTGCAAGCCTTCGAGGAAATTGTGGCTCTCCTCATCTATGGGATTGTTTTGTTTCCAAATCCTGACCAACTCATAGATGTGAACGCCGTCAAAATCTTCATATCTTGCAACCCGGTGCCTACATTGCTAGGGGATATCCTAGACTCTTTTCACACACGCACAATGAGGAAAAGAGGTGTCCTTATATGTTACACTCCTCTCTTGGCAAGATGGTTTATTTCATATCTTCCCCAATCTGTATTAAAGAATGAGCAAGGTTCAAGGTGGTCATAAAGGTTGATGACGCTCAAACATTCAGATATTCATTGGTGCTCCCGATCCATAGAGAATGTTACTGTTGTCGACCATTGTGGGGAATTTCCTAATGTCCCTTTTACTTGGCATTAGGGGAGGAATCACCTGCAACCCCTGCTTAGCTTTAAGACAGTTTGGTTACGCCTGAAGGGATGGTCTGCACGAGATGTTGATTAAGGGTTTGGTATTTGACTACAACAACGACGATCAAGGTCTTCGCCATAGATTTATCTGAGCTTGGAGGATGCTAAACAAGGTAGATAGCAAGACTTTGGGGAACAAGAAATCCATCTATGATACGGTGGCAGAACCGACTGTTTAATACTGGTTTCCGTTTTTTGTTCGCAAATGTCACGTTAAGCAAGAGTCGCCACCGACTTTTATTTCATCCAACAAAGGAAAAGGGAAAAGAACAGAAAAAACCTTTTTTCGAGATATTCTAAGTACGGGGGGTAGATTATAGAAAGGGAAGGTGTTAGAACCATTTTTATCCATGGTTTTCCACGGGCTGTTACGTACTTGCTCATTTTTCAAATTGCTTGTGTGTGTTTGTCTTGAAAATGTTTTACTTCGTGATAACCCTTGTATCAGTCCTCAAGGGTGTGAAAAATATGTTTTGAAAACTATTTTGAAAGGTGTTTGTGTGAAAAAAATTTACTTGAGCAAGTACCTACTAGCATCTACCTACTCGAAAAAATATTGATTTTGTTCTATTTCCTTTAGACAGCGCTATCCCACTATTAAGGAGTAAGTAGTACCGTCGTTGGAGTTTGAAGGGCTATCGAAAGGGACATAATGGTCATTGAAGGCAACATGTAAGGATACCTTAGAATTTCAAAGGGACTGTCATCATATATTCGTAGGCAACATCGAGGGACAAGATCATTTCTCATAGGCAACTCGAGGGACGTTGAGGGACCATGATCTTTTTGATGACTTTAACCGAGGGTCTTTGCTAAGGGTATCCCTATGTTCGAGGGACATGACCATAGTTTTCTGAAGCAACCAAGTGAGGCAAACCCTAGGGGTGCAAGTGTGCAACAGTGTGTTTTTTCAATTATATTTATCTTTGCACATTAGGTGATCTACCGTTTTAATTAGTTTACCAGTCTTTCCATACAATCCTATTATTCTAAGCATTGCATAAAATATAGTAGCAGAAGGTAAAGGCGGAAGTGTAAACCTAGGCTATTACAGAGCTTTGGGACAGTTACATAATAATGAAGAGTGCAGAAAAGAAATCCTAAAACTATTACATCCCAAAAGTAATTACATAATTAGAAAAAAATGCGATAAAATATAAATCTACGTTATTACATTGATAATGTGACCTATACAATTTTCCTAGAAATTAAAATGTAAAAGAATAAATAAAAAGAAATTAAGGAAAAATTAAAACCTAAAATTCTAAGTTAATGTTTTTGGTGTTTTTTGTATAAAATAATTTTAAGTTAATTAAAAAACCTAATTCTAACTAATTTTAATAAAAAAAAGTTAATTAACATAATTTATTAATAAATGAAAAAAAGCCAAAAATTCAGTTACTAACTAAAACAAAAACCTAATCCTAATTTGTTTTAAAAAAAGGTTAATTAAAGGGTTAATTACAAAGAAAAACCTAAAATCTAATTGTTTTCCTAATTTGCAGAAGAAAAAAAGTTAATTAATTAAATTAAAGAGTTAATAAAAAAGAGTTAATAATAATAATAAAAACTTAAAACCTAAATTAATTAGGGTTTGTAAAAAAAAGTTAAGTTTGCCAATTAATAGGGTTTTTGATTTAAATAAAATTAGAGTTTATATGAATATAGGGTTTTTAAGAAAGATATTAAAGAGAAAGAAATGATGCACAAACGGTTAAAAATAAGCAAAATTATACATATTTCCAAGGGAGGGTGTTGATCCAAAAATTAATTTAAAACCTAAAATTAATTATTCGAGTTTATTATGAAAACTCAATGGTTTCTGAAAAATATTAAGTTTTATGAAAAAGATTTTAAACAGAAATAATAAAAATAGGTAAAAGGATAAATAGAAAGGAAGAAAATCAAAACCAAAAGGGGTGGTTGTTGAACCCACGCCCTTAGCCTCCTCGGGATGTCTGCCTTGCCATGAGTCATACATTGGTGGTTGTTCTAGTTTGGCCTCAGCGTTCTGTAATGAATCTGCATGGGACCCTGTCTAAATCTGCAGTGTTGAATCTCATGAACACATTAAATAAATTACTATATATCATGTAATACAAATAAAACAAATATATGAAAAAAATTTAATGTTAAAACTGATATGACATGTATGAATGATTATACCCTTTTGATCATGGAGATCAAACCAGCCTTACCCTTATTGGAGAAGTAGTGAGATGTGAATTTGTAACAAGGATGCCTTGTTTGTAGTGAGATGAGGATTTGTAACAAGGATGGCTTGTTTGTAGTGAGATGGGAGTTTGTAATAAGGATTAAAAGGTTTTAGGGTTCTTGAAAGAATTTGATATTCTGACAGGGTTGTGGAAAAGGTTTTTTTTCTCTCGTTTGGTTCTTTGTGTGAAAGAATGAGATTATATAATGGAAATTAGAGAAAAGATATGGGCTTTGAATGTGCAATTGGGCCTCCAATGTTCACTTGAGTCCGTCATGTTCCAGGCTAAATCACAGGGGCTTAAGTGCAATTTTTGAAGTTGAAATGTGAAAACAAAATGTAGCCGACACCGAGAACTAACTTCTGTCCGAAAATAGGATCAATCAGATAAAAGTTGAATTAGTTATGAATTTTTTAAGTTTTAGCTAAGACAAACTTATTTTGGGCTCCAGTGTCGACTCTGACACGTTCTTCAAAAAAAACTGGTATTGATTGGAGCATAACCCGGTCTCAACTTTGGAAGAAAAGTTGTAGATCTCTGAGTCAGTGACGTTGTGTAAAAAGATGGGCCCAATTCGATAAAAATTGACAGAGTTATGAATTTTCGAAGTTTCGACCCAGATGAAATAATATTCAGCATTCAAGATTTTCAGCGCGTCACACGCACTCTGAGCAAAAAAAGAAGGCCTTTTGGATACCGTTCGAACTTAATACCTCCTGCGAAAACTTAGCCAACTCAATTTTTGAAATTTTGGCACCGGAACCAGCTCGATACGATGAAAATCGACCAAGTTATGATTTTCTGAACATGATGCAAATAAACTTCTATCACAAATTTTCTGTACGAAAATACTTGATAAATCCGCATTTTTGAAGACCTTCTGATCGAAATTGGCTTCCATCCGTGAGAGATGAAAACGTAGATGACGTCAATACTGAATTTTGGCCACCAGAACGGGTTCAAAACGAGCCACGATCTTCAAGTTATGAATTTTTTAGTGCGTAAAAACTGCACTTTCAACACACTTTTTCACCACATTTCTTCGAGAAAACTCACACATTCGGAGACCTTGTTTAAAGAATTGACTCTTGAGTCGAACCTGAATTTGATAATACGTTATCAGAGATATCTTGGCGAAAGAACACCTGAATATGACGAGCGGGTTGGACTTGTGAATCTTTGAACCCCGAATCATTGCAAAATGGCGAACCGATCTTCAGCACAGAAAATACTCTGAGAACATCCATTGGCGAAATAAACGTCACTTGTAACCTGAAGAAGCTGATAAATATACATTTATTCCATAACCATAAAACCAATAATATGCGTGTATGAAAATAGGGTAAATTTTAGGGTACAACAGATGCCCCTGTTCAATCTTCTTAAACCTGAAGATTTAGATTGGCTTGTCTGCCTTTCGTGATCTGAAGGTGGAAGATGATTGAACACTAGAGTGTCCAGAAATTTGCACTCGTCTGTAATGATACTTGACTATGTAGGTAGTATCGGGAATGGGCTTACAGATGCCATTTGGAGGAGATGACGGAAGGTCACCGGAGATGGGCTTAAAGATGCCATCCAGAAGATATGACAGAGAATCGTCGGAGATGGGCTTAAAGATGCCATCTAGAGGATGTTGATTTCCTGAGATATTCCTCTGATGAGAATTTTTATTCCTATCGTTGAGGAGGAATCTTCCGAGGAATGTTGGTCTTTTTCTTTGGAGAAATAGAATTTTAGGAGCTTCAGTTGTCCGTTACTCTACTGGGGAATCATCTCTTAGTCGAGGAGGTGAAAGTGAACTTCTATCTGGTCAGGGTAAAAGCTGCACCGCGACTTACTGGGGAAATGTGAAATCAATTGTGTTTGATCGGGTCTTGGTCTTACAATGTTGGACCGTTGCTTGGGGATAATAGACGGGGAACCTAGATAGTAAGGTTATGAAAAGGAACCTAGATAGTAGGGTTGTTTCGATACGAAAGCCTGGATAGTAGGGCCGTTAAGAAGGAACCTGGATAGTAGAATTACTTCGATATGAAAGCCTGGATAGTAGGGTTGTGAGAAGGAACTTGGATAGTAGGGTTACTTCGATATGAAAGCCTGGATAGTAGGGCTACTGAGAAGGAACCCGGATGGTAGGGTTACTTCGATATGAAAGCTTGGATAGTAGGGTTGTGAGAAGGAACCTGTATGGTATGGTTACTTTGGTATGAAAGCCTGGATAGTAGGGTTGTGAGAAGGAACCTGGATAGTAGGGTTACTTCGATGTGAAATCCTGGATAGTAGGGCTGTGAGAAGGAACCTGGATAGTAGGGTTACTTCGATATGAAAGCCTAGATAGTAGGGTTGTGAGAAGGAACCTGGATAGTAGGGTTACTTCGATATGAAAGTCAGGATAGTAGGGCTGTGAGAAGGAACCTGGATAACAGGATTACTTCGATATGAAAGTCGGGATAGTAGGACTGTGAGAAGGAACCTGGATAGTAGGGTTACCTCGATATGAAAGTCAGGATAGTAGGGTTGTGAGAAGGAACTTGGATAGTAGGGTTACTTCGATATGAAAGCCTGACTAGTAGGTCTGTGAGAAGGAACCTGGATGGTAGGGTTACTTCGATATGAAAGCCTGGATAGTAGGGCTGTGAGAAGGAACCTGGATAGTAGAGTTACTTCGAAATGAAAGCCTGGATAATAGGGTTCTGAGAAGGAACCTGGATAGTATGGTTACTTCTAAATGAAAGCCTTGATAGTAGGGCTGTGAGAAGGAACCTGGATAGTAGGGTTACTTTGAAATAAAAGCTTGGATAGTAGGGTTGTGAGAAGGAACCTGGATAGTAGGGTTACTTCGAAATGAAAGCCTGGATAGTAGGGCTGTAAGAAGAAACCTGGATAAGGTTGCTTTGTGAGGAGTTTGGGTAAAACTGCATTTGAACCGAGAAGGAACCTGGGTAAGGTTACTTTTTGAGGAGTTTGGGTAAAACTGCACCTGAACTGAGAAGGAACCTGGGTAAGGTTGGTTTGTGAGGAGTTTGGGTAAAACTGCATCTGAACTGAGAAGGAACATGGGTAAGGTTACTTTATGAAGAGTGTGGGTAAAACTGCATCTGAACCGAGAAGGAACTTGGGTACGGTTCCTTTGTGAGGAGTTTGGGTAAAACTGCATCTGAACCGAGAAGGAACCTGGGTAAGGTTGCTATGTGAGGATTTTGGGTAAAACTGCATCTGAACTGAGAAGGAACCTGAGTAAGGTTGCTTTGTGAGGAGTTTGGGTAAAACTGCATCTGAACTGAGAGGGAACCTGGGTAAGGTTTCTTTGTGATAAGTTCGTGTAAAACTTCAGAAGGAACCTGGGTAAGGTTACTTTGGGATAAATTCGTGTAAAGCTTCAGAAGGAACCTGGGTAAGGTTGCTCGTGATGAGTCCGTGTAGGGCTTTAGGAGGAACCTGGGTAAGGTCACCTTGGGATAAGTTCGTGTAAAACTTCACTCAGAAATATATGAGAAAGGACTCGTGTAAGATTTTTCAGCATAAACCCGTGTGAAGCTGCATTTAGGAGAAACCCGTGTAAGATTGCTTCGTGACGAACCCGTGTAAAGCTGCATTTGATCGTGCAGATAATTACTCTGTTTAGTTTCAGGAGCTAATCTTGAACTTGCTGGAAGTTGTTGATGATAACCATCTTTCCTGAAAAGGTACATGATTAATCATATATGATGCATGAAATGCATTGTATGATGATGTTCTCAAAATAAATGAGACTATGTTGTATGCAATGTGTATGCGCATGTCATGATATATGAACATGAAATGCTATTGTGGCACATCCGAGTTTGAGAAAATAAATCCCTGACTGCTGCTGTAGAGTAACGGAAATTGAGTTCCTGACCGTCGTAGAAAAAGTGGTTCTTCTACTTCTGCTGGAGATGGTGAACTAGAGACGACTATGCCGGGGATTTTCCCCTTGTTTACGGGTATTCTGCCGAGGAGAGACTCTGCTTGAGAACAACTCTGCAGGGAAATAATTTTGTTGGAGAGAGAGGCTTCTATAGCTGAAGGGATAAACTCTGTCGGGGATTGAGCTTCTGTATTCATAGAAATAAACTCTGTTTGAGAGAAAACATTATGACCCACTTGCGATTACAAAATTCGGCTGGGGAATATAGATGCCAGCTCTCTGGAAGAGCTTGGTTGGGGAAAGTAACTCCTGTTTGGGGGAGCCGATGTCAAAGCTTTAGTTGCCTATACTCTATGGGGAGTGTAGATGTCACAGGGTCGTATGCCAACGGTATGACAATGACTTTGCATCAGGACTTTTCTGCCCTTGTACCTGCTGGAGAAAGTACCTACAGAGGCCTTATGGATTGAGTGTTATCCCAACTTATGAGGTGCTTGGTAACTGCCGATCAGAATGATAACTCTTCTACTGATGGGAAAGTGACGAGATGACGGAACATAGTCGTACGCTTTAATCCCTAACTTTTGCCTGGACTGTCTTTTCACATTTTTAGTCCACTGAGATACCCTTTTTTGCCAAGCCGCCTTTTCAGGTTTTCGACTTGCCGGGTGTACATATCTTTTTTGTTTTTATCCCCAATTTTTTCCCCGAACCCTTTTGGTTCGCCGAGATGCCCTTATTTTTGCCTAGGCCAATCAACCTAACGGGTCTTTGTTCATGCGCAGTATTTTCTGACTATGTCCACGCTCTTAGGGTGTATGGAGTTGTCACTGTCGGTAGTGTTGTGTTGCCACACTACCAGGAGATGTTTGTTTGATCGTACAGTATTCGTTGCTGGAATTCACGAACAATGCCCCCAAGTGATTCAGATGGAGATCTGCCCCTGGCTATTTGGCATCTTTGAGAGATTCCTTGAATCTTGACTTGACTGCCCCAGATGATGGATAATGATCATGCCGTGCCCCTTGGTTGGAAGTGTTTTTCCACTTGAGGTGATCCTTTTTATTGAGAATGTTTTTATTCGTTATGCGAATTTATCTGCTGTTGAACAAATAGTCATATGCAAACAATATTATTTTAAGAATGCAAAGCTTATGTCTGTCTTGAAGATTGAAAATTCATTTTTTAGTAAAACAATATAGCAAACCTTATAGGAGTCAGGATACCTTTTGTAACAATATGCTTTCGAACTAACCCATGCTTCAACTAGGACTTTTAAGGGTTATAACGTGGCATGGTTCATGGTTCAAGAAACAAAGGATAAAGGCTCAAAATTTATTTATACCCACCTATTCTTCGTGATGTTCTTCGATCCTATACTCATTTAATTGTGCATTTAGATCCCGTTTGAGTCTTTGCTCTGATATTCTAGTGATGGTTCAAATACTGACAGTTTATTTTGAATAGGCAGTCATTTCTTTTTGTTGAGGGTTTATAGGACCTCTTTCTTTTTGATTTTATTATCCCTGTCTTTCACCTGAACTGTTTCTTTTTGTGATTACAGTCAGCGGGATGCCCCAGTTTTTTTCTTAAGTCTCCTTTATAGGTTTTAACTTAATGGGCTTTTATTTCGAGAGATAATGACTGCCTGCTTTGATGTTTATGTGAAACCATCACCATCTTCTGATTTGGAGGGACGTCTTTGAGGACATTCATTGTGTGCGAAGCAGAAGATTATGACTGAATGCGCCTCTGATTTAATTGAGAAAACTACCCTGCCCCAGGTTACGATTAAGGGTTTTAATTTGCGTGAAAAGAAAAACTCCTACTTCTTTGGCTCAAAGGGGTTGACTATGGATTATCTTCCTTATAACTCCACTGTTTAGGATTTAAAACAACGCTTGCACATCGTCAGCAGGGTCTATTCAAAAGCATACTATAGAGATTGTGGTATCATTTTCGTCATCGTCCCTCTAAGGCTTAGAGTTTTTAATCGAGAGTTGAATATCACAAAAGGAAATAAGAACGCATTTTTGAAATAGTGAATACGAATGAATTGATTCAAGACAAACATGTGCAATGCATTAATGAAATAACGAGGTTTGATATGAATAAATGTTCAAACAAATCAAAAGAAAATTACAAATTCAAAAATTCTAATGAACGAAAATCCCTCTTGTTAGAACTTGTCACTTCAAATGGTGGGCCTTGGAGGATTGACAGAAACATTCCAGTTGACCATCTTGTGTGAATTCCAATGCTCCTTCATCAATCAGGTCTTGAATTTTGTATTTCAACCTCCAACAGTCGTCAGTATCATGCCCCGGATTGTTAGAGTGATATGCACACCTTGCACTAGGATTGTATTTAGGCGAAGGAGTCTCGGGATTCGGATGAGGCCCTATCAACGTAACCAGATTCATCCTCAACATGTGTTGTAAAGTTTGAGACAGCGGCATGTTGAGTTTGGTAAACTGCCTTTTGGGCATATCCGGCTGACTCTGATTAACCCGTTGTTTTTGGCGAGGTTGTTGTTGGACCCGTGATGTAGTAGCAATTTGGAAAGTTCCACTCTTCCCCAAACCAACCTTTTGTCTTCTTAGAGGTTGATTAATGACTTGGTCCCCGACCTCGACTGTTTGCTTCATACTGTTGTATCCGTCTTGATGAAGTTGGTTGATGATGGTTTTCAGCTCTTCTTGTCTTCAGTCTAGGACTTGGATAAGAGCCATCTTCCCCAGCATCTGGGTTCTCATTGCATCTACCTCAGCTTGCAGTTGTTCCAGCCGTCCGTCCTTATTGTCTTCAGGACTTTTCTTGACCAAGTTCCCAACGAGGAGTGTTTTCAACTCTTCCTGCCCCTTGGATAGGTTTAGGAATATTTCCCTGAACTGAGCTTCTTGAGTTTGAAGATCTCTGTTGTCTTGTTTGAGAGCCATTGCTGAAATAAACAGCGAGAACATGAGAGACTTGTACTGGAAGACATTTTATGCAATGATATGTATGATATATGTATGCAATGTTTTCAAGGATCTCGCGGGGTAAACAAGAAACTGTTAGAATTTGGTTGCAGCTTGATTGAAGAAACTTCGTGTCGTTAAGAGTCCTTATTCAAGAGTCAAGCTCACCATATCGAGTGGGTCATAGCCACTGACTCAAGTTATCATGTTTTGATCTCTAGACGACATTGGCTAGAGGAAAATAAATCCCCTTGCCCCTTGCTAGACGTTTGATTTACCATAACCTGCATCACAAACCCTTGATATCCTTGAAATGGTTAAGGAAATGTTAAGGAATGATGTTATGATTTGTATGCTATGCGTTTAAGCAAAAGTGTGAGGTGATGTAAGCAAGTAAACTCGGCAAGAAATCCAAGTTATTGGATAAGGACTGTAAACAAAACCTGCAAGGAACTCATGTTGTCAGATAATAAAACTGTGCAAGTAGTTCAAGTTGAAAGCACACAAGTCACACAAACAGCCTTAGGTTTAGGCTTGCATGGGTTTTAAGGTAGTACCCTCTTGAAGTTAAGTTGGTTTCAAACCTGTCCTAGAAACGTAACCGGGTTCTAGAGGATCTCAATATCACTGACCATCCTCAATCGGTCATGTTTTCAGCTCACGCAATCTTTTCTTATGGCCGAAATTATTCAGAGAGTATGATCTGAATGAGTGCAGCATCGAGTATCAACCAGTTCTCATCTCTACACCGAGGCCGGCTATCTCGCTACTTCCTAATGGCCAAGTTGGGCAATTAAAGGTTCTAAAGTCAGTTGATGCTTAATGACACCACACGAAGGCCCCGTATTCTCCTCGTTTCTCCACAAGGGATATCGGTACCAACCAAAGTGCCACACCAACGTAGCTACTGCTTCAACCGTATCGATCTACGCCGTACAGTTCTCTCACAGTCTATTGCTACTTACCTAAAAGGTATTCCCCAGATCCTGGTGTAGGATCTATAGTAACCCCAAACAAAACCCTTAAAAGTAAAGCAAGTAGGGGTGTGCATGGTTACCAAATTTTAAGAACCAATCCATTTTAATGGTTCTAGTTTTAAAATTAAACCATTTTTTATAATAACCAATTTAAATTTGCAAAATGGTTTCAATTCGGTTCAAAACTGGTTTTCAATCAAAATTGATTTATAAGGAAATTGTATCTTTCTTAATTTGAAGAGACGAAAAAAATTCAAGTTAATGAAGGGAACAAGATGCAAAGGCCTGTGTCATTTTTATACTATTATATTCAAACACCAGCACAAATCGTTTTTCATAATTTTTTTGAAAAGCAAAAAAAATAAAATTCAATTTAAGAGTAAAAACATTACACTTTAATCTATGATAAAGTTGCACCAGAACACTAAAATTAGAACCCAAAAAAACAAAAACAAAACATCCTAAAACCAAGACAAAATCTGCTTCAAAACAATTGCTACACTATAACAGTTAAACAAAAAAATACAGATTAACAATCGTTTATCACAATTAACTTAATAAGTTCTTTTTAACTTAACTAATCACCACTCTAAATAACTAATTAATAATAAATAAAATAAAATATATAAACTAGTTTTCCATTTTTAATTTGAATATTATATAAATTGGTTTATACGAATTTGAATTTACTGTGCCTTAATAATATCTTATTCATTAATAATAATATCATATACATTTGGTTTTATGTATGACAACTGGTTATCAAAAATGGAAAACTGATTTTTGTTTTGATATCAAAATAGATCTGGAGCGGTTCACATCCAACACAAATTGGATTATAAAAATTGGTGCACTGAATTTTTAAAATTGGTTCTTGTAAATCAGTTTTTTTGCACACCCCTAAAAGCAAACAAAGCAATCAAGAGAAGCAATTATGATGACCTAGATCCTAAGGTATACCCCACTTATAAAATTCCCCAGCAGAGTCGCCAGTTCTGTGATACGATGGCAGAACCGACTGTTTAATACTGGTTTGCGTTTTTTGTTCGCAAATGTCGCGTTAAGCAAGAGTCGCCACCGACTTTTATTTCATCCAACAAAGGAAAAGGGAAAAGAACAGAAAAAAACCTTTTTTCGAGATATTGTATGGGGGGTAGATTATAGAAAGGGAAGGTGTTAGCACCTTTTCTATCTGTGGTTTTCCACGAGCTCTTAGGTACATGCTCATTTTTCAAATTGCTTGCGTGCGTTTGTCTTGAAAATGTTTTACTTCGTGATAACCCTTGTCTCAGTCCTCAAGGGTGTGGCGAATTTGTTTTGAAAACAGTTTTGAAAGGTGTTTGTGTGAAAAGTTTTTACTTGAGCAAGTACCTACTAGCATCTACCTACTCGATAAAAGATTGTTTTTGTTCTATTTCCTTTAGACATCGCTATCCCACTATTAAGGAGTAGGTAGTACCTTCGTTGGAGTTTGAGGGGCTATCGAAAAGGACGTAATGGTCATTAAAGGCAACATGTAAAGATACCTTAGCATTCAAAGGGACTGTCATCATATATTCGTAGGCAACATCGAGGGACAAGATCATTTCTTGTAGGCAACTCGAGGGACGTTGAGGGACCATGATCTTTATGATGACTTTAACCGGGGGTCTTTGCTAAGGGTATCCCTACGTTCGAGGGACATGACCATTGTTTTCTGAGGCAACCAAGTGAGGCAAACCCTAGGGGTGCAAGTGTGCAACAGTGTGTTTTTTCAGTTATATTTATCTTTGCACATTAGGTGATCTACCGTTTTAATTAGTTTACCGGTCTTTCCATACAATCCTATTATTCTAAGCATTGCATAAAATATAGTAGCAGAAGGTAAAGGCAGAAGTGTAAAGCTAGGCTATTACAGAGCTTTGGGGCAGTTACATAATAATGAAGAATGCAGAAAAGAAATCCTAAAACTATTACATCTCGGAAGCAATTACATAATTAGAAAAAAAATGCGAGAAAAGATAAATCTACGCTATTACATTGATAGTGCGACCTATACAATTTTCCTAGAAATTAAAATGTAAAAGAATAAATAAAAAGAAATTAAGGAAAAATTAAAACCTAAAATTCTAAGTTAATGTTTTTGGTGTATTTTGTAGAAAATAATTTTAAGTTAATTAAAAAACCTAATTCTAACTAATTTTAATAAAAAAAAGTTAATTAACTTAATTTATTATTAAATGAAAAAAAGCCAAAAATTCAGTTACTAACTAAAACAAAAACCCAATCCTAATTTGTTAAAAAAAGGATAATTAAAGGGTTAATTACAAAGAAAACCTAAAATCTAATTGTTTTCCTAATTTGCAGAAGAAAAAAATGTTAATTAATTAAATTAAAGAGTTAATAAAAAAAGAGTTAATAATAATTAAAAAAAAAACTTAAAACCTAAATTAATTAGGGTTTGTAAAAAACAGTTAAGTTTGCCAATTAATAGGGTTTTTGATTTAAATAAAATTAGAGTTTATATGAATTTAGGGTTTTTAAGGAAGATATTAAAGAGAAAGAAATGATGCACAAAGGGTTAAAAATAAGAAAAATTATACATATTTCCAGGGGTGGGTGTTGACCCAAAAATTAATTTAAAACCTAAAATTAAAAAAAATCTAAAATTAATTATTCGAGTTTATTTTGAAAAATCAAAGGTTTCTGAAAAATGTTAAGTTTTATGAAAAAGATTTTAAACAGAAATAATAAAAATAGGTAAAAGGATAAATAGAAAGGAAGAAAACCAAAACCAATAGGGGTGGTTGTTGAACTCACGCCCTTAGCCTCCTCAGGATGCCTGCCTTTCCATGAGTCATGTATTGGTGGTTATTTTATTTTGGCCTCAGCGTTCTATAATGAACCTGCATGGGACCCTGTCTAAATCTGCAGTGTTGAATCTCATGAACACATTAAATAAATTACTATATATCATGAAATATAAATAAAGCAAATATATGAAAAAAAATTAATGTTAAAACTGACATGGCATGTATGAATGATTATACCCTTTTGATCAAATCAGCCTTACCCTTACTAGAGAAGTAGTGAGATGTGGATTTGTAACAAGGATGGCTTGTTTGTAGTAAGATGAAGATTTGTAACAAGGATGGCTTGTTTGTAGTGAGATGGGAGTTTGTAATAAGGAATTAAAGGTTTTAAGGTTCTTGAAAGAATTTGATATTCTGACAGGGTTGTGGAAAAGGTTTTTTTCTCGTTTGTTTCTTCGTGTGAAAGAAAGAGATTATATAATGGAAATTATAGCAAAGATATGGGCTTTTAATGTGCAATTGGGCCTCCAATGTTCACTTGAGTCCGTCACGTTCCAAGATAAATCGTAGGGGATTAAGTGCAATTTTTGAAGTTGAAATGTGAAAACAAAATATAGCCGACATCGAGAATTAACTCTTGTCCTAAAATAGGCTCAATCGGATAAACGGTGAATTAGTCATGAATTTTTGAAGTTTTAGCTCAGACAAACTTATTTTGGGCTCCAGTGTCGATTCTGAAACGTTCTTCAATAAAAAACTGGTATTGATCGGAGCATAACCTGGTCTCGACTTTGGAAGAAAAGTTGTAGATCTCTGAGTCAGTAACCTTTTGTAAAAAGATGGGCCCAATCCGATAAAAATTGACTGAGTTATGAATTTTCGAAGTTTCGACCCAGATGAAATGATACTCAGCACTCAGGATTTTCGGCGCGTCACACGCACTCCGAGCAAAAAAAACGAAGGCCTTTTGGATACCGTTCTGTTGTACCCCAAAATTTTCCCTCCCATATTTCTCAATACATGTTAAGAATTATCTCCAAGTTGTTCAAGATGGCTCAAGAGTGGGACAGTCAAATCACCTCCTAAGGCAGTCAATTCAAAATTAGGGTTTGGTTTTGCATCAAGGTCCTCATATCCAAATGGTCTCAAATTCTCCCCAATGTCATAACATGTTCTCAAGTTCATCCATGACAAATTTCAAGCCTTGCAGAGAAAGTTTGGTCAGTCAATTGCTCAAGGGGTCCAAAAATCGACTGTGCTAGGGCAAAAGTCAACTGTGGCCTACAAATAGTCATACCTCAAGATTTTTTGCCAACATTCTAATTTTTAAGGATAATTCATCATTTGATCAAGGGTTGATCATGATTCATCAAGGATTGCTCAAGATTCATCAAGATTCAAAAGTTGCTAAATTAGGGTTTTGTAGGAAAAGTCAACTCAACTTCGACCAAGCATAATTTTATCATACTTTATGAGAAATGACCCATCCAAAGCTCATTTTGAATAGGATGCAATTTCCTACAATCCATATTCACACCCCAAGATCAATAAATTCTCTCACAAAAAGTTACAAATTTGGACATTATAGGTCATTTTTGAAAGTCAACAAAAACACCTTTTTTGCCAAAGCTTATAACTTTAGCATGGAATATCAAAATGATATGAGACAAAAAGGGTTGATTAGAGGACATCTCAAGGTTTATAAAAAGTCAATGAACACCTCCAAAAGTTCAAAATTGAAGAAGTTGTGCATTGTTGGAGTTGGGTATGTTTCCAAAATTGCCAAAAGTCAACTATCCTCCAAACTCCAATTTTTGACAAAAGGGCCCACTTTTTTCCACTTGATTTGGTCTTACTGCACCACACACGTGTCCCATATTCAATTTCATGACCAATCATTTATTTTTCTATTTTATTTAATTTTTATTGATTTAATTCATTTTAAATCAATATTAATTCAAATAAAATCCAAAAAATTAATGGAATGAGATTCTTGTGATCATTACAGCTTGTAAATATCATGATACACTTAGTAAAACTCGTGCCAAGTCAAAACAGGCACAAAATCTTGGATTTGAGACAAATATGGAAACCTTATCAATGGTGATCAAATCAAATCTCCATTCATCAATTCTTATGGATTCAAGCCCATGTTTTGACCTAAATGCATTCCAATATACATACACAAGTGAGGCATAGCAAGAACACGGCCTAAAAACTGCAAGAAACGGCCAAACCAAATTGAAAAAAAAGATTGAAAACTTGGAATCTGAAATCCACCTTAGAGCATGATTCAAAGCCAAATCTCCACATAGCTCTCTTGCTGGCAATCCTCTGAAGCGATATCAATCAAAACCAGGCCTTGAGACCTCCTGAATAGCGTTGTAAGTGTCCACGAACACAGCTCTGAACATGGCATCATAAATCCATTCTCTTGCATCCTTTTGCCAAATCTTTTGTATAATCATGCTTAATGTCAAATTTCTAACATGTCTGCATTATTTAATTTCGTTTTCATGGCCTATAATCATGTGCCCAAACCTAGGGTTTTCTTGTGTTGTTTTTAGGCATTTGAGTTACAGGAAAATTTGGGTCAAATAATGGTTATAAAGATGCTCAGGAGGCAGAGACGATCACATCCATGTTCTTGGATGGTATTTCTATGGCCTAGAACGAGTTTTGGGAGCGAGCTACGGATCTTCCTGCGGATAAAAATCCGTAGGTAAGAAAACCAGGTTTTAGTGAAGAAGACGATTAGGTGTCTTCCTCTCATTGGTCCGTTCAAATCAATTGCGTGTATTTTTTTTTATTTTTTAGGATATTGTCTGTGTTTCCTTTATAATATTATTTGCCTATTATATTAACAAACAAGCACATTGGCTCAGATGGCAAGCGTGTTGTTGCAAAGTACCTTGGGACCTGGGTTCGAATCCCAGGTCCCCCAAAATGTTTATTTGATTTTTCTTCAGGTATTCCCACGCAATGCTCAGAAGGTGGTCTACCGTGTGCATCCAATTTTCAAGCGCCAGATGGCCAGCAAATCAAATCCAATGGCCAAAGCTGAGTATCCACCATACTCTCCAGTCAATGCACACACATGGAATTGGAGAAGTTAATCAGGCCAATGCGTTTGGGCCTGGAATTTTGCTGAACCAATCTCCTTTCTAGGCCCAATACCCCCCTTGGTTATTTCTTCTCATTTTTTTTATTATTATTATTTAATTGTTTTATTAATTATTATTATTATTTACACTAACCAATTATTTTTCTTAATAAAATCATAAAACATAAAAAACATTATTTTTTATTTATTAAATTTAATTTCATTATTTTTGTAAATAAATAATTTAATTAATTTAGTTTTTAATTAGGTATAATTTTAATATTTTGCAATAAATTAAAATCAATTTAGAATATTAGGTTTTTAATAATTTTAATCATTTTATCTTTATTTCCTTAAATGTAAAAAACCCAAAAATATATTTTCTATTTAATTAATTAATTAACTTAGATTTAATTTCCATTTAATTCAAAAATAACAAAAAAATATGCTTTCTTTAATAAAAAGGGTCAAAACCCTAAAAAAGCTCTGATTTAATTTTCTCGCACGCGTATTATTTTTACCCAATAATGTAATTGCTTCGGGAATGTAATAGCTTTTAATTAGGATTTTATTTATTTATCGCTTTTATTTACTTTCCGCAATTTAAATTAAAGGGTTTGTCTTTGGCGATGTAAATACCCGACGCCTTCTAATAGCTTAGATTTAATTTCCCGCAATTTGATTTCCGCACAATATTAACTGTTAGATGTTTGATAACTAGGGAATGCATGACAAGATCAAATGTATGAACCTAAAATCAACATAGCTCACCCATGACATGTACAGATAAAATTAACCGAAGTAACACACTTGCACATGCCACTCTTAGGGTACACCTCACTTGGTTGCCTTCGAACGTGGTCATTGAGTATAGAACGTTTTAGAGGTCGCCCTCTTGTCCAAAGATCATAGTTGCCTCGAAACGGTTGCCTCGGAAAAATGATCTAAGACATTAGGGTTACTGCTAAGGTATCCTAACCTTGCTTTAGTGACCACACGTTCCTTAATCGAATTGACCCTCAAAACTCCGACGACGATGCTACCTACTCATCAATAGTGGGCTAGCATTGTCTAAAGGACATTAGCACATATTAATTCCTTTTTTCGAGTAGGTAGATAGTTTTTAAGTACTTGCTCCTTTTAAAACAAAACAAAGCTTTTCGCACTTACACTCTCTTCAAAACAAAAACTCTTTTCAAACCCACAAACACAAAGAAAAGCAAACTTTTGAAAACACAATGAGCAAGTACCTAAGAGCCCGTGGATAACCACGGATAGAAAGGGTGCTAACACCTTCCCTTTCTATAATCTACCTCTCGAACCCGAGAAATATCTCAAAAAGGAATTTTTCTGTGCTTTTGTCCTTTCCTTGTTGGATAAAATAAAAGACGATGTCGACTCTTGCTTACCGCGACATTTTGCAAAATCAAACGCGAACGCGAACCAGCATTCCAAAACAGTCAGTTCTTATTCCCACCGATCACAGAACTGGCGACTCTGCTGGGGACTATTATAAGTGGCGTATACCTTAGGATTAGATCATTGTGTTTTCAATTGTATGTTTTGTATGCTTTAATTTTGTGGGCTTGTATCAGAGTTCTATAGATCCTAAACCGGATCTGGGGATACCCTTTAGGTAAGTAGCAATAAACTGTGAGGGATCTGTACGGCGTAGACCGATACGGATGAAGCAGTAGCTACGTTGGTGTGGCACTTTAGTCTGTACTGATATCCCTTGTGTTGGAACGAGGAGAATATGGGTCTTCTAAGGGGTCATTAAGCACCAACTGACCTTAGAACCTTAAATTGACCAACTTGGCCATAGAACAGTAGTAGTATGCTACACTCATTGAGATTAAACTCTCGCGATGATTCCGGCTGCAAGAAAAGGTTGCTAAACTGGAATTATGACCGATTGAGGGTAGTCAGTGATATTGAAATCCTCTAGAACCCGGTTACTATTTTTAGGACAGGTTTAAACCAACTCAACTGAAAGAGGGTAGTACCTAAGCTCCATGCCAGCCTAAAATCTAAGGGCTCTCAGTGTGACTTGTGTGCCTTTACCATGTTTTCTTTTTGTGGATACTTGTGGTGTGCCTTTATCATGACATCATGACATCATAGCATTGCATACATCTTGCATAAGGACTAACCTATTTCAAAGACAGGAGGGTTTCATCTTTGCTCTGTTTTGTAGGTCATCATGATGCCCATGCGTAAGAATACTATCCGGATCAACTTTGTCCAAGTCCCTACCTTTCTTAAAGAGTTGGTTGCCAAGATGCCTGACACTACTTCCTTCATCAGGCGGCATGGTTCTCTTCTCAGTTTGGTCACCTCCAAATTGGACGAGCAGATGATGAGTGTCCTGGTCCAATTCTATTCTGCTGTACCACTATTTTACTTTCCATGACTTTCAGCTGGTTCCCACCCTAGAAGAGTTCTCTGAGCTGCTCGGTATCTCTGTTCTGGAGCAGACCCCATTTACTGGTTGGGAGAAGACTCTTAGGCCCGAAGAAATTGCTGCAGCCCTTCATTTGACAAAAGAGGAGGTAATGGCTAATTGGGAGACTAGGAGTGGAGCAAAAGGATTTCTGACTAAGTTCTTGGTTGGCAAGGCTAACTACTTCTGGGATAGCCTAGACTTTAAGGCGTTCGAGGATATTCTGGCTCTTTTGATTTATGGCTTGGTATTGTTTCTGAATCCTGACACTTTCATTGATGTGAATGCTATAAAGATCTTCATCTCTCAGAACCTTGTACCCACTCTCTTGGGTGACATTCTTCATCAGCTCTATGCTCGTACTTCCCGAAAGCGGGGAACCTTGATGTGTTGTGCTCCTTTATTGTCGAGGTGGTTTATTTCGCACCTCCCCAAGTCAGTGCTAAATAACAAAGAAGGAATGGGCTGGGCTTATAGGGTGATGTCTCTTTCTCATAATGACATTATCTGGACTCTCAAAAGTATGGATGAGGTGACTATCATTGATCGCTGTGGAGAGTATCCCAATTTTCCCCTGCTAGGAACCCATGGAGGAATTTCTTATAACCCATGCTTAGCTCTCCATCAGTTTGGAAGAGCCAGAAGAGAAGGACCTCATGAGATGCTGATGCCTCATATCATCTTTGATTTTCAGGGGGATAGCGACGAGCAACGTCATAGATTCATCAGGGCTTGGGACAGAGTTCACCAATCTGATCCACATGAGTTAGGCCCAAAGACTTCTCTGCCAATGGAGCCTTATCTCAGATGGGTCCGCATCCGTGCCCAAAAGATGGGTATGCCTTATGAAGTTGTCCGGCCTGTCACTCTTGAAGTTGCTAATGAAGAAGGGGTTCTTCCAACCATTCTCCATCCTTATATGCCCACTGACATTAGGGCACTGAAGAGATCTTGGATGCACCTGCAGGAAGAACGGGATTCTTATCGGGAGAAGTTCAACGAACAAGAGAAAAAGATCCAGAGGTTGACCAGGCAGTTAGAGAATGAGTGGATTCTCAACGACTATGTCCGCACTGATAAGAAGAGACCATGGGAGCATTGATGGACCTCTGATGATTTCCTTTCCAGTTTTATTTACTTTTCAGTATTTCCATTCTTGTAACGCCTTAAGGGCAATTTGTTGAACAATTTAAATTTTGAAGTTTAAATCTAATAAAGTGTGTTTCCTTTCTTTTTTACAAATTTGAATCCCGATTGTCTTTGAAATCATAAATCATATGCATTTCATCCCATGCACTTCATAAACAGGTACCCTTTACAGGTCTATTATCTCCTTCGCTGTTTATTTCATCGATCATCATGTCTAATGAACCTTCAACTGAGCAAGCCATCAAGGCCCTCCAAGCCCAGAATGCCCAATTTTAAGAGCTGTTCATGAGCCTAGCTAAGGGTCAGCAAGACCTGAAGACCTTGATTCTGAAGGAGAAAAAGAAGAAGAAGAAGAGGACAGTCCTGTTCAACACAGGACATAGGTTTGGGAACAGGTTACAGAATGAAGTTGATCTGACCACCTCATCTAGAGGGAAAGATAGTCCACAAGAAAGGAGGGCTCCTAGCCCTGTGGTCTCCGACAAAGAGACGGACTACGATGAAGAACAGTATCCTCCTGCTGAGGATAAGTACAAACAGCTGGAAGACCGTTTGAGCGCTATGGAAATTCAGAAGGTGCCCGGTATGGACTTCGGATATCTAGGTCTATCATCTGGGGTGGTGATTCCCCATAAATTCAAGGCACCAGCCTTTGCCAAGTATGACGGAGTTTCCTGTCCGAAGCTGCACCTCCGGTCATATGTGAGGAAGATCCATCCTTACACTGCTGATAAGAACTTATGGATCCATTTCTTTCAAGACAGTCTCTCAGGGACTCAGCTTGAGTGGTTCTATCAGTTAGACGGAGCCAGTATCCGCAGTTGGGAAGATTTGGCTACTGCATTCTACAAGCAGTATCAATACAACTCCGTCCTCGCTCCTACGCGTACCAACCTCTAGGGTATGTCAATGGGAACGGGTGAAGGATTCAAAGATTATTCCCAGAAGTGGAGAGACCTTGCCGGAAGGGTGCAACCACCTTTGGCTGATCGTGAGCTTGTTGACATGTTTCTGGGGACCCTGTCTGGTCCATTCTTTAACCATCTGATTGGAAGCTCTTCATCTGGGTTTACAGATCTTATTTTGACTGGTGAGAGAATTGAAGCTGGTACTAAGGCTGGGAAGATACAAAAGGGTGCTTCATCAAGCACCGAGAAGAAGTCGTTAAGAAAGAGTCCAGTGATGTCTACAGTGCAAGAAGACAGAGTAGACCTGAACACCATCAAGCTGTCAATGTGGTTGTTATTTCAAAACCTGCTGGTGCTCCTCAGTATAACAATCAACAAAAGGACGAGAGACCTAAGAGGCAATTCACTCGTCTCAGCATGACCTTATCTCAGATTCTGCCACAATTGCTAAAGACTAATCTGGTGACTCTAAGGGAACCCCCAAAGAATTCAAATACAACGTCACCAAGATATAACCCTAACGCCCGCTGTGCTTTTCACTCCGATAGCCTGGGGCATAATACATATGATTGTTGGGCTTTGAAGAACAAGATACAAGACTTAATTGATGCAAAAGAGATTGAGTTCGAGGCGCCCGAGAGGCCTAATGTTGTGACTGCTCCCATGCCCAAACATGGAGTGAATGTTGTAGAGGAAGACATGTTTGTAGTTTATGTGGATGACATTGTTATCCCTCTGATGACTGTCAAGAAGAACCTGTTGCTAGCCGGTTTATTTCCGGGTTGTGACGAAGGTTTCCATATGTGTTCTATTTTACCTACCGGTTGCCCATTCCTGAAGTCAGATATCCAAAACCTGATGGATAGAAAAGAGATCCTGTTTGAGAAGACTGTTGTTCCTTCCATTCCTACTGAAAAAGTTGCCATCATTACCATTTTCGACAATTCTTCCAAGGCTCCCTCGAGGAAGCCTGTTAGAATTACATTTGTTCCGAAGATCACACCTATGATCATTACTGTTCCGAGGCCCATCCTCTACACCTCTGATAAAGTTGTCCCTTGGCACTATGGGGCAGATGTTTATGTTCATGGAGTTAAGCAAGAGTTGGATGCTGATACTGACATCAGCAACATTACTGGACCTGCTAAAGTCACCTGCAACGGTAGACTTTTCTCACCTGATATTGTTCCTCCAACCGTCTGAAGACCTGTTGTCATTACGCCTGCAAGTGCACCTGCCACTATTTCGGATCCAGTCCCTATTCTTACCCCTATCGCCGAGTCATCTGACGCTCGGGGCAAAGGGATCACCACTGATGTGCCTGCCCAGACGGAGGCACCAAAGACAATTACTGTTGAAGCTTCCAAACAGGAGATGGAAGAGATTCTGAAGATTATAAAGAAGAGTGATTACAACGTAGTTGAGCAACTGGGGCAAACCCCGTCTAAGATTTCTATGTTGTCACTATTGCTGTGTTCAGAGGCCCATGCTAAGGCTCTAATTACCTTCCTAAAGACTACCCACGTACCACAAGAGACGTCAGCTGATCAGTTTACAGATTGCGTGGCCAATTTAACTGTTGATAACGGTTTGGGTTTCTCTGACGCCGATTTGACTACCAAGGGGAAGAATCATAACGATGCCCTGCATGTCTCCATTGAATGCAGGGGCAATACTGTTGCACATGTGTTGGTTGATATTGGTTCCTCATTGAACGTCTTTCCTAAGAAAGCTCTAGACCGGTTGGATTACGAAGGGTTAGAGTTGAAACCAAGTAACATCATTAACAGGGCCTTTGATGGGTCTAAAAGGATGGTGCACGGTGAAGTTGATATTCCAATTAAAGTTGGTTCTCAAGTCTTCAATTCTACATTCTATGTGATGGACATTCGACCATCCTACTCTTGTTTGCTGGGTCGTCCATGGATCCATAAAGCTGGGGTCGTAACCTCAACGCTCCACCAGAAGTTGAAGTACCCGGTCAAAGGGAAGATTGTGACAGTTCAAGGGGAGGAAGAGTACATGGTCATCCACCTCAACTCGTTCAGGTACGTAGAGATGGATGGGGAGGTCATTGAGACCCCATTTCAACACTTTGAAGAAGTTCCCCAGACACTGGCATCAGCTGAGACTGTGGTTGAGGATTCTCCTATGAAGATGGCTTCCTTAAAAGATGCTCGGGCTGTTATTGAGAAGGGTGAGTGTGCAAATTGGGGACGACTCCCTGATTTTACACAGAAGACTAACAAGTTTGGTTTGGGTTTCACTGCAGAAGCTCAAAGGGCTGTTCGAAGTGCAAGGATTGGAAGACCTCCCGTGTTCATCAGCAACTCGAGAGTGAATGCCATTGAAGATGATGTGGAAGAGTCTTAATTCGACAGCTGGATCTATCCTACGACCGACAGTGGACCAAGCAACTGGACAGAAAAGGACTTCATCCCTATTACTTTTTTTACCCAGTAATGAAACTTTTGTTTTGAATTTGTAATAGACAATGTTTTGAAACTTTATGGCCCGGTGTCTTACCCGGGGCACTGTGGCTTCATTTGTGAGGGCTTTTGTGTGTCATTTCCATATATCATTAATAAAAGAATTGGATGTTTTTTGCATTTCAACTCTTGCGCTCCTTGTCTTTCTTTATTATATATTGCAAAACAGCTATTTTACACACACTCACATATACAGATCTTCATCCACTCTGGATCTCGCTGGTAACGACTCTGCTACTGCCAGCTATGACTTCGAAAATACGATCAACTTAGCCGAAGACGAAGGTGGAGATGATTGCGAAGTGCCTGTTGAACTTGCAAGAATGCTACTCCAGGAAGAGAGGGCCATTCTGCCACATGAAGAGCCAGTAGAAACAGTGAATCTGGGTACTGAGACAGACAAGAAGGAGGTCAAGATCGGTGCAAATCTGGAGCTTAGTGTGAAACAACGGTTGATTCAGATGCTGTGTGACTATGTTGAAATCTTTGTCGGTCTTACGAAGATATTCTTGGGTTGGATACCGATATTATGGTTCACCGCCTTCCTACTAAGGAAGACTGACCTCCCGTAAAACAGAAGGTTCGCCGTATGCGCCCCGAGATGTCTGAGAAAATCAAGGCTGAAGTTATGAAACAGTTTGACGCCGGCTTTCTAGCAGTGACTTCTTACCTTCAGTGGGTCGTCAATGTGGTTCTTGTGCTGAAGAAGGATGGGAAGGTTCGAATGTGTGTTGACTACAGGGATCTGAACAGGGCAAGCCCCAAGGATGACTTCCCTCTACCTCACATCGACGTTCTGGTTGACAATACTGCTCAGCATAAAGTCTTCTCCTTTATGGATGCCTTCTCCAGTTATAATCAGATAAAAATGGCTCCCGAAGACATGGAGAAGACCACCTTTGTTACTCAGTGGGGTACCTTTTGCTACAAGGTCATGCCTTTTGGGTTGAAAAACGCTGGGGCAACATATCAGCGTGCCATGGTTGCTTTGTTTCATGACATGATCCATCATGAGATTGAAGTATACGTCGACGATATGATTGCAAGTTCCCAGACCGAGGAAGAACACCTTGACCATCTACAGAAGCTGTTTGACAGGTTGAAGTTGTACAAGCTGAGGTTGAACCCGAACAAGTGCACCTTCGGGGTGAGGTCTGGTAAACTACTGGGTTTCATCGTGAGTGACAAAGGTATTCAAGTTGATCCTGCCAAAGTGAAAGATATACAAGAGATGCCAGCTCCCAGAATAGAGGAAGAGGTCAGGGGCTTTCTGGGACGACTGAACTACATTGCCCGTTTCATCTCGCACCTAACTGCTACTTGTGAGCCAATCTTCAAGCTACTAAAGAAAGATCAAGTAGTACGTTGGAACTATGAATGCCAGACCGCCTTAGAAAGAATCAAAGAGTATCTGTAGGAGCCACCCATCCTGATGCCACCAGTTGAAGGGAGACCTCTGATCTTATACTTGACTATGCTCGATAACTCGATGGGGTGTGTGTTGGGTCAGCATGACGAGTCTGGCCGAAAAGAGCATGCTATTTATTACCTTAGCAAAAAGTTTACCGACTGTGAGACCCGATACTCACTGCTCGAGAAAACTTGTTGCGCTTTGGCATGGGCTGCTTCCCGGCTGAGACAGTATATGTTGACTCACACTACTCTATTGATTTCAAAGATGGATCCAATCAAGTATATTTTCGAGAAGCTTGCCTTGTCCGGAAGAATAGCAAGATGGCAGATGATCTTGACTGAGTATGACATCCAGTACACGACCCAAAAGGCAATTAACGGAAGTGTATTGGTAGATCATTTGGCACATCAAGCAGTGGATGATTACCAGTCTATGAACTTTGAATTCCCGTATGAGAATATCATGTTGGTAACTGATTGTGAGACACCTGGACCAGATGAAGGACCTGAGGAAGGATCCCGATGGTCTATGTACTTTGATGGAGCTTCAAACGCTTTGGGTAATGGCATTGGCGCTGTGATCATATCTCCTAAAGGCTCTCATACTCCATTTACCGCCCGTCTATGTTTCAACTGCACCAACAACATGGCGGAGTATGAAGCGTGCATCATGGGTCTTCGAGCTGCAATTGACCTAAGGATTAAGTTTCTAAGTGTCTTCGGAGATTCCGCTCTCGTGATTAGTCAGATCAAAGGCGAGTGGGATACGAAACACCCAAATCTTATTCCTTATAAGGAGTATGTGTTAACATTGCTTCCCCATTTCGAGGAGATAACCTTTGAACACTTCCCTAGAGAGGAGAATCAGTTAGCGGACGCGCTGGCTACGATGTCTTCTATGTTCAAAATCAATTGGGACAATGAGGCTCCCGGGATCATTATTGAAAGATTGGAAGAACCTTCACATTGTTGTGATCTTGAGACTGAGGAGGTAACAGAAAAGCCCTGGTATCATGAGGTAAAGAGGTATTTGAAGCTCAGGAGTACCCCAAGGGTGCATCTGTTAATGATAAGAAGTTTATGAGGAGGTTCGCGGCGAAGTTTTTCATTAGAAATGGCATTCTTTACAAGCGTAACCATGATTCGACCTTATTGCGTTGTATGGATAAGAGTGAAGCAGAAAGGATCATGGCGGAGTTACATGAAGGTACTTTTGGAACTCACTCCAGTGGACACACCATGGCAAAGAAAATCCTCCGGGCAGGATATTACTGGTCCACAATGGAAGCCGACTGTTATCAGCATTCTCGGACATGTCACAAGTGCCAGGTCTATGCTGATAAGGTGCACATACCTCCAGTTCCTTTGAATGTTTTGACAGCGCCTTGGCCTTTTGCAAGATTCATCAAGATTCAAAAGTTGCTAAATTAGGGTTTTGTAGGAAAAGTCAACTCAACTTCGAACAAGCATAACTTTCTCATACTTTATGAGAAATGACCCATCCAAAGCTCATTTTGAAGAGGATGAAATTTCCTACAATCCATCTTCACACCCCAAGATCAATAAATGCTCTCACAAAAAGTTACAAATTTGGACATTATAGGTCATTTTTGAAAGTCAACAAAAACACCTTTTTTTCCAAAGCTTATAACTTGAGCATGGAATATCCAAATGAGATGAGACAAAAAGTTTTGATTAGAGGACATCTCAAGGTTTCTAAAAAGTCAAAGAACACCTCCAAAAGTTCAAAATTGAAGAAGTTATGCATTGTTGAAGTTGGGCATTTTTCCAAAATTGCCAAAAGTCAACTATCCTCCAAACTCCAATTTTTGACAAAAGGGCCCACTTTTTTCCACTTGATTTGGTCTTATCACACCACACACGTGTCCCATATTCAATTTCATGACCAATCATTTACTTTTCTATTTTATTTAATTTTTATTGATTTAATTCATTTTAAATCAATATTAATTAAAATAAAATCCAAAAAACTAATGGAATGAGATTCTTGTGATCATTACAGCTTGCAAATATCATGATACACTCATTCAAGCTCGTGCCAAGTCAAAACATGCACAAAATCTTGGATTTGAGGCAAATATGGAAACCTTATCAATGGTGATCAAATCAAATCTCCATTCATCAATTCTTATGGATTCAAGCCCAAGTTTTGACCTAAATGCATTCCAATATACATACACAAGTGAGGCATAGCAAGAACACGACCTAAAAACTGCAAGAAAACGGCCAAACCAAATTGAAAAAAAACGCTTGAAAACATGGAATCTGAAATCCACCTTAGAGCACAATTCAAAGCCAAATCTCCACATAGCTCTCTTGCTGGCAATCCCCTGAAGCGATATCAATCAAAACCAGGCCTTGAGACCTCCTGAATAGCGTTGTAAGTGTCCACGAACACAACTCTGAACATGGCATCGTAAATCCATTCTCTTGCATCCTTTTGCCAAATCTTTTGTATAATCATGCTTAACGTCAAATTTCTAACATGTCTGCATTATTTAATTTCGTTTTCATGGCCTATAATCATGTGCCCGAACCTAGGGTTTTCTTGTGTTGTTTTTAGGCGTTTGAGTTACAGGAAAAATCGGGTCAAATAATGGTTATAGAGATGCTCAGGAGGCAGAGACGATCACATCCATGTTCTTGGATGGTATTTCTATGGCCTAGAACGAGTTTTGGGAGCGAGCTACGGATCTTCCTGCGGATAAAAATCCGCAGGTAAGAAAACCAGGTTTTAGTGAAGAAGACGATTAGGTGTCTTCCTCTCATTGGTCCGTTCAAATCAATTGCACGTATTTTTTTTTTTATTTTTTAGGATATTGTCTGCGTTTCCTTTATAATATTATTTGCCTATTATATTAACAAACAAGCACATTGGCTCAGATGGCAAGCGTGTTGTTGCAAAGTACCTTGGGACCTGGGTTCGAATCCCAGGTCCCCCAAAACGTTTATTTGATTTTTCTTCAGGTATTCCCACGCAATGCTCAGAAGGTGGTCTACCGTGTGCATCCAATTTTCAAGCGCCAGATGGCCAGCAAATCAAATCCAATGGCCAAAGCTGAGTATCCACCATACTCTCCAGTCAATGCACACACATGGAATTGGAGAAGTCAATCAGGCCAATGCGTTTGGGACTGGAATTTTGCTGAACCAACCTCCTTTCTAGGCCCAATACCCCCTTGGTTATTCTTCTCATTTTTTTATTATTATTATTATTTAATTGTTTTATTAATTATTATTATTATTTACACTAACCAATTATTTTTCTTAATAAAATCAGAAAACATAAAAAACATTATTTTTATTTATTAAATTTAATTTCATTATTTTTGTAAATAAATAATTTAATTAATTTAGTTTTTAATTAGGTATAATTTTAATATTTTGCAATAAATTAAAATCAATTTAGAATATTAGGTTTTTAATAATTTTAATCATTTTATTTTTATTTCCTTAAATGTAAAAAACCCAAAAATATATTTTCTATTTAATTAATTAATTAACTTAGATTTAATTTCCATTTAATTCAAAAATAACAAAAAAATATGCTTTCTTTAATAAAAAGGGTCAAAACCCTAAAAAAGCTTCGATTTAATTTTCTCGCACGCGTGTTATTTTTATCCAATAATGTAATTGCTTTGGGAATGTAATAGCTTTTAATTAGGATTTTATTTATTTATCGCTTTTATTTACTGTCCGCAATTTAAATTAAAGGGTTTGTCTTTGGCGATGTAAATACCCGACGCCTTCTAATAGCTTAGATTTAATTTCCCGCAATCTGATTTCCATACAATATTAACTTTTAGATGTTTGATAACTAGGGAATGCATGACAAGATCAAATGTATGAACCTAAAATCAACATAGCTCACCCATGACATGTACAGATAAAATTAACCGAAGTAACACACTTGCACATGCCACTCTTAGGGTATACCTCACTTGGTTGCCTTCGAACGTGGTCATTGAGTATAGGAAGTTTTAGAGGTCGCCCTCTTGTCCAAAGATCATAGTTTCCTCGAAACGGTTGCCTCGGAAAAATGATCTAAGACATTAGGGTTACTGCTAAGGCGTCATAACCTTGCTTTAGTGACCACACGTCCCTTAATCGAATTGACCCTCAAAACTCCGACGACGATGCTACCTACTCATCAATAGTGGGCTAGCATTGTCTAAAGGACATTAGCACAGATTAATTCCTTTTTTCGAGTAGGTAGATGGTTCTTAAGTACTTGCTCCTTTTAAAACAAAACAAAACTTTTCGCACTTACACTCTCTTCAAAACAAAAACTCTTTTCAAACCCACAAACACAAAGAAAAACAAACTTTTGAAAACACAATGAGCAAGTACCTAAGAGCCCGTGGATAACCACAGATAGAAAGGGTGCTAACACCTTCCCTTTCTATAATCTACCTCCCAAACCCGAGAAATATCTCAAAAAGGAATTTTTTGTGCTTTTGTCCTTTCCTTGTTGGATAAAATAAAAGACGGTGGCGACTCTTGCTTACCACGACATTTTGCGAAAACAAACGCAAATGCGAACCAGCATTCCAAAACAGTCAGTTCTCATTCCCACCGATCACACGTTCGAACTCAATACCTCCTGTGAAAACTTAGCCAACTCAATTTGTGAAAATTTGGCACCGGAACCAGCTCGATACGGTGAAAATCGACCATGTTATGATTTTCTGAACATGACGCAAATAAACTTCTGTCACAAATTTTCTGTATGAAAATACTTGATAAATCCGCATTTTTGAAGACCTTCTGATCGAAATTGGCTTCCACCCGTGAGAGATGAAAACATAGATGACGTCAATACTAAATTTTGGCCACTGGAACAGGTTCAAAATGAGCCACGATCTTCAAGTTATGATTTTTTAGTGCGTAAAAACTGCACTTTCAACACAATTTTTCACCATATTTCTTCGAGAAAACTCACACATTCGGAGATCTTCTTTAAAGAATTGACTCTTGAGCTGAAACTAAATTTGATAATACGTTATCAGAGATATCTTGGCGAAAGAACACCTGAATATGACGCACCGGGTTGGACTTGTGAATCTTTGAACCCCGAATCATTGCAAAATGGCAAACTGATCTTCAGCACAGAAAATACTCTGAGAACATCTATTGGCAAAATAAACGTCACTTATAACCTGAAGATGCTTGATAAATATACCTTTATTCCATAACCATAAAACCAATAATATGCGTGTATGAAAAGAGGGTAAATTTTGGGGTACAACACCATCCCTCTTGAGCCTTACCTCAAATAGGTACAAACTCGTGCTCAGAGTCTTATGATGCCTTATCCCTCCATTCTACCGGTAATCATTGAGCCTGTCATGGAGGGAGATGTTCCATATACTATCCTACATCCTGACATGCCTACCTCTCTTGAAGACCTACAAAGGGATTGGATACAACTCAAGGGGGAGCGAGATACCTTTGAAGCCCAATTCTACGCAAGCGAGAAGAAGGTTTTGGAACTCACTAGGCTACTTCATGAGGAACAGACTCTGAATGCCTACATTGCACCAAACAGGATGCGTACTACCTTTTTATCTTAGAGTTTTTGTATTATTTTGCCCAAGAAGTCATTGATGTACTCAAGCTTTAATCTATTAATATGACGTGTGTTCCCTTTTTGTCTAAAACAAATTTGAATCTTAAAATCCTTGAAAACATTGCATATGAATTTACCATTCATCATAACATAAGCAGGTTTCTTGCAACAACTATCCTCATCTCTCTACTATTTATTTCAGTGAGATGGATCTCGAGCAAACGGTGAAGGACCTCCAAGCTCAGAATGTACAGTTTCAACAGTTGTTCTTAACCCTGGCTAAAGGACAAGAAGAGTTGAAGACTTTGCTGACTGAGGAGAAGAAAAAGAAGACAAAGAAGATAACCGGAGTTCTCAACATGGGAAGAAGGTTCCAAGGGAAGACAAGAAGGGCCCTAGACTTTGCAACAACATTCGGTGATAAAGACAACCAAGATGGGAAGGGCAAGGAAATAATTGACCAGTTGGAATCAGAAGAGGAAGAGGAAGAAGAAGACTATTCTGAAGAACAATACCCTCCAGCTGATGACAAGTATAAACATCTCGAAGAGCGGTTGAGTGCAATGGAAATCCAAAAAGTGTCTGGCTTGGACTTTGAGGAGTTGGGGTTAGTATCGGGAATTGTCATTCCTCCAAAATTCAAAGCACCTATGTTTGGCAAATATGATGGAGTTTCATATTCTAAAATGCATCTCTGATCTTATGTGAGGAAAATCCAGCCCCATACCGCTGACAAAGATTTATGGGTACACTTCTTCCAAGACAGTCTGTCTAGAACTCAACTTGATTGGTTTTATCAGTTAGAAAGAGCGAATGTTCATAACTGGGAAGATCTTGTTGCAGCCTTTTACAAATAATACTAATACAACGTTGATCTTGCGCCAACCCGTACTCAACTCTAGAGTATGGCCATGGTTTCAAGTGAGGGCTTCAAAGACTATGCGCAACAATTGAGAGACTTGGATGGATGAGTTTAACCTCCCCTATCTGAAAGAGAATTAGTAGACATTTTTTGGGGCACCTTGTCTGGTCCCTTCTTCAATCACCTAATTGGGATTTCATCGGCAGGTTTTACTAAACTGATATTGATCGGAGAGAGGGTAGAAGCAGGGATAAAAAGTGGAAAGATTCAAAAAGATATATCCTCTCCAACTATAAGGAAGCCATTTATCGGAAAGAAAGAAGTGGTTGCTGTTTATCCTCTGAGAAATCAAGATAGGTACGAACACCGTCCAATGGTGGGGGTTGTTATGATTCATAAACCTGCGCCTGATCAACAAAGAAACAACCAACCAAGGATGGAAACACCAGTCAGACAATTCACTAGAATTAATATGACCCTATCTCAAGTATTGCCACATCTGTTGAGATCCAACCTAGTGACCTTGAAAGAAGCTCCTAAGAATCCTAACACAACATCTCCTCACTATCATCCTAATGCCCGCTGTGCATACCACTCTGAGAGTCCCGGCCATGACACTAACAACTATTGGGCGCTGAAGAACAAAGTACAAGACCTCATTAAATCCAAGGAGATTGAATTCGATGCGCCCGAAAAGCTAAATGTCATTTCTGCCCCTATGCCCAAACATGGCCATAATACCAACGCCATTGAGGAAGATATGTTTGTTACTTCTGTTGATGACATTATGACTCCACTCCGGACTATCAAAGAGAACTTATTAAATGCCAGTGTATTCCCAGGCTATGATGGAAGCTGCCATTTCTGTTTGCCCTCACCAACTAGTTGTCCTTTGTTGAAAGCAGGCGTTCAATGCCTAATAGATAACAAGGAAATTTTGTTTGAAAAGACTTTTGTTTCACTTGTTCCTTATAATGATGTTTCTATCATTACCATTTCCACCGATTCTTCCAGGGTCTCCACCAAAAGACCCGTTAGAATTACATCAGTTCCAAAAGCAGCTCCTTTGATAATTATAATGCCTGGACCAGTCCTGTATTCATCAGACAAAACCATACCATGGAATTATGGAGGGGATGTCTACTACCACGGTATCAAGCAAGATTGGCCAGCTACCGAAGATTCAAGTTTTGAGAAAATTGTCTCTAATATCAGTAATATTGCAGGGACTAGCAAGATTACCCGAAGCGAAAGGATATTCTCTCAAGAAATTGCTCCCCCAAAAGAAGTTTTTGGACCCATAATCATTCCTGTTGTTGTTGCTCCTCAGAAGGCTATTCCCAGTCCTACAATCATCTCCACCTATACCCCAACTAACAAAGTTGTTACAATCCCTGCTATCACTCCTACTAACATTCCTGCTGCCGAGTTAACTGAGACTCGAGGTAAAAGTATTCTGATTGAGCCCGTCTGGACGAAGGCACAATCATTGGCTATCCCTGAGACCTCTCAGAAAGAGATGGAGGAAATTCTAAAGATCATAAAAAGAAGCGACTATGATGTAGTTGAGCAACTAGGGAAAACTCCATCTAAAATTTCCATGCTAGCTTTACTACTATGTTCCAAGGCGCATGCAAAAGCCTTGGTAAAATTCATGAAAACTGCCCATGTACCCCAAGAAACATCTGTCGATCAGTTTCAAGGCTGCGTAGCCAGCTTGACTGCAGATAATGGTCTAGGTTTTTCGGATGCTGATTTAACGCCAAGAGGAAGGAAGCATAATGAGGCATTGCACGTCTCAGTTGAATGTATAGGCACAACCTTGGTTCATGTTTTGGTGGACACTGGCTCATCTCTGGATGTATTTCCTATAAAGGCTCTTGATAGGCTTGATTGTGAGGGATTGACATTGAAACCAAGTAACATAGTAGTGAGGGCCTTTGGCGGCTCAAAAATGATGGTGCATGGGGAAGTGGATATCCCCATAAAGGTTGGAACCCAAACATTTGATTCAACTTTTTATGTAATGGATATCCGTCCTTCATATTCTTGCTTGCTATGCCGACCATGGATTCACAATGTTGGCACTGTTACTTCTACATTGCACCAAATGCTGAAGTATCCAATTCAAGGGAAGATTATCATTGTTCGTGGAGAAGAAGAGTATATGATCAGCCATCTCAAATCCTTCAGATATGTAGAATTAGATGGTGAATTTATTGAAACTCCATTCCAGCACTTTGAAGAAGTCCCGTAAGATGTGGCAGTGACCAAGGTTGTTCCCAAGATCACAAGGCCTCCAATCAGGATGTCATCTTTGAAGGATGAAAAGGCAGTGATAGAAGAAGGTGGGTACACTATCTGGGGGCAACTCCCAGATATCCCATACAAGTATGACAAGTTTGGCCTGGGTTTCACTTTAGGTGTTCAGAAGGATGTACGTCACGCTCGTGCTGGAGGACCACCCTTGAAGATCAGCAACCGTGAGGTCAACGCGGTAGAGGATGATGAAGATGGCTACAACCTGGAGGATTGGATCTTCCCAACTGTCAGTGGAGGACTCAGCAATTGGGAGGCTAGAGATTTTGTCCCGGTCACTTTTATCCCACAGTAATTTATCTTTACATTTTGTTAGATCTGTAATATTAAAACAATTCAAACTCTTAAAACCTTGTGTCTTACCCAAGGCGCAATTGTCCATATGTAAGGGTTATTATCTCATTTCCATATGACATCAATGAATAATGGGCGTTTTGCATACAAACTTTGTGCTCATTGTTTTTATTTTTTACATTTTCATTTCTTTCAAAGATAGCTATACTCTTACACACACTCATACTCACAATGCAGGTCTACATCCGTTCGGGATCCCATGGGTAACGGTTCTGCTATGGCCTTTTGTGACTCTGAAAATCTAATCTACCAAGCCGAAGACAAAGGTGAGGAAGATTGTGAAGTACCAGGGGAACTCGCCAGGTTACTACTACAAAAAGAGAAAACCATTCAGCCTCACGAGGAACCCGTGGATACGATCAACCTAGGTACCGAGGAAGATAAAAGAGAAGTCAAGATGGGTGCCAATCTAGAACCCAGTGTCAAGGAGTGTCTGACTCAGTTGCTACACGAGTATGTTGAGGTATTTGCCTGGTTGTATGAAGACATGCCAGGACTTGATGCAGATATTGTGGTATATCGTCTACCTACAAAAGAGGACTTCCCACTAATAAAACAAAAGGCCCGTTGGATGTGACCAGATATGTCGGAGAAGATTAAAGCTGAAGTCATGAAGCAATTCAATGCTGGATCACCTTACAGACAACCTGACAAGCTCAGAGGTTTTGATCAATTCAATCATCTTTAGACGAGGCAACAAATAGACAAGATGCTCAGAGATACGAAGGCTATAGCAGAATGGGAACCCCATGGGATTATTGCACATAGCTATCTTTTCTTTGTATCAAAATTTTCATTTTTTACGACGGAATTCTCTTACTAGAATGTTTGTACCATTGTACAAAAATACCTACTCAAAGTCAATAAAAAGATACCCCTTTGAAAGTCCAAAACTATTTGTTTTTCTTTACTTTTGTGTTTACAAAAACGTCCAAATGATTCATTTTTGAACATATGCAATTAAACATAATTACTGTTTACAAATAAACAAAATAGAAAGACAATCACTGGTGGCTTTTAGAGGTTGGAAAATCTCTCTATGCTATTTCCATAAGTCCCCTGCAGTTAGAAGTTTAATCCTCAGTGGAACAAAGCTTCCAATTATCAATCCCCAATAGAAGTCGTTTAATTTCTCAGGATTCCACAATAGGATTTTACAAGCAGTATATAGAATTTCCCTTACAACAGAGTTTATTTCTCCAAGCAGAAATTCATCAACACTTAGAATTCACAACATGAAAACTTACACTCCATATCCTCAGTGTGATCGGTGGGAATGAGAACTGACTGTTTTGGAATGCTGGTTCGCGTTTGCGTTTGTTTTCGCAAAATGTCGCGGTAAGCAAGAGTCGCCACCGTCTTTTATTTTATCCAACAAGGAAAGGACAATAGCACAGAAAAATTCCTTTTTGAGATTTTTCTCGGGTTCGGGAGGTAGATTATAGAAAGGGAAGGTATTAGCACCCTTTCTATCCGTGGTTACCCACGGGCTCTTAGGTAATTGCTCACTATGTTTTCAAAAGTTTGCTTTTCTTTGTGATTGTGGGTTTTTGAAAAGAGTTTTGTTTTTTGAAGAGAGTGTAAGTGCGAAAAGTTTTGTTTTTGTTTTAAAAGGAGCAAGTACTTAAGAACATCTACCTACTCAAAAAGGAATTAAATTGTGCTAACATCCTTTAGACAATGCTATCTCTCTATGGAGGAGTAGGTAGCATCGTCGTTGGAGTTTTCGGGTCAATTCGATTTAAGGGACGTGTGGTCATTAAAGCAATGTTAGGACGCCTTAGTGGTAATCCTAATGTCTTAGATCATTTTATCTGAGGCAACCGTTTCGAGACAACTTATGATCTTTGGACAAAAGGACGACCTCTAACACATCCTATACTTAATGACCACGTTCGAGGCAACCAAGTGAGGCGTACCCTAAGATTCGCATGTGCGAGTGTGTTGTTTTTCAGTTTATATCATCTTTGTACATGTTATGGTGAGCTACGGTTGATTTTAAGTTAAGATAGATCTTGTCATACAATCCTAGTTAGCATACATCTAAACAGTTAATATACGTACAAGAATTTAAAGTGCGGGAATTGTAAATCCTACGCTATTACAAAGCTTCGGGGAGGGGGATTATTTACATGTCCAAAATTGGGGGAATAAAGTAGTAAAATGTAAAAGTCTTAGTTAAGCTATTACAAACCAGTAGGCAGTTACAATAAAATAAACGCGCGCGAATCTAAAAATAACCTCTAAAAATCCTAAGAATAAAATCTTTTTGTTGTTTTATTTTATTTTGGGAAAATGATCTAAATATACTTAATTTTAGTTTTTGAGAAAATGTTAAGATAATTAAAAGATTAATTAACAAAGTTAATTTAATAGAAAAAAAACTAGCCTAATGTTTTTGTGGTTTTTCTTTAATTGATTTTATGTTGATTAAAAAAAGAAATAAAATAGTCAAAACAAAACTGAAATCGAAGGAACAGGCAGTAAATAAAAAAAGGGGAAAATTCTGGAGGCCTGGGTCGAAAGAGGCGTGGGCTGTCTTTCGACCCAGTGAAGAGGCTTGATCGAAGGTGCATGAGGGGCTGCACTTTGGGGGTGTTCGATCTGGATATGTCATCCTTCGATCTAGAAATCCTGGATCCAGTTCAAAGCTAAGTTGCTAAGCTTCGAAACTCTGAACAGGATTCTGAGAATATCTTTCCTGCAAAATGAAACAAATGTTAAAGGTCCAGGGGGAACTTTACCCCCCTGATTCGAATCTGCTGAATTTGGGCCTGGGTTTGTTTTAATTTGTCACAGCCAAGATCATGGATTTCAAATGTAACCTACTTTGAAAGAAACTTTATCCATGGGAGGGTTCAAACGTATGAATACTGCAGCTTATACATGCTTTGTTAAATCGCTCACAAGTAATAACAAAAAAAACTATGAATATGCAATTATGAGTAATTTTAAGATTAAGTGAGATTGAACATTATACCACTGGAGGCGCCTGGATTTGGACGGAAGGTGCCTCCAATGGAGTCTAGACTTTCATGGGGCAGGCTGGTGCTTTTGCAAGGCTTTTCGTTTCTGCAGAGCTTTTGTGTGTTTCTTTTTCCTGTTTCTGTTTGTTAATTTTTGTAATGTTTTTGTCCCCCCTTTGCACTGTATGCAGGCCCTTGTATTTATAGGGGTGTGAGGGTGAATGAAAATGGCAAGGGACAGCCATTTAACCAGGCCATTAAAGCCATGAGACAAGAATCAGACAGATTAAAATATTTCCTTTTTTGAAATATTCGTGTCTCTTTGGAATCTGGAATGAATCTGGACACTTTTGATTTTCGAATGCCTTCAGGCCATGCTCTTCGATTGGTCTTGAGTTGCCTCTTTCGAATGGACTTCTTCTACTTCGACTGCTTGATTTGAAAAGAATCACTCTGGTCGAATCAACTCTTGTGGAGTTAGGAACAGAAAAGGCAAGAATCTGACCTTTAACTCAGGAATTAAATCCACAAACAGCATTTAATTATTTCTATATTTGCAAGGTAAACATGCCATTTTCTCATGTTCAGTGTACCTGGACGTGTTTTTTGAGTACCCTCTTGATGGCCTCTTACAAATGGCCTGGAAGGAGTTCTTCAAATGGCCCTGGTCCAAATATCAATCGAAGGGTACTAATTAAAATTCCAATCGAAAGGATTTGTTAACAGGCCAATCAAAAGGTGTTGTTCATGCTAATCGAAGGACATGGTTAACATGCCTGTCGAAGCTGCCTTGACACAATGCTAAATCGAAGGATCCCTTGGCATGCCAATTGAAAGGCTTGGCCCAGGGTGCCAAACGAAAAGTTCTTTCAGAATTCTAATCGAAGGGCTTTGACATAATGCCAATCGAAGTGCTTGTCCATAATGCCAATCGAAATGCTCCTTCAGAATACCAATCGAAGGGTCTTTCAGAATGCCAATCGAAGGCCTTGACATAATGCCAATCGAAGCGTTTGTCCATGCTAATCGAAATGCTTGTCCATGCCAATCGAAAGGCTCCTTTATAATGTCAATCTAAGGGTCTTTCAGAATGCCAATCGAAAGGCACTTAAAGCACCACTCAAAAATTTTCTTTTTCCTTAGGCAAGGGTTTGTGATCAGCCATGCAGGGGGAAGACTTTGGAAAACATGAGAGGGAAAATTTTGGGGTACAACAGTTGCCCCTATTCAATCTTCTTAAACCTGAGGATGTAGATTGGCTTGCGTGCCTTTCGTGATCCGAAGGTGGAAGATGATTGAACACTAGAGTGCCCATAAATTTGCACTCGCATGGTGTAGTATCAGCATTGTGATATCGGGAATGGGCTTACAGATGCCATTTGGAGATTATTTGTAGGAGGATGGGCTTATAGATGCCATCTGCAGGAGTGTCGATTGCTTAAGAGATTCCTTAGCGAGAACTTGCATACCTGTTGTTGTAGAAGATTCCGCTGGGGAAGTCTAACTTTGTTGAGATTTAGGAACCTGCCTGTACTTCAACTGAGAGAATGCTTCAGCTGAGTTTTAAGAACCTGTTCATAATTCAATTGGGGGGAAACATCTTCATCAAGATCTAGGAACTGTCTCGTTCCCACCGGGAGTATACCGCTGAGGTTATAGAACTTGCCCACACTATGACGGAGGAAAACATCAAGATCTAGGAACTGACTCGTGCTCAATGGAGTATACCGTTGATGTTATAGTACTCGTCCACATTATGACATAGGGAAACATCTTTATCAAGATCTAGGAACTGTCTCGTGAAGGAGTCTGGAATAAGTATCAGAATGTCAGCCATATCTGGGTTGCATCTGAACCGAGAAGGAACCTGGGTAAGGTTGCTTTGTGAGGAGTTTGGGTAAAACTATATCGGGAAAGAGAAGGAACCTAGGTAAGGTTGCTCCAGGATGAGTCTAGGTGAAACTTCATCAGGAAATAGAAGGAACCTAGGTAAGGTTGCTCCAGGATGAGTCTAGGTGAAACTACATCGGGAAATTGTAAGGAGGAACCTGGGTAAGGTTACTTCGGGATAAGTTTGTGTAAAACTTCAGGAGGAACCTGGGTAAGGTTACCGTGATATAGTTTTGTGTAAAACTTCAGGAGGAACCGGGGTAAGGTTACCGTGAGATAGGTTTGTGTAAAACTTCAGGAGGAACCTGGGTAAGGTTACTTGGTGATAAGTTCGTGTAAAACTTCTAGAGGAACTTGGGTAAGGTTACTTCGGGCTAAGTTCGTGTAAAACTTACGGAGGAACCTGGGTAAGGTTACTTGGTGATAAGTTCGTGTAAAACTTCTGGAGGAACCTGGGTAAGGTTACTTCGAGCTAAGTTTGTGTGAAACTTCTGGAGGAACCTGGGTAAGGTTACTTGGTGATAAGTTCGTGTAAAACTTCTGGAGGAACCTGGGTAAGGTTACTTCGGGCTAAGTTCGTGTAAAACTTCTGGAGGAACCTGGGTAAGGTTACTTCGGGCTAAGTTCGTGTAAAACTTCTGGAGGAACCTGGGTAAGGTTACTTCAAGCTAAGTTCGTGTGAAACTTCTGGAGGAACCTGGGTAAGGTTACTTCGTGCTAAGTTCGTGTAAAACTTCAGAATGAACCGGGGTAAGGTTACTGTGAGATAAGATTGTGTAAAACTTCAGGATGAACCGGGGTAAGGTTACTGTGAGATAAGTTTGTGTAAAACTTCAGGAGGAACCTGGGTAAGGTTACTTTGTGATAAGTTCGTATAAAACTTCAGGAGGAACCTGGGTAAGGTTACTGTGAGATAAGTTTATGTAAAACTTCAGGAGGAACCTGGGTAAGGTTACTTTGTGATAAGTTCGTGTAAAACTTCAGGAGGAACCTGGGTAAGGTTACTTTGGGATGAGTTTGTGTAAAACTTCATTCAGAAATATATGAGTAAGGACCCGTGTAGGATTTTTCAGGATAAACCCGTGTGAAGTCTGCATTTAGGAGAAACCCGTGTAAGATTTCTTCATGACGAACCCGTGTAAAGCTGAATTTGATCGTGCAGATAATTACTCTGTTTAGTTTCCGGAGTTAATCTTGAACTTGCTGGAAGTTGTTGATGATAACCATCTTTCTTGAAAAGGTACATGATTAATCGTATATGATGCATGACATGCATTGTATGATGATGTTCTCAAAATAAATGAGATTATGCTGTATGCAATATGTATGCGCATATCATGATGTATGAACATGAAATGCTATTGTGGTACGTCCGAGTTTGGGAAAATAAATCCCTGACTGTTGTTGGAGAATAAAGAGTTTCGCTCGCTGGAGATAACGACCGAAGATAATTGGGAGAATAATCTTGCAGGAGAGAGTAACTCCGCTGGGGAATGGAATGACGGGGAAGTGACTCTGTGGGGAGTATATACTCTGCTAGAAGATATGCTGATTTGGAGAAATAAAACTCAGCTGGGGATGAATTACTATTGTTGGTGACAGTGAACCCTGTTGGGGATTGAATTTCTGTCTATGAAAGGAATGAACTCCGCTGTAGATGATTTTCCAATGGCGACTTCACTGGGGATAATCCTTTAGACGCTACTGGGGATAATCTTCCAGTGCTGGTGATAGATAAACTCTGCTTAGGGAGAATCTTATCGACCCATTCATGGTTGCGAGCCTCAGTTGGGGAGAATTAACACCACTGTCCTTTTCCTACTCTGCGGGGAGTATAGATGTTACTGGGACGCGGGCTGAGGATATGACAATGACTTTGCATCGAGACTTTTCTGCCCCTGTATCTGCGGGAGAAGGTGCCTGCGGAGGCCTTGTGGATCGAGTATTATTCCAACCTATGAGGTGCTTGGTAATTGCCGATTGAAATGACAAATCTTCTTCTAGTGGGAAAGTGACGAGATGACGAGACATAGTCGTACGCTTTAATCCTTAACTTTTGCTTGGACTGTCTTTTTAGATTTTCAGTCCACCGGGATACCCTTTCTTGCCCAAGCCACCTTTTCAGGTTTTCGACTTGCCGGGTGTACAAATCTTTTTGTTTTTATCCCTAATTTTGCCCGAACCTTTTTGGTTCGCCAGGATGCCCTTATTTTTTCCTAGGTGTGTCAACCTAGCGGGTCTTTGTTCATGCGCAGTATTTTCTGACCATGTCCACGCTTTCAAAACATAGGGAGTTGTCACTGTCAGTAGTATCGTGTTGCCATACTACCAAAAGATGTTCGTTTGATCATACAGGATTCGTTGCTGGAATTCATGTCCAATGCCCCAAGTGATTCAGATGGAGATCTGCCCCTGGCTATTTGGCATCTTTGAGAGACTCCTTGAATCTTGACTTGACTGCCCCAGATGATGGAAAATGATCATGTCTGCCCCTTGGTTGGAAGTGTTTCTTCCACTTGAGATGACCCTTTTTATTGAAAAGGTTTTTGTTCACTAGATATTCATCGTGCGAATTTCTCTGTTGTTTGAACAAATAGTCATATGCAAACAATGTTATTTTAAGAATGCAAAGCTTATGTCTGTCT
The DNA here is from genome assembly GCA_948472305.1 of Vicia faba. Classification (NCBI taxonomy): domain Eukaryota; kingdom Viridiplantae; phylum Streptophyta; class Magnoliopsida; order Fabales; family Fabaceae; genus Vicia; species Vicia faba. The sequence goes on along the minus strand of OX451735.1, from coordinate 93,805,180 downwards.
GTTGAAATTTTTGAAAATGCATTTTTCCAGTAAAACAGGCAAAATTGTTTGTAAAATGTGATGTCAACTCAGGATTTACAGCAAGCCCTACAGGAGTCAGGATACCTTTTGTAACAATATGCTTTCGAACTAACCCGTGCTTCAGCTAGGACTTTTAAGGGTTATAACGTGGCCTGGTTCACGGTTTAAGAAACAAAGGATAAAGGCTCAAATTTTATTTGCACCCACCTGTTCTTCGTGATGTTCTTCGATCCTAAACTCAGCTAATCGTGCATTTAGATCCCGTTTGAGTCTTTGCTCTGATATACCAGTGATGGTTCGAATACTGAAAATTTATTTTGAACATGCAGTCATTTTGTTGAGAGTTCTTAGGACCTCTTTTGATTTTATAATCCCTGTCTTTTGCCTGAACTGTTTCCTTTAGGATTACAGTCAGCGGGATGCCCCAGTTTTGTAAGTCTCCTTCATAGGTTTTGACTTATTGGGCTTTTATTTTTTGAGAAATAATGACTGCCTGTCCTTACGATTATACGGAACCAACACCGTCTTTTGTTATGGAAGGACTTCTTTGATGCCATTCATTGTGCACCTGGATCAACTGAGAAGACTACCCTGCCCCAGGTTATAATTAAGGGTTTTAATTCATTAAAAGAAAAACTCCAACTTCTTTGGCTCAAAGGGGTTGACTGGGGATTATCTTCCTTATAACTCCATTGTTTAGGATTTGAAACAATGCCTGTACCTCATCATCGGGGTCTATTCAAAAGCATACTGTAAAGATCATGGTATCGTTTTCGTCATCCTCCCTCTAAAGGCTTAGAGTTTTTTAATCGAGAGTTGAACATCACAAAAAGGAAATATGAAGTAATTTAAGCATAGTGAAAACAATTAATTCAAAATAGACACGTGTAATGCATTAATGAAATAAAAGAGTTCGACATGATAATAATTGTTTGAATAAGCAAAGAAAAATACAATTTCAGAATTCAAATGAACAAAAGTGCTTTCAATCCTAGCCATGTTTTGGAAAGGGAGCAGTGATCACGTTGGGAGTCTCAGGAGCGTCGAATTCAATCTCCTTAGCGTCAATCATATTCTGAATCTTGTATTTCAGCGCCCAACAATGGTTAGTATCGTGCCCCGGGCTACCAGAATGATAAGCACACCTTGCATCTGGGTTGTAGTTAGGAGAAGAAGTCTTAGGGTTCGAATGAGGGTTTATCACCGTAATCAGATTCATCTTCAACATCTGCTGCAATGCTTGTGACAATGGCATGTTGATTTGGGTGAACTGCCTTTGAAGTCTTTCCCCCTTTGGCTGATTATTTCGTTAGTGTGGTCGTTGTGTGCGTGCCGAATTAGAGATCAACACTGCCCCCACATATTGGTGGTAGTCTGCCTGGCTACGCCTCTTCTGGCCGTGCACAGCATTGGCTTCCCTCTTGCCACCAAATGACTTCTTCTCTGTACTCGAAGAGGTATCTTTCTGGATCTTACCACTCAGGATCCCAGCTTCTACTCTTTCTCCAGTCAGAATCAGTTCGGTGAAACCCATTGACGAGCTTCCGATCAAATGATTGAAATAGGGACCAGACAAAGTCCCAAGAAACATATCCACCAACTCCCTATCAGACAGAGGGGGTTGGACTCTTCCGACAAGATCTCTCCACTTCTGAGCGTAATCCTTAAAGCCTTCGCCTGTACCCATAGACATACCCTGAAGATGAGTACGCGTGGGAACAAGGTCGGCATTATACTGGTATTGCTTGTAAAAAGCAGCAGCAAGGTCCTCCCAGTTGCGGATGTTAGTTCCTTCCAGTTGACAGAACCATTCAAGTTGAGTCTCTGACAGACTATCTTGAAAGAAATGAACCCAGAGATTTCTATCAGCAGTATAGGGTTGAATCTTCCTCACATATGACCGGAGGTGTAGCTTTGGACAAGAAGCTCCGTCGTACTTGGAAAAGGCAGGTGCCTTGAATTTATGGGGAATCACCACCCCAGAGGATAGACCTAGATCTCCGAAGTCCAGACCGGGCACCTTCTGTATTTCCATAGCGTTCAAACGGTCTTCCAGTTGTTTGTACTTATCCTCAGCAGGAGGATACTGTTCTTCATCATAGTCTGTCTCGTTATCGGAGACCATAAGGCTAGGAGCCCTCCTTTCTTGTGGACTATCTTTCCCTCCAGATGGGGTGGTCAGATCAACTTCATTCTGCAGCCCGTTTCCAAACCTGCGTCAAGTGTTGAACATGATGGTCCTCTTTTTCTTCTTCTTTTTCTCTTTCAGAATCAAAGTCTTCAGGTCCTGCTGACCCTTAGCTAGGCTCATGACCAACTCTTGAAATTGGGCATTCTGGGCCTGGAGGGCCTTGATAGCTTGCTCAGTTGAAAGTTCAGTAGACATGATTATTGCATTGGAATAAACAGCGAAGAAGATAAGAGACCTGTACTGGGAGACCTGTTATGCAATGATATGTATGATATATGTATGTAATGTTTTCAAGGATCTCGCGGGGTAAACAAGAAACTGTTAGAATCTATATCTGGTGGCTTGATTGAAGGAACTTCATGTTGCTGAGAGTCCTTCTTCAAGAGTCAAGCTCACCATATCGAGTGGGTCATAGCCCCTGACTCAAGTTATCATGTTTGGATTTCTAGACAACCTTGGCTAAAGGAAAATAAATCCCCTTTGCCCCTTGCTAGCCATTTGATTTACCATAACCTGCATCACAGACCCTTGAGATCCTTGAAATGGTTAAAGAAATGTTAAGGCATGATGTTATGATGTGTATGCTATGCGTTTAAGCAAAAGTGTGAGGTGATGTAAGTAAACCCTGCAATAAATCCAAATCATGGGATAAGGACTGTAAACAAAACCTGCAAGGAACTCATGTTGTCAGATAACAATAATGTGCAAGTAGTTCAAGTTTGAAGGCACATAAGTCACACATATAGCCTTAAGTTTAGGATGGCATGGAGTTTAGGCATTACCCTCTTTCAGTTTAGTTGGTTTAAACCTGTCCTAAAAATAGTAACCGGATTCTAGAGGATCTCAATATCACTGACTACCCTCAATCGGTCTTAATTCCAGTTTAGCAACCTTTTCTTGCGGTCGGAATCATCGCGAGAGTTTAGTCTCAATGAGTGTAGCATACTGCTACTATTCTATGGCCAAGTTGGTCAATTTAAGGTTCTAAGGTCAGTTGGTGCTTAATGACTCCTTAGAAGACCCATATTCTCCTCGTTTCAACACAAGGGATATCGGTACAGACTAAGGTTCCACACCGACGTAGCTACTGCTTCATCCGTATCGGTATACGCCGCACATATCCCTCACAGTTTATTGCTACTTACCTAAAGGGTATCCCTAGATCTGGGTTAGGATGTATAGAACTCCAATACAAGCCCACAAAAATAAAGCATACAAATCATACAATCCTAAAACACAACTGACTGTTTTAGAATGCTGGTTCGCGTTTGAGTTTGTTTTTGCAAAATGTCGCTGTAAGCAAGAGTCGCCACCGTCTTTTATTTTATCCAACAAGGAAAGGACAAAAGCACAGAAAAATTCCTTTTCGAGATTTTTCTCGGGTTTGGGAGGTAGATTATAGAAAGGGAAGGTATTAGCACCCTTTCTATCCGTGGTTACCCACAGACTCTTAGGTACTTGATCACTATGTTTTCAAAAGTTTGCTTTTCTTTGTGATTGTGGGTTTTTGAAAAGAGTTTTGTTTTTTGAAGAGAGTGTAAGTGCAAAAAAATTTATTTTTGTTTTAAAAGGAGCAAGTACTTAAGAACATCTACCTACTCAAAAAGGAATTAAATTGTGCTAACGTCCTTTAGACAATGATATCCCACTATGGAGGAGTAGGTAGCATCGTCGTTGGAGTTTTCTAGTCAATTCGATTTAAGGGACGTGTGGTCACTAAAGCAATGTTAGGACGCCTTAGTGGTAATCCTAATGTCTTAGATCATTTTATCCGAGGAAACCGTTTCGAGACAACTTATGATCTTTAGACAAAAGGACGACCTCTAACACATCCTATACTTAATGACCACGTTCGAGGCAACCAAGTGAGGCGTACCCTAAGAGTGGCATGTGAAAGTGTGTTGTTTTTCAGTTTATATTATCTTTGTACATGTTATGGTGAGCTACGGTTGATTTTAAGTTAAGATAGATCTTGTCATACAATCCTAGTTAGCATACATCTAAACAGTTAATATACGTACAGGAATTTAAAGTGCGGGAATTGTAAATCCTACGCTATTACAAAGCTTCGGGGAGGGGGATTATTTACATGTCCAAAATTGGGGGAATAAAGCAGTAAAATGTAAAAGTCTTAGTTAAGCTATTACAAACCAGTAGGCAGTTACAATAAAATAAACGCGCGCGAATCTGAAAATAACCTCTAAAAATCCTAAGAATAAAATCTTTTTGTTGTTTTATTTTATTTTGGGAAAATGATCTAAATCTACTTAATTTTAGTTTTTGAGAAAATGTTAAGATAATTAAAAGATTAATTAACAAAGTTAATTTAATAGAAAAAAAACTAGCCTAATGTTTTTGTGGTTTTTCTTTAATTGATTTTATGTTGATTAAAAAAAGAAATAAAATAGTCAAAACAAAACTGAAATCGAAGGAACAGGCAGTAAATAAAAAAAAGGGAAAATTCTGGAGGCCTGGGTCGAAAGAGGCGTGGGCTGTCTTTCGACCCAGTGAAGAGGCTTGATCGAAGGTGCATGAGGGGCTGCACTTTGGGGGTGTTCGATCTGGATATGTCATCCTTCGATCTGGAAATCCTGGATCCAGTTCGAAACTAAGCTGCTAAGCTTCGAAACTCTGAACAGGATTCTGAGAATATCTTTCCTGCAAAATGAAACAAATGTTAAAGGTCCAGGGGGACTTTACCCCCTGATTCAAATCTGCTGAATCTGGGCCTGGGTTTGTTTTAATTTGTCACAGCCAAGATCATGGATTTCAAATGTAACCTGCTTTGAAAGAAACTTTATCCATGGGAGGGTTCAAACGTATGAATACTGCAGCTTATACATGCTTTGTTAAATCGCTCACAAGTAATAACAAAAAAAACTATGAATATGCAATTATGAGTAATTTTAAGATTAAGTTAGATTGAACATTATACCACTGGAGGCGCCTGGATTTGGACGGAAGGTGCCTGCAATGGAGTCTAGACTTTCATGGGGCAGGCTGGTGCTTTTGCAAGGCTTTTCGTTTCTGCAGAGCTTTTGTGTGTTTCTTTTTCCTGTTTCTGTTTGTTAATTTTTGTAATGTTTTTGTCCCCCCTTTGCACTGTATGCAGGCCCTTGTATTTATAGGGGTGTGAGGGTGCATGAAAATGGCAAGGGATAACCATTTAACCAGGCCATTAAATCCATGAGACAAGAATCAGACACATTAAAATATTTCCTTTTTTGAAATATTCGTGTCTCTTTGGAATCTGGAATGAATCTGGACACTTTTGATTTTCGAATGCCTTCAGGCCATGCTCTTCGATTGGTCTTGAGTTGCCTCCTTCGAATGGACTTCTTCTGCTTCGACTACTTGATTTGAAAAGAATCACTCTGGTCGAATCAACTCTTGTGGAGTTATGAACAGAAAAGGCAAGAATCTGACCTTTAACTCAGGAATTAAATCCACAAACAGCATTTAATTATTTATATACTTGCAAGGTAAACATGTCATTTTCTCATGTTCAGTGTACCTGGACGTGTTTTTTGAGTGCCCTCTTGATGGCCTCTTTCAAATGGCCTGGAAGGAGTTCTTCAAATGGCCCTGGTCCAAATATCAATCGAAGGGTACTAATTAAAATTCCAATCGAAAGGCTTTGTTAACAGGCCAATCGAAAGGTGTTGTTCATGCTAATCGAAGGGCATGGTTAACATGCCTGTCGAAGCTGCCTTGACACAATGCTAAATCGAAGGATCCCTTGGCATGCCAATTGAAAGGCTTGGCCCAGGGTGCCAAACGAAAAGGTCTTTCAAAATTCTAATCGAAGGGCTTTGACATAATGCCAATCGAAGTGCTTGTCCATAATTCCAATCGAAATGCTCCTTTAGAATACCAATCGAAGGGTCTTTTAGAATGCCAATCGAAGGCCTTGACATAATGCCAATCGAAGCGCTTGTCCATGCCAATCGAAATGCTTGTCCATGCCAATCGAAAGGCTCCTTCATAATGCCAATCGAAGGGTCTTTCAGAATGCCAATCGAAAGGTACTTAAAGCACCACTCAAAAATTTTCTTTTTCCTTAGGCAAGGGTTTGTGATCAGCCATGCAGGGGGAAGACTTTGGAAAACATGAGAGGGCAAATTTTGGGGTACAACACTCAACAGCGGTCAGGGATTTATTTTCCCCAGTCTAACAACAGTGCAGTAGATTAGCTCACATACGCATACATCGCATCCATATATCATACACATTGATAGCACGAATGCATCATACCATGCATTTCATACAACATGACTTTGAATTTTAGCTAACATTTTACCCTTTTCAGGATAAGGTTAACAACTACCATTAACAATGTTCAAAGTTTTCAGATACAGTTCAGACACGCTCCAGACACGGATGCCATTCTTATGCTCATTCAAAGTCTCTTTCAAATACAGTTCAGATACGCTCTAGACACAGATGCTATTTTGATGCTCATTCAGAGTCTCTTTCAGATACAGTTTAGATACACTCCAGACACGGATGCCATCCTGATAATCATTCAGATTCAACCTTCCGATACAGTTTAGATACGCTCTAGACACGGATGCCATTTTGATACTCATTCAAATTTAGCTCTCATATACAGTTCAGATATGCTTCAAACACGAATGCCCTTCTGATACTCATTTAGACTCTCTTTCATATACAGTTCAGATACGCTCTAGACACGTATGCCATTCTGATACTCATTCAGATGTAGTTCAGATACACTCTAGACACGGATGCCATTCTGATACTCATTCAAATTCAGCTTTCAGATACAGTTCAGATACGCTCCAGACACAGATGCCATTCTGATACTCATTCAGATTCTTTCTCAGATACAATACATATACGCTCCAGACACTGATGCCATTCTGATGCTCATTCAAAATCTCAACTTTCAGATACAGTTCAGATACACTCCAGACACGGACGCTATTCTGATACTCATTTAGATTATCTTTCAGATTCAGCAATCACTCTTGGATGGCATCTTCAATCCCATCTCCAACAACTTTATATCACTTCTCCAAATGGCATCTTTAAGCCCATTCCCTCTACCATCACATCACCAAGTGCAAATTTCCGGGCACTCTAGTGTCTAATCATCTTCCACCTCCGAGTCACGAATGGAAAAACTCGCCAATCTAACTCTTCAGGCTTAAGAAGATTAAACAGGGGAAGATGTTGTACCCCAAAATTTTCCCTCTAATTTATCAAGAATTTGCTCACAAGATCTCCTTAGACTCAAGACTGCACTAGGGTTTGATCAGCTCAAGACACCTCTTTAAACACTGATGACCAAAATTAGGGTTTGAGATTGCACAAGGATTTTTGAACTTCCAAAGCCCCATATGACTTTCATGGATCATTATGGACCCCTAAGATTACTCATGTCAAGTTTCAAGCTTTGGATCACACTTTTGCTCAGCCAATTGAGCAGTTGACCTAAAAATCAGTTGTATTGGGGAAAAAGTCAACTATGGCCAATTTACAGTCAAACTTCATAATTTTTTTATCCACATAAACATTTTAGACTCATATGTATCATTTTATCAAGTTTGGACCACATTCATCAAGAAATTTGATCAAATCTCCAAAAGGGCAAAATGGTCAAAATTAGGGTTTTGACTAGGAGAGGGCAATCTCTGATTTTCACCTAGAAAATGGTCAATTGGTTTAAGGAATTATCTCAAGAGTCCAATTGCATCATTTTTACCTAATTACATGGTTCAAAACATTGCAAGTCCATTGGATTGACAGATGAATTTTTCAGTCAACTGTATACTGAAAAGTCAAACTTTGACTTTTTGGTCAAATTCAAGTGCCAAAGATCATAATTCATCAAAACATGTCAAAATATGAAAATTATTCATCAATAAATCAAAAAGTCAATATTTCATTTTGAAAAGTCAAAATTTCTAAACTTAGAAATTTTTTCCAAGTGTTGAAAATTTCATATTTTTTCACAACTTTGAACAAATTTTTCACCATGATGCAAGATGATTCAAGAGAAACTTCCAACATGAAATTTGTAGATCTCCATGAAATCTACAACTTTTATTTACACAACTCCTTCCAAAAGTGCTTGGATCTCAAGTTATAATTTTATGAACATGTGGTCATGAAACTAAACACTTAGTGAAATTTTGCCCTAAATTTAGTCAGGATTTTGACCCAACTTCATGGAACTTTTTCATATAGTTCCAAAGGGAATATTCAAAAGCAATTCAAATATGGGTTGTAGAGCACATTTAAAGCTTTCCAAAATGTCTAAGAACTCTTTGAGATAATTCTTGAGTACGGACAATCGAAGAGATAAAGTTGGGGTTTTATCACTTTTATTACAAGTCATTTTAGTGATGAACAAAATTCAAATTCAAACCATGTTGCTGTTCACAGTGATTTCTGGTAAACAACCGCTAGTCTTCCAATCTATCGAATAAACTTAATTACTGTTATTCAATTTCTCTGGTAACTTGCAGGATCGACTAGATTGATTCTATGGGACATAGTTGTTTGGCTAAATCTAATTGTTAAACTGGTATTCATATTTAGGACTTCTAATTAAAGTGTTTCAAAGACATCCAATCCACTTCGATTACTACACTAAATGATTCGAAGGATAATTTCTATATGATATAAGGAATGTTCATTAGAAAAGTAAAAAGACTTAAGATTGGGTAAATGGCAGGATTAAGTGAGTGAATGTAAAAGTTGTTGAATGTTTAAAGGATTCGAACATAAGAAAAGCGTTTAAATGCCGAAAGAAATAAATGACTCTGAATGTAAAAGCTTTAATGTAAAGGCATGAACGTAAAAATGTTTGAAGCACAAATGAAATGGAAATGAAAGACAAAACTGGAAAATATAAAGAGTTTTCATTGAATTGTAAATGTTGGTGTTATCATACGTACATCTTTCGAGCATTCGTTTCCCTATCCATGCGGTATTTTGAATGTTTACTGAATTTGTACAACAGATATGACACCCGGAAATCCTAACACTAAGACCTCTATTTATACTATTTCGACCATAACGGTCTTGCTATCAGAATCTTCCACGTTCGAAGCATGCAGAGCATTACTTCCCTCTAGCCTCCACGCGTCCTCGAACGCTCCAACGTTTATGTATTTGAATTTCCAATATCCCGCTCACGTTTGAATTTCAAACGCCTTGGAACCTTCGTTTCGAATTCGTTTCAAAGGTTATTTTCAAAAACAACCTTCACAAATATAATCTCATCATTATTTCAAAAATTCTTTAGACTTACACTCCACAACTATCATTCAAAACCTTGAACTTTAATATTTCCATTCGAAAAAACATTCTCTTCCATTCCAAACCATAAAACTTGCTTTATTCAAACAAAGCCCAATCATTTCATTTCGAATCATAATATCAAAATCTTCAGCCAACAAAATGCCCCTTTAAAATATGTATTTCGAACCCTTTGAGAAATACTTATTTTAAATAGATTCACAAGATTTTTATAGGTCTTTTGAAGAATCATGACATTTACTGTGCATGACTTTACCCACGTCAATCAAGACGCCTCTTTGAGTACCTAACCGTCCTGGACCAGTTACCACAGCATGGTGCGGTTTTAAAAATAATGATTACTATTAATCACACTCATTACCAACACTAGATCTTACGCCACCTCTCTCTGAATCCAACCAACGAATTCCACGTACCCCTAGTCTTATTTAGTGGGTGTTTACACTCACTCTTCCACACTCTCTATAAAACTCATCAGTTTAGTCTTTTCTTCTTTTTCTCCAAAATTCTGAAACCCCCTCTTTTTTTCACTAAACCCTAAAACTTCCAGCAATCTTAACAATGTCTTCATCAACATCATCACAATTGAAGAAATCATCAAAGAGGAAGAACAAGAACAACAACACGGAAACTGTCATGAAGAGCAAGGTGGGTATTTATCAGAATCAATATGTGCTCAATCCTCAAGCGATCTCCAAAGAGAAAGAAATGATGTATGCTTCTCAGGTATTAATCCCTACCATTGTTGCTGGAAAAAGGTTTGCCCTAATGGGTCCTTTAACCGTTTTTGAAATTCTGAAAGATACTAGGAAAATTTTTCCCGTTTGCTATAAATTCAAACCCCTATTCAACAAGATGGATGCCCCTAAGGCAGGAATTGAAGACATAAGCGAATCATCTAATTCGAAAATAACTGAAACTCCAGTCTCACCTCCAAAAGATCCTTTTATTTTAGATTACATCAAAAGCAATTTCAAACCATTTCGATCATGCCCCACTTCAGATGTAGCATATCAAAACTGGCTCACTAAAGTAGAATCCAAAAAATCCCAGCAATGGGAAGAATTAGGAATTTATAATTTAATCAAACTGTCGAAACCAGGCGTTACTTACAGTCACCCATTGCTATTTGCTTCATTGTACTTCTGGGACAACACTTATAACACTTTCCACCTTCCGGGCGGAATGATAACACCCACCTTCTTTGATATAGTTGCCATCACTGGTCTTTCACCAGTGGGGAAAACGTATATTCCTGATAACGAAGAACATTCTAGCATCATTGACTTCAAAGTCAAACTAGCTAGCTTTTCAAAATTCATCAGCCATTATCATACTGAAGGGGTTGATGTCTCAGACGTAGAACATATCGCTTTCCTTACCTTTTGGCTATCACGATATGTGTTCTGCAGCATATCCTTGCAAGTGGCGAGTAGGTTCATTCCCCTAGCTAGGGATTTCCATGAAAATAGGAAAGTCTGCCTGAGTGAACTGCTACTTGTTGATCTTTATGAGAGTTTAAGGTCAGCAATTTATGGTTTAAAATCCCATGCTCCAAAGAACATTCTTCTGGCTGGACCCTTTTGGTTGCTTCAACTATGGCTTAATGCCATGTTCGAATCTTCTTTATCAACTGCTGATACTATCATCGAACAAGATCCAGAAATAGCTGACAGGATCATCGAAGGCGCAAGGCTTCGAAAGCTTACTCCAAATGATGACAAGGATGATTTCAAAGTCCATTTTTCTAAATACATCATGATCTTCTCAAAAAGACACAAGTTCGAAGAGTCCATGGCACCTTTTGCTCAAAAGACTTGTGGACCATCATGGTTCACAACGTCTCTCTCAGAAGCTGTCAAGAGCAGAGAGATGCAGGACATTTGGAAAGCGTTTCTTCTTCCTAGGCTAATTTCCTCAAGAATTACTCCAACAAAGAATAAGATTTTCCTCCTGGCTTATCAACCCAATTTCGTTTCTCGACAATTTGGCTTGTGCCAATTAATTCCTGAACCTTTGTTCCAAACACAAAGTGCCATAACCTCAGGAAAAACGTTCAAAGCAAGAGAGGCCAAATTACAACAGGAGTAATATCAAGATTTTTCTCAGTTCGAGCTTTTACCTTTCGAGCCAACATACTTCACATCAAAAGGATTTCTTGAATGGTGGACTAAGTTCTACCAGACATATATGTTTGACACTCTCACCATTCAACAAAAGCTAACTGGCGCGTTCAATGTGCAGGTAAACTCCAAGAAAGGTATGTTCACTCATGTCAAAGAAATTAGGGCTTTTCAAAATTATTTCGAAACCACTTATGATCCCACACACTTGGGAACCACTATACATCGAGCGGCCGAGACCTTGAAGGAAAAATTTTAAGAAAAAATTTCTGATTTCAAACTTCCTTCAGGGTGGTCACCTGAGGATAGGTATAGGTTGGCACTCGAAATGCATCCACCTAAATTTCCTAGGTTGCCTACCTCATAAATGGCTCTGGCTTGGTTTCCTCCATACCCTTGGTGGTTTACTTGCAAAGAAATTTTCAAATACCAATCTCGAAAGAAACTAAAGCCATCTGAGACTGTGACATGGGCTCGTTACTGGCTTCATAATTTCCCAGGACATCTTCGCTATAACCTTCCTGCTATTTCGATTACATCTAATCAAGGCACAGGTGTGAATGCTTGGGAAAATTCCAATTGTATCCTAATTCCCTTATCCTTAACATTTTACCTTAATTGTTTCACTTTTCAGCCATTAGGATAAAAAACGTTACTTCGAAGCCCAAGGAAGGGAACACTTCTCAACAAGCTATTGAAGTTAGCGATGATGTAACTCCAACAATACCAACAACAACAACAACTACTAAAACAACAACACCGGCAGCAGCAGATATTTCAATTCCACAGGTAATCAACTAACCCTGTTGTTTCGAATAAACTGAAGTTTATGATTTAGATCTAACTTATGTTTAAACCTTTCAGACTAGCAAACTTCCACCAACTACTCCTAAGAAAAGGAAACAAGGCCCCACTGAAAAGAACCTCAAGACTGGTGAAAATTCTCCAACAGCTTCTAAGAAGAAGCAAAAGAAAGAAAGCTCCAAAGGCCCTGAGCCTACTAATGTTCCTGGACTTGATTCTAAAGACGTTGCTCCCTCAACAACATCCAAAATTTCACCTTCGACCTCCAATGTAATATTGGAACATATTGACAGTAAAATTTCTTCTGATAATCCACAGGTAATTCAAATTCGAATTCCTAACAAAAATAGTTATTCATACCTTGGTACATATTCTTAACTTTTCTTTGTTCATGCAGGATACTTCGAACACTAATCCTACTGCTTCAACTCCTCCAACCGGGACCATTGCTCCAATCACTTCCTCTCTCCATGGGGACTCCAGCAACTTCGTGCAAAACAAAGGGTCTTCCAACATGGTGGCCTTGACTGGGACTTCGGAGGCACACGATGATCAAGGCACCTCACCTCCTTTGAAGGAAGCAAACGAAGAATCACCCAACAAGTCTAAAGAAAATCCACCAGAAACTTCCCTTCTGAAATCTCCTCTTGGAAATCTTCAAGAGAGTCCAAAATTCACTCATGCTGAAAAGGACAAGACTGATTCTCCTCAAGAGAGTGAAGAAACTGCAGAAGAAAGATCTGGTGAAGACGAAACCCAAAGTGGTTTGGCTGATGAAACGAAGTCTGATGCTAATAGCAGCGAGACCAATACTGTCGATGTGGTGGATCTGTGTGACGAAGGAGAAAGTAATGAGCAAGGCAAGGATGAAGATAATGGTGGTAAGACTAAAGAACCTATGGAGGTCGAAATGGACGTGACTCCTTTGAACATGGAACTTCCCCCAACTTCCCAGCCTCGACTGACTGAAGAGGAACTAGCTCTCCTAAAACACAATGACCCAATTGGGTACATGAAAACTAAATTGGCCCAAAAGGACATCCCTTTCACTAGGGTTGGCACTGGTTCAACTAACAACACATTGTCCCCAGATGCTAGAGCTATACTTTTTAACAAAGTCAGGAAAACAATCCTTGATGTAGACCTATTCGAAGTTCTTAAAAAGGATAGCACTGCTTGCTATACCATGAAGGAACTTCTCACTCAAGTTAGCTTCGCAGCTTGCTCCTTGCCAGTCATCACTATACTGTTCGACCTCCAAGTATTATTGGATGATGTGACTGGATGTCTCCTACAAGATGAATTAGTTGCTGCTAAAGTTTAGGAGAAACGAAACGCCATGGATGCTGCTTACGAGCGCGCTTCGAAACTTTCTAAAGAGGATGAAGACCAAGCAACGCGTTTTAAACAGGCGAAGGCTGACTATGAAGTTCGAGCGTGGTCTATTCTCTTTTGGGAAGGACAAATTCAAGAGCTCCAGCAAAAGGTCAAAGAAGCTCAACAACAGCAACTGGCTTACGAAACTGACACCGTTAGTAACCAATTCGAAGAACTTCTTAGCAGGGGCCTTTCTGAAACAGAAGCAGCAGAGCGTATCAAAGGAGAAGTAACTACTCTGGAAGGAGTGAGACGTTATACCCAGCAAAGACTTGAGTCCTTTAGAAGCACCTTCGCAAGATTGAGAAACAACGTTTATTTTTAAATCTTTGCTTATTTGAATTAATTTGAGTCTCAGTTTTGTAATATTTGAACAACGCCATTTTGGAAACGTATGGCACCATTTTGGCATCTCCTTATAATATTTCGGCTACGTTGCTATTATTCGAATCTCCTGCAGGCGAGGTCTATATTTTTTCAAATATTTTCCGTTAACCTTTAAGATTCGTTTGTCATCAGTTAACTCTTCGATTTCATACGCATTGTTTGAGAATCTCTTTAGTATTCGAAAGGGTCCTTCCCAATGAGGTGACCATTTACCTAATGTTTTATTCTTCTTGTCCATGGGCAATATGACTTTCCAGACTAAGTCATTAACAGTGAATGTTTTACCTTTCACCCTTTTGTTGTATGCCCTGGCTACCCTTTCCTTTTGCCTCATTAGGATTTCCAATGCATGCAATCTAACTTCTTCTAACTCAACTAACTCATTCATCATCATCTCCCAATATAATGTAGATGGGATCTCATTTTTCCTTTGAATTCGAACTGATTGCAGATGAATTTCCACTGGTAAAACTGCATCATGGCCAAATGTTAGTTGGAAAGGCGTGGTGTTAGTAGCTTCTTTAGGAGATGTTCTACAAGCCCAGAGTATTTGGTCCAAAGTCTTATGCCAATTCTTTGGCTTCTTACCAACATGTTTTTTAATTAACCCTATTATCACTTTGTTTGCTGCTTCGACCTGACCATTTGCTTGAGCATAATATGGCGTTGATGTTAATAATTTAAAACCCATCTCCTGAGCAAATTCCTGCATCTTTCTACCAGTAAACACAGAACCTTGGTTTGTGGTTATACTCTCTGGTAATCCGAACCTATAAATTATCTATTTCTGTATGAACCCAATAATAGCCTCTCGATCAGCAACTATTAATGGTATTGCTTCGATCCACTTGGTAAAATAATCAATTCCTACTAAGATATATTTCTGTCCTTTAGATGAAGCAGGATTGATCTCTCCTATTAAATCTAATGCCCATCCTCTAAAGGTCCATGGTTTAATGATCGAATGTAACTCACTTGCAGGAGCATGTTGAATTCCTGCATGTTTCTGGAATTCTTCACACCCTTTAGCAAAATCTATACAATCTTTGAGCATGTTGGGCCAATACATGCCATATCGGAATAACAACCATTTCATTTTATGGCCTGCTTGATGTGCCCCACATACCCCATTGTGGACCTCTGATAATGCTAAGTATGCCTCACCTTCTCCTAGGCACTTCAGTAATACGCCTTCCTGGGTCTTCTTGAACAATTCATTTCCCATGAGAACGTATGATAACGCTCTATATTTTATCTTCCTATCAACATTCAATGTTGGGTTTTTTAAATAATTCACAATTGGACTTCGCCAATCTACATCTGACAAGGTGTCTATGGCTAATACTTCGAATTCCTGCTTGTCAGCACAACCTAACTTTATATTTTCTAAGTCTGATGGTATGAGTCTAGTAGCCATAACCCTTCCTCTTAATTCAACCAAATCTTTAAATTCTTTGGTGGAAACTTTATACCCTGAAGCCAACTGTGCTAGGTCATTTGCCTCTTGATTTTCTATTCTTGGTATATGTTTAATATCCATGTATTCGAATTTTTTAAGTAGCCTATTAACTATGACGAAATACGTAATCAAATTGTCCTTTATGCATTTGTATTCCTTTGTTATTTGCTTGACCACTAGCTCCGAATCTCCTCTAATTTCGACTCTAGTTGCCCCCAATTCCAACAAAGCTTCAAGTCCAACGATAAGCGCTTCGTACTCAGCTTCGTTGTTCGAGCAACGAGGACCATCTAACTTATACTTGAATTTTGTTGGAATTCCTTCGAGAGAAATTATAAGAACTCCAACACCACTACCATCTTTATGGGTCGAACCATCAAAGTATAATTTCCAAGGTTGCATTTCAATGCAACCCATGACAGTCTCTTCGATCAGTGAATGATCAACAATGAAATCATAAATTACTTGACCTTTCACAGCTCTTAAAGGCATGAAAGTCAAAGAATACTCTGTCAAGGCCAAAGCCCATTTACCAATTCTGCTATGCATTATTGGTTTCGAAAGCATGTGTTTGATAACATCAAAATGAGATGAAACATGAACATCAACAGGCTTTATATAATATTTAAGTTTCATACAAGAGAAATACAAACAGAGACATAGCTTTTCTATGTTGCTATATCTGGTTTCCGCATCATTCAACACCCTACTTAAATAGTATACGGCTCTTTCGATGCCATTGCTATCTTCTTGTCCTAACATACTACCTATGGTAACTTCAGAGGCGGATATGTACAATCTCATGGGTTTTCCCCATGAAGGTGGAGACAAAATAGGAGGCTGAGTGAGATATCTTTTTATATTGTCAAACGCCTCCTGATGTGCTTCGTTCCATTCGAAAGCTTGTCCTTGCTTCAAATGAAGTAACAGAGAGAAAGCCTGGGTTCTTCCACTTAAATTTGAAATGAACCTTCTTAAAAAGTTAATTTTACCTAGCAAAGATTGCAACTCCTTTTTTGATGTAGGTGCTTTCGTTTCTACAATGGCTTTGGTCTTGTTTTGGTTGATTTCGATGCCTTTCTTATGAACCACAAAACCAAGGAAATCTCCAGCCTGCACGAAAAATGCACACTTAAGGGGGTTCATTTTTAAGCCATGTTTTCTCATTCTTTCGAATGATTGGCTCAAATGATGCAAATGAGTTTCTGCAGACACTGATTTGATGATTATATAATCAATGTACACATGTATAAAAGTCTCAATGAAATCATGAAAAATCGAATTCATTGCCCTTTGATAAATTGCTCCAGCATTTTTTAAACCAAAAGGCATTACTACCCATTCGTAGGTGCCTAAGGCTCCTGGACAACGAAATGTTGTCTTAGCAACATCTTCTTCAGCAATAAAGATCTGGTTATACCTAGAGTATCCATCTAACATACTTAAATATTCAAATCCTGCAGCAGAATCTATTAACATTTCTGCCACGGGCATGGAATACTCATCTTTGGGGGTAGCAGTATTTAAATCTCTAAAATCTATGCAAATTCTCAGAGAGCCATTCTTCTTAATAACAGGTACTATATTTGCTGACCATTCGACATACCTTGTGGTCCTGATGAATTTGCACCGCAACAACCTTTCAATTTCAACTTTAATCTTCGTGAGAACTGCTGGTACGAACCTTCTAGGGGTCTGCTTGATGGGCTTCTTGCCATCCTTGATTGGAAGTCTGTGTTCCACTAGCTCCCTCTTTAAACCAGGCATTTCATCATAGTCCCACGCGAAACAATCTTTGTTTTTTCTAAGAACTTCGATCACTTTCTGCTTGAGGCTTGAATTGAGTTTTGTGCTCACGTAAGTTATTCTTTTTGTGTTTTCATCTCCCAAGTTCACCTCTTCGAGTGGATCCTACGCTAACATCTTAGCACCTGAGTTTGTGGGGTCCTTCTCGAAGCCTAAAGGTTCTTTATCATAAATGGCATCTAGCCTTTGATCTATTTCAACTATTTCTTGTTCTTCAAAGGGTGAGCCTTTTGAGCCATCCTCACATGTTTTGTTAACTTCTGCAGCCATACTATCTACTTCAGCTTCTAAGGCCGCCTTCCATTCGTTCTCAGCCATGTAGGCCGAAATCTTTTCGAAGAAGGAGGACTCAATCATGAGCAGGACTATCGAATTCCCAGCCTGCTGGCCGTCTTTGTGCAGCGCCTTCGACTTCTCCATCTCCCTTGATTATCCTTCGATCCCAATACATTCCATCATGGCGAAGGGTCATGTAATAATGCGCGTTCCTGGTCTCATTGATCTCGTCATTAGGGGTACAAGGAGCAATTTTGGCTAAGTGTTTGTCATAGTTTCTGTTATCAACTAGCTTGACTGCTGTCATGAAATAGCTTTGGTCAACTTTGATGTTTTCAACAATGCCATCCTCTCTCCATAATACTAACCTATGATGCATCGACGAGGGGACTGCTCCAACGCCATGGATCCATTCTCTGCCCAACAGCAAATTGTAGTTGGCTTTAGTTTCGATTACCATGAACATAGTGGGTCTGCAGCTTGATCCCACTGTCAAATCCACTTGGATCACCCCCAATGTCTGGCCTACTTTACCTTCATAGTTTGATAGTACCATATTGTGTGGTTTTATGTCAACATCCTGTATCCCTAACTTCTTCAACATGAAATGAGGCATCAAGTTCACTGCAGCGCCTCCATCCACCAGGACTTTGTTTACGCCATGTGTACCAACTTTTTCTCGAATGAACAATGGCTTTAGGTGATTTTGCATGGCTGGTTCTAGGTACTCGAAGAAGGCATTCTGCTCTTCGACAACCCCATTATCCATCACATAATAGCATACTGGCCTATGTTTCGTCAGGTCTATTGCATCATCCTCCTCGTGCTCTCCGACTTCAGTCTCTTGCCCAAATTCGCAAGGCAACACAGATACTACATTGCAGTTGATGTTGAGTGAAGATTCCCCTTCTGATTCGAAATTGTCAGTCAGCATATCCTCATCCTCCTCTGGACCTGGCGTATATTCCTTCGATTCATTTTGCTTTGTTTCAGAGAAAAGTTTCCTGCTAACTGGAGGTTTTCCCCCAGGTTGATTGTTTGGTGCAGGTTTGTTGGTACCCGATTCCTCTTTGTCCTTGCTCGAAGCCACTCCTTTGTCTAACATAGCTTCTCTCTCAGCTTTTCGAAATCTTTGTTGCCTGCGCCATTGTGACCTTGACATAGGGTTCTTTCCCTTATAGTTTTCCAACCTTACTTCTTCCCTTTTCGCCATATTAAACTGCCTTTTGTACGCCATGGCATGGCGTGCATTTCGTTCATTATTCCTCCACTTGTCTTTCCCCTTGTCAGCCCTAACTTGTAGCCACTTGTCCGTTGGTACCTCAGCAGGAACTTTGAATGTTACCCTTCGAGCGCCTCTAGGATAAGGGTTGTCAGGCCTCCGTTGGGTGTATTTGTTCTCGAAACGTTGGCCCATCTGACCAGTTTCTCTGTGGTTCCAACATGGGACGAAAGGGACTGTTTCAAAGGTTTCGGCCACTTTCTGATCATATACTGCAGAACATCTTGGACACACTAGGCATTTGGTTTCCCCCTTGTGACAATGAACTAAGAACCCCAAAAGACTTTATCCAGCCTTAGGGTAGCATCTGAACAGTTGGTTATCCTGGCGCCAGTTGACGCCTGTTCGTGCCCTTTGTCTTTTTTCAAAGTCTGCAGCAATTCTCTGATTACAAATGATGCTGCATCTGGGACATAACATCATTACAGCATTATCTTTGTGGCATAGCATAAGGTAGTCTTTGAGACTGGCATCCCTAGCATAACTGTCTTCCATCTTGTATTTTTCTTTCTCTAAGTACCTTTCCATTTCCTTCATATCGGAACAAGGTTGCTCCATATTTACCATGTTAACATCCACATCTTCTCCTTTGATATCAGTATCTCCCCATCCTGTAGGTTTGATGTCTTCAATTGGGGTCTTTGAGCTTTCTAGGGCAGAATACTTCACCATGTAATCGAACTTTCCGCTGGGCTCCCCCAAGGTATCCCATATTCCTTTCTGAGGAAGAACTGGCAGTGTGATCTGTACTTTCTCCAACTTTCGCCTCAGGCTTTCAGTAGCCTGTGTCAAATTTTGTTTTTGGTTTTCCTGGCCTTCAGTAGCCTGGATCTCTTTCTAAGCAACCAAAGGAACTGCTTCGATCATAGCTTCTTGTTCCTTATGGAAGTCCTCAGTAACTTCCTTTTCGACTTCAGCTAACACGTAGTTTTCATCTTCAGTGTTTTCCTCTTCTGATGGAGTGTCACCTTCATTTGCTCCAACCATATTTATCTCTCCAATGTATGCAGGTTCAGAGTAATTGGTGTCAGCAACATCTAAAGGGTCATCATCCACTTTCATCTTTGGCTTGTCAGCGAACCTTAATCTACCATCCTTGATTGCATTTTGAATCAGATCCCTGAAAAGAAAACATTGTGAGGTTTTGTGGCCTAAGAAACTGTGATACTTACAAAACCCTCTTTTCTTTCTTTGATCTAAAGGTGGTAATTTGACATTCAATGGAACTATTAGTTGGCCATCTTTGACAAGCAAATCAAAAATTTCATCACATTTCGTTACGTCGAAGGTATACACCTTCTTTGGGAACTTGTCACTTTTCCCATTTTCAATAATTTCTTTCCCTTTTGTCGGAACTAGTAATTTACAAGAGTAAGGTGGAGCCTGTTTCAATTCAGCGAGATCAATTTCGACCTCTTCAAATTCAGGGTAATCTTTTGCTTCCTCAGTTTCGACATAGGAAACCCTTTCTTTCTTGTTATTTTTAAAAACCCTAGCTTTCTCGGCCTTTAGTCTTTCGACTTGTCGAACCCTGTCTGCTAATTGGGCCATATCCCTCAAGTATTGTGTATCTAATTTCTTTCGAATGGAGTAGTCTAGGCCACCAGCAGCCATTTCAACTAACTCATGTTCAGGAACTACGGTGAAACATCTAGACTTCAAGAGTCTGAACCTATTCAGATAATCATCTATGGGTTCAGTAAACTTCCTCTTGACACTGGCTAGCTCTTTTAGACTTATTTTAGATTGTCCCATGTAGAATTGTTCATGAAATAATCTCTCCAAAAGAGTCCAAGTATCTATGGATCCAGGAGGCAAAGTGGTGAACCATGTGAAAGCGTTCTTAGTTAGGGAACTTGGGAAATATTTAATCCTAAGGTTCTCATTATTTGCTATGTCTCCTGCTTCGGTCAGATACCTGGCTATGTGTTCGACTGTTGACTCATTGGTGTCTCCAGCGGACTTTGTATTGGTAAATCAGTGTGCATCACATAATCTACTATGGGAGATGAATAGGTTGGCCTTCTAATTCCTGTATTGAGACCGTTTTGAGCCATAATCCTTTCTATCATGGTGGTTAAATTATTTTCTGCCAAGATGTTGTCATTTCGAATTCTATGAACGACTTCATCAGCATCTTGGTGTCGACCCACCATGACAACTCCTCTAGGTTATTCTTCTCGAAACTCTGGGACTTCTAACCTTTTGACCCTTGCCCCTGGTTCTATAACTCCCCTTTGTGGTTCCTCTCGAATCACTAGGGCTTCTAACCTTTCGACCGTT
The DNA here is from genome assembly GCA_948472305.1 of Vicia faba. Classification (NCBI taxonomy): domain Eukaryota; kingdom Viridiplantae; phylum Streptophyta; class Magnoliopsida; order Fabales; family Fabaceae; genus Vicia; species Vicia faba. The sequence goes on along the minus strand of OX451735.1, from coordinate 93,783,881 downwards.
GCCCCTGGTTCTATAACTCCCCTTTGTGGTTCCTCTCGAATCACTGGGGCATCTTGTCTTTGTGCCCTTGCCCCTAAGTTAACCCCCTCTCTGGCTGGTCTATAGGGTGGGTCATCAGCAATTTGTTCTATGATGGGTATGTTCGCTCGAACCAACGCCTGATTCTGCCTACGCCTTTCTGACGGAGCAAAAAAATCTGCTATTCGACTCATGTTGTCCGCGTTTTCTCTGTTGGTTACAGTTACATTTTATACTATTGGGGCAAAGATTTCTTGTATAGTCTGCGCTAACACTCCTATCATATTATGGTTACTATCATCCATTAATTGTCTAAAGGCCATCTGATTTTCTGTGGTTAAGATAGGCAGTGTATTATGACCTACTGAACCTTGGGTATTTGTCATAAATTGGTTGGCCCCAGATCCGGACCCAAATTGTGGTGACGAATTTGATGTGGAATTGTGCAAACCCGCCATAAAAGATGTTGGCATCCCATAAGAGGGATTTCTGGGTCTATTGCCATCGAAACCGGGTGGTCTAGTTGGTGGTGGGGTGGCGAAATGGGTTTGTGTCCCTGATGGTGGGACAAATCCCGCAGGATAACCAGTGGTCCCTGTATTTCCTAGGGTCGAATTGTTGGTTGTCGTGCCACTTGCTCCATTTGTGGCCACACTACTGGTAGAAGATGCAACAGACTCTGCGTTCGTAGGGATCGCGTTAGACGTCCCCGTCGAAACAGACATATTGGTGCCTGTTCCATGTGGGGCATTTTGTTCCCCTTGTTGATTGCTTGGATTAGACATCCTACTACTACGTTTTCTTCTGGGTAAGGGTTGGTTACTATTAGTTGTTTTACCACTTCTAAGGTTCATATAACAGAGAAATTGATACTCAGAAAAGAACTTACACAGCGAGATTATATCCTAAAAATCTTTACTTTCGACTTTCTTAACAATGAGTCCCACCGGGCGTGCCAATTTGTTCACAGTGATTTCTGGTAAACAACCGCTAGTCTTCCAAACTATCGAATAAACTTAATTACTGTTATTCAATTTCTCTGGTAACTTGCAGGATCGACTAGATTGATCCTATGGGACATAGTTGTTTGGCTAAATCTAATTGTAAAACTGGTATTCATATTTAGGACTTCTAATTAAAGTGTTTCAAAGACATCCAATCCACTTCGATTACTACACTAAATGATTCGAAGGATAATTTCTATATGATATAAGGAATGTTCATTAGAAAAGTAAAAAGACTTAAGATTGGGTAAATGGCAGGATTAAGTGAGTGAATGTAAAAGTTGTTGAATGTTTAAAGGATTCGAACATAAGAAAAGCGTTTAAATGCAGAAATAAATAAATGACTCTAAATGTAAAAGCTTTAATGTAAAGGCATGAACGTAAAAATGTTTGAAGCACAAATGAAATGGAAATGAAAGACAAACTTGGAAAATATAAAGATTTTTCATTGAATTGTAAATGTTGGTGTTATCATACGTACATCTTTCGAGCATTCGTTTCCCTATCCATGCGGTATTTTGAATGTTTACTAAATTTGTACAACGGATATGACACCCCGAAATCCTAACACTAAGACCTCTATTTATACTATTTCGACCATAAAGGTCTTGCTATCAGAATCTGCCACGTTCGAAGCATGCAGAGCATTACTTCCCTCTAGCCTCCACTAGTCCTCGAACGCTCCAACGCTTATGTATTTGAATTTCCAATATCCCGCTCACGTTTGAATTTCAAACGCATTGGAACCTTCGTTTCGAATACGTTTCAAAGGTTATTTTCGAAAACAACCTTCACAAATATAATCTCATCATTATTTTGAAAATTATTTAGACTTACACTCCACAACTATCATTCGAAACCTTGAACTTTAATATTTCCATTAAAAAAAACAGTCTCTTCCATTCTAAACAATAAAACTTGCTTTATTCAAACAAAGCCCAATCACTTCATTTCGAATCATAATATCAAAATCTTCAACCAACAGCTGCATAAACACTACTTTGCAGGCTCAAACTTGTTAGGCACTCCATAATTAATGCTTTACACAGTTGTTAGAGTCCTCACTTCAAGCATTCAATGCATGGACATGCTTTTTATCCATTTTTGAAAGAAAGGTTACATTGCCATTTTGATAAAGTGACTTTTTGTACAAAACTTGTTTTTGAGCCTTGCACTTGTTCTCTTCTGATCAAACAGGTCCTATAACTCATGAGAAATGTTTCAAACACTTACAATCACCCATCCCATGCTTGTACCTCTCCTTGAAACTTGTTTCCCTCTTTTCTTCAAAATCAAGTAACCTAGCCAAAGGCTAAGAACTGGTACTTCTGACTTGCCAAAGCTCTCAAACACTTTTGTTTATACATACACAAACCATTTAACACAAACATACGAATGCTCAAGCCTTGAAAGAACCAAAAACTCATAATCACACTACACACTTCCATTTTCACACAAACTAACCAAAAACATGAAACTCATAATCTACTTGTGCGTTTCTTGGCCTTTTGGTTTCTAAAGTTTCTAATATCATATAGAGTTGATCACACACCCTGTTACATAACTGTAACACCATTCACACCATCCTCCATTTTCAAAAACTCAGCTCTGCACATTGACTTCTCCAGACCATTTCATCCATCCATTGTTCAAGCTAATCATTGCATTAGCTTCCTGGGACCTAAAGGAAGCTAACCTGATCATCAACATCACTTAAAACAAGCTCAAACTCAAAACACGATTTCAAGTTTTGAGGTAAGTTTTCTCAACTTCGAACTCTTCATACAAGCATCATCAATAGTTTATTTATGAACAAAACATGTAGATATCATTGCCCTAAAGCTAACCATGTCCATAGTTTCCATTAATTTTGCTTGAACTTAGACAATTTTGAAACTGAAGTTTCTGAGATTTTGAGGGTTCAGATTAGGGCCATTAAAATTCATGCTTATCTTTGATCTATAGTTTTAATGCTTTACATTTCTGAAACCGTGAGAGAATTTGCTACAAGTTTCATGTTTACAGTTTTCATTTTTGATGAGAAATGAGCAAGTTACAGTTGGTCTGGATGGAGGTTGAAGATGAAGTCATCAGGGCACGTTTTGCCTTACATATTTATTCATTTGCCTATGTTAACGGATGTATAGCCACCCCAGTAGTAGAAGCGTGCACCTGTAACCTTTGGGATCTGGGTTCGAGCCCCAGTGGTACCCTTTTGTGTTTTTTTTCATATTTTTGCACCATTCTGATTTTTGCAAGCACATGGGCCTTATTGGGCTTATACTGTTTTTTTTTATTTTTTGCTTACTAACGCCCCTGCAGGCTAATTGCACCCCTGGCCCAAGTTTATTTATTTTTATTTTTATTTTTTATTCATTTCATTTTTATTCTCTTAAATATTTTTCCTAATATTAAAAAATCATAAAAAATAGATTTTCATTTTAACTTAGTTTATTTTATTTTTACCAAAAATATTTTTATTTAACTATACATTATTTATTTTTATGGACTAGTCTTGTAAATTAAATTAAAACTAGGTTATTTACTTATTTTCTTTTACACCAATTAAAATATATTATTTTAATATTAAAAAAGGCCAAAAATATTTTATAATACTATAAATATTTTCAAGACAAAAATACAAAAAAAATACTTTTTCTAAACTTATTTTCTTTAATCAATTAATGAATTAGGGTTTTATTAATTTTCTTTTCTTAGTGAATTAGGTTTACTTTTAAGTTTAATTAATTATTTTCTTTAATTAATTATATTAGGAACAATTTCCCTTTTTTCTAAAAAATCAAACATATATTCATTTACTTCACATTGTGCATTTTTGTATATTTATTCATTTTGTACATTGTATCCATTTAAATTCCTTGTACATTGATGCCAATTCAATATGCTTGTAATAGACTAATTAGGTTTTATATTCTTGCAATCCCCATTTAATTTGTATACCCCCTCCCCATAAATGTTGTAATAGCGTAGAAACTTTAAATTTCATAATTTATCGCTTTTATATATAACATGCTAGTAATTAGGGTTTGTATGGAAAGACTAAAACCAATACTTAGAAAACCCTAATTCAAGACAAAAACAAGCATGAAAACAATACATTTGCACACAAGCACCCCTAGTGTTATTCCACTTGGTTGCCTTATACAAAATGGCCATATTCCGCATGTGAGGTATCCTAGCAAAACAAACAAATATAAGATCATAGTCCCTCGATGACGCTATCTAAGTTGCCTTTCAAATGATCTTAGTCCCTTAAAGAAAATTCTAAGATACCTTGCAACATTGCTAATCATGGTTATACGATGATCCACGCCCGTCCCGTTTACATCCAAAGATATGGTTACTTACCAAATCAATGGTAATATAACAATGTCAAAGGAAAAGAAAAATGAACAAGAAAGACTTTTGAGTAGGTAGAATGCTCCTAATTACTTGCTCAATTTCAAAACAAAACATTCTTGCTATTTTCAAAACAAATACCTGCACTTTCAAAACATCTTACAAAACTTGAAAACATTTTCAAAAAGATCAAACATCTTTGTATACATTCTTACGAACAAGAATCATTACAAAGATTGCCTAAACAATGGTCTCTTTACAAAATACTTTCAAAAATCACACAAAGCATAATTTCAAACAAAAGCAAGTGATCAAGCAAGTGATCTAGCAAGAGACTAAGAGCCCATGGAAAACCATGGATGAAAAGGGTGTTAATACCTTCCCTTTTCATAATCTACCCCCCGAACTCAAGAAACAATCTCAAATGTTTTTCATGTGCTTTTTCACCTTTCCTTTTGGATAAAAGAAAAGTCGGTGGCGACTCTTGCTAACCGCAACATTTGTAATCAAACGCAAAACCTTAAAGTCAGTTCTCCCACCGTATCACACACACCATACCGACATATAAGATTATTCTTGATAAAGCGTACTACCACATGCTTAATAACATTGGCATATGAAGCTGCTTCCACCCATTTTGTGTAGTAGTCAATTGCCACCAAGATAAAATGATGTCCATTTGATGCCTTTGGTTCAGTCATTCCAATCATGTCAATACCCCACATAGAGAAAGGCCATGGGGAAGAAATAACATTGAGAAGTGTTGGAGGCACATGAATTTTGTCAACATAAATCTGGCATTTATGGAACTTCTTTGCAAATTTGTAATAGTCAGATTCCATTGTCAACCAATAGTAACCTTCCCTAAGCATCTTCTTTGCCATTGAATGTCCATTAGCATGAGTTCCAAAGGAGCCTTCATGAATTGCATGCATAAACATGTCTACTTCGTGTCTATCCACACATCTGAGAAAGGCCATGTCATAATTTCTTTTGTATAGCACATCTTCATTAAGGAAAAAGCTGCCTGCCAACCTTCGCAATGGCTTTCTATCTTTGTTTAATGCACTAGCTGGGTATTCCTGAGTCTGGAGAAAAGGCTTTATATCATAATACCAAGGTTTTTCATATGACTTCTCCTCTATTGCAAACACATGAGTTGGTCTATACAAACGCCGCACTGTGATACGAGGCACATCGTTCCAAGTATTTACTTGATACATAGAGGCCAAAGTGGCCAAAGAATCCGCCATCTGACTTTCATCTATGGGAATATGATGGAATTCAACTTTGCTAAAGAAAGGTATCCCATTCTCCTTTAATCTGATTTATTACCAAAGCTGAATCGTCATACACATCTAGAATTTTGATTCTAAGATCAATAGCCTCCTCGAGACCCATGATACAAGCTTCATACCCTGCCATGTTATTGGTGCAATCAAATGCCAACCTTCCAGTAAATGGGATATGCGATCCATGGGGAGTGATAGTCACAACACCAATTTCTTTCCCATAAGCATTTCCATCTCCATCAAATACCATACCCCATCGGGACTCAGGATCACTACCTTCCCCAGGCAAAGGTTTATCACAATCTTTTGTATTCAAATATATCACATCCTCATCAGGGAAATTATATTTAACAGACTGATAATCATCCACCAGTTGGTGAGCAAGATAATCCGCAAACACACTGCTTTTTATAGCCTTCTTAGTATGATATTCAATATCATATTCAGACAACAGCATCTGGCAACGGAAAATTCTTCCAGTAAGAGCAGGCTTTTCAAAAGTATACTTAATTGTATCCATTTTGTAAATCAACCAAGTAGTATGATTCAACATATATTGCCGCAACCGTTTTGTCGCCTAAGCCAAAGCATAACATGTTTTTCCAGCATAGAATACCGTGAATCACAGTCAGTAAACTTCTTGCTGAGATGATAAATGGCATATTCTTTTCTCCTTGTTTCATCTTGTTGTCCCAAAATACAGCCCATAGAATTATCTAACATTGTTAGATACATAATCAATGGTCTTCCTTCAACGGAAGGGAGCATGATAGGAGGTTCAAGCAGGTACTCTTTAATGCTTTCAAATTCCCTTTGGCAATCATTTGTCCACACACAACCTTGATCTTTCTTTAACAACTTAAAGATCAGCTCACACGTTGCAATCATATGGGAAATAAATCTGGAAATGTAATTCAACCGCCCAAGGAAGCCTCTAACTTGCTTTTCAGTTCCTGGTGCAGAAATTTCTTGAATTGCCTTAACTTTATTAGGATCAACTTCAATCCCTTTTTGGTTGACAACGAAACCTAACAATTTTCTTGATCAAACACCGAAGGTTCATGTGATACGGTGGCAAAACCGATTGTTAATACTGGTTTTTTGCATTTGTGTTTGCAAAATGTTGCGGTAAGCAAGATTCGCCACCAACTTTTCTTTTATCCAAATTAAGGAAAGGGTGAAAAGAACAGAAAAAGATAATTTTCGATAATTTTCTGAGTAAGCGGGTAGATTATGGATAGGGAAGGAGTTCTCACCCTTTGCATCTGTAGTTACCTACGGGCTCTTAGAGGTTTGCTTATTTTGAAAGTACTTTGTGCTTTGTGTGTTTTGAAAATATTTGGAAAACTCCTTAGTGCAGCAATTTGCTTTGCTTTTAACTCTTGTTTCAGTCCTCAAGAGTGTTAACAAAGTAAATGTTTTGAAAATTTCTTTTGAAAAGTAGTATTTGTGTAAGTGCAAAATGTTTTTTTTAGCAAACTTCTAACATCTATCTACTTTTATACACAAAAAGGGTCGTTTTTTTCATCCTATCCTTTAGACAACGATATTCCACTATTAGTGAATAGGTAACCCTATTGTTGGATGTATGAGGGACATCGAAGGGACATTATCATCACGAAGGCAAATGGCAGGAAATTTTAGAAATTATCCTAAAGTTTCTAAGATCACTTTTAACTGAGGCAACATCAAAAGGGTCATCGAGGGACTTGTGATCTTTCAAACTAGAGGACAGCCACTTAAACTTCTCACGTTTCGAGAATTGTAACCGTTTTCCGAAAAATTTGTCTTGGGCATTTAGGTTTGCTAAAAAAAATTGTTTTCAGTCTTGTCATGCAATCCTAGTTACTAGCAGTTATAATGTACAGAAAAATGTAAAGTGCAAAGATAAAACCCTATGTTATTACATGGATTCAGGGAGGGGGTTTACAATGTACAAAAATTGGGGGAAGAAAAAAAATAAAGAAAGCGGTAAAATTCCTAATTAGTTTATTACATCCAGTATACAGGTACAATAATGAATAGAAATTGCAAATATAAATAATATGTTCGGAAGTTGAAAATACGTCTAACAACCTAGTAAGAAAATCTTTTTGCTTATTTTTTGTTTTAAGAAAGTAAATAACCTAAAAATCTATTTAGAAAATAAAATTAATCAAGAAAAATAGTCTAAATTTTTTTTTAGATTTTTTTATTATTTAAAGAAAATAATTAAAAATAAATTAAGTCCTAAGTTCTAATTTATTTTAATTAAAGAAAAATAGTTAAAATAGTTATTAATTAATTCAAAAAATTAATTTAATTCAAAAACTAAAACTATATTTTTTGTGATTTTATTATTACATTATACTAATTAAATAAATGAAGAAAACAAATTAAAATAATATATATATATATATATATATATATATATATAAAGCAAAGTGACAAAAAACAATGCGAAATGGGCCAGGATAATTAAAAATTGGGGGGGATGCTAAAATTGAATTTTGCTAGGCCCAAGTGAATGTTAAGCCCGGGCCATGCTAGATCAGGTGAGATGAGGCTTTGAGGGTGCATGGTGGATCTCAAATTGAAGCCTTTAGATCTATACCCCTTATAATTTAAAGGCTAGATCTGATCGTGTTTGGTACACTTCTAGCCATGTAATGCATCGAATTTGCATGAAACACGTTAGAAAATATAAAATGGAGCTTAATGAGGTGTTTTGTGATGTTTCAGGGCTTGGAATGATTGCAAAAGCTTCAGGGAACCTCCAGGAATGTATTTTGATCTTTTGTTTGGACTGAGGAAGGCTGGTACCTATAATGCGAACTTTACAAATTTGATAATTTTTGCAAAATTTGTAGAGCTTTTCCAGGCTGTATATTATGTGTCTTGAAGCTTGCTAATGTGTCATTTATATAGAGAGGATGGAGGAGACAAGAGAACAAAGGTAATAACAACTATAAACATGTGTTTTTTTAAGCCATGAATGATGTTTTGTAACTTTTCCAAAGACATGGAATCTTGTCCTTTTTAAATTTGAATGAATGTGGATATTGCTTGCACGAAATTTTATGGGCCTAGGCTGTCCAAAACATCAACCCAAAGCTCAAAGCCCATTTCCAATTATTGTATACATTTTATTTTATATTTATTTGAAATAAATTAAAATAAATATGAATAAAATAGTTCGAAAATTCAAGGCATGGCAAGAATAATTTTAGAGGTCCTCTATAGGGTTAGGAAGATGTTTGAAGTCCAAGAAATTAAGCCATGGACCTAAAACTTCAAGTTTGCTCAATGCATAATTCTTGAAAATTCCCAAATTTTCCCAACTTGGGCAAGCCATAACTTGCTTAATTTTAATCTCATGATGATGATATTAAACTTTTTGGAAAGCTCGAGATGTCTACTTCAGTACCTCTTTTGATCAATTTTGTATTTGAAGAATTCATCTTGATGTAAATGGACTTGACAAAAAGTGCCTTTTGTTAACTTTCTGAAAATGACCTGTAATGTATAAGCTTGTATATTTCAAATGGTGCATTTCTTGGACTTGAGGGTTGAATAGAAGTTTTAGGGAATTGGATTCTCTTTAAAATGATCTTTGGTTTGGAAAAATGGATGAAGTATGAGAAAGTTATGCCTAGTCAAAGTTTGGTTGACTTTTCCAATAGAAACCTTAATTAGTAATTCTTGACTTTTGATGAATTAGGAGCATTTCTTGAGGAATCATGATCAAACTTTAATCAAATGATGGATATCACTTCAAAATGTTGATGTTGACCAAAAATCATGAAGTTTGACTGTATTTGGGCCACAATTGACTTTTGACCTAGTATAGTTGATTCTCAAGCATTTGAGCAATTGTCTAAGCAAACTTGTTGTGAAAGGCATGAAACTTGGCATGGACAAACTTGAATTCATATTAGGACCATGGAAAACATTTGAGACCTTTTAAAGTTCAAACATCTTAATGAAAATTGAAACCCTAATTTGAGGTTCATTGCCTTAGGAGGAGAATTTGTCTGGTTAGTTCTTGGTCCACCTTGAGCAATTGAGGATCTCTAGGAGTATGCTTTGAGTAAAAATGGGAGGGAAAATTTTGGGGTACAACAGCTGCCCCTGTTCAATCTTCTTAAATCTGAGGATTTAGATTGGCTTATCTGCCTTTCGTGATCTGAAGGTGGAAGATGATTGAACACTAGAGTGCCTAGAAATTTTCACTCGCATGAAGTAATACTTATGGTTGATGACATCAGGAGTGGGCTTACAAATGCCATTTGGATAAGATGACTGAAAGTCGTCGGAGATGGGCTTAAAGATGCCATCCAGAGAATATAACGCGGAGTCATCAGAGATGGGCTTAAAGATGCCATCCAAAGTAGATGTTGACTTCATAAGAGGTCTCTTTATGGGGATTCATGTTCCTGTTTTCGGAGGAGGAGTCCACTAGGGATGTTGATTTTTGTTGTTTTCATGTTTGAGGAAAAATCTATGGGGAATAGAGTCTAGGAACTTCAGTTGTCCATGGCTCTACTGATGGGTTATCTCTGGATTGGAGAGATGAAAGTTTGTTGTTCTCTGGTTGAAATCCAGACTTCGTAGTAATTTACTGGGGAGAATGAAATTAACTGCTATTTGGAAATGTATCAGAAGAAACCTATGTAGGGTTGTTTCAGGATGTGTCCGAGTAAGACTTCATCTGGAAGTGTATGATAAGGAACCTGGGTAGGGCTGTTTTAGGAGATATATGAGAGGGAGCCTGGGCAGGGCAGCTTCAGGATGAGTCCGGGTAAAACTGCATCTAGAAATTGTGAGAAGGAACCTAGGTAGGGTTGCCTCAGGATGAGTCCGTGTAAAACTACATCTAGAAATTCAAGAGAAGGAACCTGGGTAGGGTTGCCTCAGGATGAGTCTGTGTAAAACTGCATCTGGAAATTGTGAGAAAGAACCTGGGTAGGGTTGCCTCAGGATGAGTACGTGTAAAATTGCATTTGGAAATTGTAAGAAGGAACCTGGGTAGGGTTGCCTCAGGATGAGTCCGTGTAAAACTGCATTAGGAAAATGTGAGAAGGAACCAGGGTAGGGTTGCCTCAGGATGAGTTCGTGTAAAACTGCATCTGGAAATTCAAGAGAAGGAACCTGGGTATGGTTGCCTCAGGATGAATCTATGTAAAACTGCATCTGGAAATTCAAGATAAGGAACCTAGTTAGGGTTGCCTCAGGATGAGTCAGTGTAAAACTGCATCTGGATATTGTGAGACAGAACCTGGGTAGGGTTGCTTCAGGATGAGTCCATGTAAAACTGCATCTGGAAATTCAAGAGAAGGAACCTTGGTAGGGTTGCCTTAGGATGAGTCTGTGTAAAATTGCATCTGGAGATTGTGACAAGGAACCTGGGTAGGGTTACCTCAAGATGAGTCCGTGTAAAACTGCATCTGGAAATTCAAGAGAAGGAACCTAGGTAGGGTTTCCTCAGGATGAGTCCGTGTAAAACTGCATCTGGAGATTGTGAGAAGGAACTTGGGTAGGGTTGCCTTAGGATGAGTCCATATAAAACTGCATCTAGAGATTGTGAGAAGGAACTTGGGTAGGGTTGCTTCAGGATGAGTCCGTGTAAAACTGCATCTGGAAATTCAAGAGAAGGAACCTGGGTAGGTTTGCCTCAGGATGAGTCTGTGTAAAACTGCATCTGGAAATATAAGAGAAGGAGCCTGGGTAGGGCTGCCTCAGGATGAGTCCGTGTAAAACTGCATCTGGAGATTGTGAGAAGGAACCTGGGTAGGGTTGCTTCAAGATGAGCCTGTGTAAAACTTCAGAAGGAGGGAGAAGGAACCCGTGTAAGATTGCTTCATGAAGAGCCCGTATAAAGCTGTATTTGGAAGTCAGAAGAAACTCGTGTAAGATTTCTTCATGAAGAGCCCATATAAAGCTGCATTTGGAAGTCAGAAGAAACTCGTGTAAGATTACTTCATGATGAGCCCGTGTAAAGCTGTATTTGGAAGTCAGAAGAAACCCGTGTAAGATTGCTTCATGTTGAGCCCGTGAAAAGTTGTATTTGGAAGTCAGAAGAAACCCGTGTAAGATTTGCTTCATGATGAGCCCGTGTAAAGCTGTATTTGGTTGCACATATAATTACTCTATTTTGTTTCAGGATCTAATCCTGGACCTATTAAAAATTGTTGATGATAAATATTTGTTGATTGATCTTTCCTGAAAAGGTAAAGCGTTAGCTGTATGCAATGTCATGATGTATGAAATGCATTATGTAATGGTGTTCTCAAAATAAATGAGATTGGGATGTATGCATTTGTAATGCAGATGTTATGACATTTGTAGAATGATGTATGAATGCAATATATGAATGTATTAGTTATTCTATTGCAGCGCTGTTGAATTAGGGAAATTAAATTCCTGATTGCAGCTGGCAATGAAGAATGTAGGTCTTCAGATTTTGTTGTAGCTAAACTGCTAGGAGAAGATCTTTTGTTGTTAGAGAAATAAACGTTGTTGGGGAAGGAAAGCTATATGCACTGCATGAGGATTTTGTGAAATCCTATTGAGGAATCCTGAGAAGTTTGACGACTTTACTGGGGAAAACTTGATGCTGGAGCAGTAGATGGAAATTCCTGTTTTGTCGGGGATACAAAAACACCTGACATGACTAGGTTGTAAGCTGAGGATATGGCAGCGACTTTTTAGTAAGATGCCCCCTGCCTCCGTACCTATTGGAGAAAGTACCTGTGTAGACTTTGTAGATGGTTTGAGTGTCATCCCAACTCCTGGGGTGCTTGGTAAATGCTAATCAGGATGATAAGTCTTCTACTAATAGACAAATGACAAGATAACGAGACATAGTCGTACGCTTTAAATCCCTAACTTTTTCTCGAACTGCCCTTTCGGGTTTTCAGTCCACCGGGATACCCTTTTTTGCTTAAGCCACCTCTTCAGGTTTTCGACTTGCCGGGTGTATAATATTTTTATATGTATCCCTAATTTTTGCCCAAACTCTTTTGGTTCGCAGGGATGCCCTTAATTTTTCCTAGGCCTGTTAACCTAGCAGGTCTTTCTCATGCGTAGTATTTTATGACTATGTTCGTGTTCATAGGATGTGGAGAGTTGTCACCATCTATGACAACAAGTGTTGTAGAAATGCTAGAAAGTGTTTATGTGATTGCATGTGCCCTTTGTAATACCCCAAATTTTTCCTACCCTTCTACTTTTATCTGGCTTACGCATTTTTGCATTTTTCTCACATATATAATTTCCATTAGGTCATCTAACGCATCATGCATCATTAATCGATAAATTGGCATAAGATCATGGATTTTGAGGAATAAGGGTTGGTGTATGGCTTTAAGGCTCTCATCTTCGCACAAGCTTGTTTCGGTTGATTTCTCCATTAATAATTTGTTTGAAGCTAGGTTTTCATTTCATGGACCTTATCATCATCAAGCTACGAGGCTATTCTTTTCTTCTCAATGTCAAGTTGCAAGGTTTTATGAGACGAAGCTAAAAATCAGGGTTTATACATTTTCATACTTAAGCTTGTCAGCATTCTACCTGAGATTCATTCCATATCAAGGTATTCGCATGTCTCATCTTTCATATTCATCTGCAAAGAATCCCTCAAGGCATAGTCATTATCATCTATTGAGAAGGGGTCCAAGACGTCGTTGTTCTAGTGCTCATATAGTCGGGACATGGTACAAGATGTTAATTGTGATCAAGGTGTCACTATCTCAAATGCTTATTTGCTTGACACGCAAATTTGGTTTAGATCGGAAAATTGAATTGAATTAGGGATTCACTGAAGCTGTAGTTTGATTAGAATTCATTCATTAATATTTGAAGTGGATTTGGAGAAAATCAAAGTTCTTAAATATTTGCGTGGCTTTTCTTGGAATTCAAACCACAAGTATGAAAAAGCATGCATCAAATTCATCCAACCATCAAAATATTGTCCAAATAGCCTCTCTTGGATTCATTCAAGATTCATGTCTCTTTTGATTACCTTGCAAATATTTTGGATTCATACCATTTATTTGAATTCATACAAAGGCCATTTCATTATGTGGAAATAAAGTCAACATACATTCCAATGTGTATTCAAATACATACAAGTCCAAATTCCATTACAATTATACATAACATCTATACATTTTTACCAAAACCTATCCTAATTTTCAATCATTCTTCATGTTTCAAACTTCAAGCTTCCAAAACTTCGTATTATGCGTCTTTTGTTCCAACTTCAAATCATCTCCAAACTCATTCAAATCCTCACTTGGTGTTTTCCTTTTGCCTTTGCTTCCCAATAGCCCTGATATGAACCAAACCTGCAAAAATATTGGATAAATTGTCATAAGCATGAACCGCTTACACTACCGCTAGTACACTAACTTGTAACAGAAAATAACATAACAAAACTTCTAACGGTAATTCCTAACAGTCCTTTTCTAACTCGTTCCTAGTTATAACCCAAAACCATATCTCAACTAATCCTAACAGATTTACAAATAACCACTGTAAAACAACCAAAACCATATCCATAACCAATTCATAACAAACTCTCAAACCTTCTAACCACTTCTAACAGCATAACTAACAACAACCAAAATTGTTATAACAACCTCTCTAACAACCCCTAACAAAAATTCTAACCAACTAACAAAATCTCTAACAATAACAAAACAGAATAACTACCATAACAGATCCAAACCAGCTAATTTAACATTCCAACAAACTTCCAGCATATATACATAATGAAGTGGAAAGAATAGGGGGGTACCACTTCAACACAGAAAAAAGAGGAAAACAGAAACTCACCTTAAAAATTTTCATTCTTCACTCTCTAAAGATATATACAAAAACGCAAAACTTTCCAATCCCTCCATAACTACCTTCATCCACCAGCAACCTTTCTTCACCCTCCAATCTCTCCCTCAAATTCTCTGCAGCCTCTACCATAAATTCTCATTTTTATCTTCAATCTTGAATAGCCTTCCACAATCTGCAGAAGTCGTCATCAACATTTTTCTGCTCCATCACCGTCAACAGTCTTCAATCTTCTCTCAAATTTGCAATCATCATCTTGCTGCATTGAGTCTTCAAGCAATCTACCTTTCTCATCAATAATTCTAAAAAGAGTACTTCAATCTCCATCAACAACCTGCATCTTCATACTTATTAGGCAGCAAGATTTAGTATCAACATAATTTTCTATAGAAGCGCAACTCCATCAACATTGTCCAACAGCACAAAATCAATATCACTACGCGCTCGGAAAAATCAAAAGAAACTTAAAGAAGAAAGAGAAAAGATGGAAGCGATATGTTTCGTATACCTGCGCCCGTTTCTATTTTGAGAAAGATGAATACGAATTTGTGAAATGGGACCGAATACGGAATCGAAAGCGGGAAATGGCCACAATTCCTTCATAATGCCGCGAATTTGAACGAATGAGGAGGTTGAACGGTGAGCTTGCGTTGAGTTCGGGGAGAAATCGCAACGGAATCAGAAGAGGAAGCGGCGACCGTCAATCGGAGAGACGGAGGCCACGACTTGCGAGCATTCACGGTGGCGCCATGGTTGCGAGGATGAGAGAACAGCGAGGGAGATAATCGGAAGCCAGCATCGGGGCACCGTTGATGGATGAAGAAGAAGGCGACGGAAGAAGACCAGCGGCGCTGTTCTGTTTGAGAAGGAGGACGAAGCATAGTTCTCTAAAACCCTATTCCCTTTTCAATTTTCATATCTTTTCTTTTTTTAGTTTTAATTGTTGCACTGTTTTATTTTTATTTTTTTTTAATTCAAATTAATAATAATTATAACTAAATTGATAATTATAAAATATGCTGGAAAATGAGGAATTATTTAGACTGGGCCTCACTTTTTGCTTTAGGCCCGTGTTGTTGTTTTTTAGCCTGAAGAAATTGAACAAAAAATTCTTTTGGGCAAATTACTACACTACACCCCTGAATTCAGCTCATACCTCCCGACTCTTCTAATTTTTCTTTTTTATTATTTTAGTTTCCTTCTAGTTTAATTTTCTCTCTCAATTGATAATAAAATGATACAAAATAATAGAATATTTTAGATTTCTTTAGAATTTCTTTTTAGAATTTCGATTAGAATTTTTTTTCTATTTTATTTTTCATATTTGGTAATCATTCTTATTGACTTTTTTTAGTCAAGATTTTTGTGATAGCATTGATATAACTCTTGCAATGTGGAATACTCGGGGTTAATTCTTCAATCACTTGCCCAAGGGAACTTTGATAGAATTTCCTTATCGCTTGCACAATTTTGAAGAGGCAACGGACCTCCTCCGTTCGGTATCGTCGCAAATCTATTTTATTCTTCATTTTCGTACTTTATCGCAATCCATATGCATACTAACATCAGGTAGAAATTTCCCGTTTAACCTAAATCTTATGGCTACTAACGCATAATAACATTAGGTTTAGAAGTAAGCTAGTCTCCTTCTGACTTTTCTTTCCCTTTTGCATACGCATTTAAAACTAAAACTTCTTTTTCCTTTTCGAAATTCAAAACACTTTAAAACTACTGATGAGAATCACGCTTTTGCTTAGTACGGGAAATGATAAGCAGGTCTCTTCTCGATCTTATCGTTCTTCATCTCAAGCATAGGTATGGTTCAATTCTCAAAGACTCCTTTCATGACTAAGTAGAAAAATGGCTAATATCTCTCTCTTGAGGTCAATCAGTCATCATCTACAACAAAAATACAAAACAAACTCAAATCTTTTATGCGCTCGAGCACCTTTAAAAAAAACCTTTCAGGTAAGGACACGATTAATTTACTTTTGTGCCAACGCATAAGTCTCCAAAGGTCGAGCTGCGGCAGAAGGCGGAATTAACTTCGTCCATAAAAAACACAAACAAGCAAAAACATATGAGCCGAACTACGGTAGCTCTGATTCCTTAAAAAGGATACGTAGGCATTGGGGTAGGGCCCAAGCGAGCACAATTTTATTTTCCCTACATTCTTTTCTCCTTTCTTTTGCATGCATTCTCCCTCCAGTAGTATAGTAAACAGTAAGCATAGATTAAACACACCCATAAGATAGATAACCAGAGTGGATACCGTAGAGTACTACGGGCGTGTGGGGTGCTAATACCTTCCCCTCGCGTAACAGACTCCCTTACCCGATCTCTCGGTCGCAAGACCGTGACTTCTCCCTTCTTAGGTTTTCTCAATGTTTACCTTTCCCCACATGTGGGATAAAAGACGTTCGATGGCGACTTCATTGTTTGATGATTTTCAGCCGGTTGTTTCAGCTGGCGACTTCACTGGGGAATAGGTCGGCAAAATGCTGGTCCATCCCGGAGTCGCTCCTAGCTCTTGTTTGCTTTCCTTAGGGTGTTTATTTTTATGCTTTCAGTTTACTCATTTGTACATGTTTATCTGAGCATAGGTTTGCATTGCATGTTATGGCTTTCCATATTTGTTATCTATTATGCTGGACTCTGTTCTCTATGTTGGGTGGGGATGCTACTATCGAGGTAAAAGGCCCAGTACCCAGGCCAGAGTGCACTAGGACACCTAGGAATAGAGTGGGGGCATGACGGCTATAGGACGTGGTCCGATTAGTGCAGTCATGTCATATACCACGCTCGGATGAGGTTCAAATGAATTACTATCGGCACCCACGTCTGTGGGCAAGCCCATAGCACTTTCAGGCGAACCCGTGATTTTCGAGTTACCATTATCTTAGCCTGACCTAGTTTTCACCCGTGAATGGGGAGGGAATTTCTATCACAGGTACAGATGGTGACTATGTGCAGACGGTTACTCACATTCAAATGATGATTATGCTCAGACAGTGGCTATTGGTTCTAATGGCTATGATCCGGATTTCTGTTCTGGCTTTATGCAGATGATATATCCTGTTGGTGACCGTATGGTTCTCAGATTTATTTTCTGAGATCCTGACTTGTTTACCTGGAGGTTCATTCAATCCTTCAATCTTGGTATTCCCAGCATGTTCAGAAATTCTCAACAGTATCCAATGTTCCAGAAGCCTTGATCCTGGACAATGGGAGATCCACAGGGTACTTAGTTCTTATATATGCAGAAGTTATGTCGGACCTCTGATCTGATGATACTCACATGATCCAGAGCAGTGCAGCAACCTTATTCAGGAATGATGGAACCATGATCCTCTTTGATCTCATGCCTTTGCATACATAACATGGCTAACTGCATGCTTAACATACATGTTCTGTTATTTTCAAGGAATCATATTTGCAAGTCTTGTGCCAAAATTCTTCCATCCCTTACTTGTGCAAAAACAAAATCAAAGCACGCAAATTCCTTGGAAATGACAAAAACATGACATGGCATTCATTCATACACTCCATGTATATTCATGCATTCATTACAGGTATCCGAAGATTGGGGATTCTTATTCAGACCTGGGGTTCTCTTCAAAGGTTCAACCTGATTTCTCTCCACACATGCTCAAAGATCAGTGATGGAATAACTCTGAGTGGTACATGCAAGCTTTGGCTCATAATCAGAAACTTCTTCAAGCAGGAAGATAATGGATTAAATACTCAGATAAGCCAGATGGTATGTCATCCAGAGACCAAGTCCAAGACTGGATCAATACAGAGACTATTGTGTTCACATCAAACCTGAAAGGGGATTTTCTCACACACTCGAGCATCAAGACTACAGAAAGTCGTTAGGATCAGCAAGTCCATACGGAGTCAAGTCTCCTTAACAGTGGCAATCATTGGTTTCTTTAATGCATCTTCATTTGCATTCTTGCTTGTTTGTTTAAACATCACTTGTATATAGAAACTTGTCTATTTTTGAACGAAAATCTTAATGCAATAAGTATGCTCGTCTTGAAGCATTCCTTTCACTTTTACTCATCCATTTGTTATCACTCTTTAAATGTTTTGCTTGCATATTGATGCCAGATTTCCTAGTCTTATGCTTAGGTAAAGATTCAAAGGAGGAGATGACAATCTGAAAACGCAAAATCTTTGGTTGGTACGCTTTTGAGTAAGACCCTGCTGACGATGTACAGGCCTTGTTTCAATCCCCAAACACCGGAGAAATAAGGGAGATAGACCCTCGTTAACCCCTCTGAGCCTTCTAAGTAGGAGTTTCTTTTCAGTTCAAAAAAAACCCTCATTTCAACCATGGGGCGGGTAGTGTTCAGCTAATCTGATCAAGCATTCAGAACTCATCAAGAGTGTGCATCCAAGGATACAACAATGGTTATCCATCAAAAGGTTGAGAAAAGTCAAAACCACAATGGTTAACCCTCATCTATCAGCAATGTGCGTCAACTAACGATATCCCAATGGGTATCTCTCGCACATCAGGAGGTCAACAAATGACGATACTGAAGATTCAGGCAGTCACGATCACTTCCGACAAATCAAAAACAACGCAAAGATCGACTACTTGTTCAAAATGAAAAATATGAATAAGAAAGAAACAAAAATCCCCGCTAAGTCGAAACTTGAAAACAAGTCGCTTAGGAAAAAGATGGGGCATCCCGCTGGACTCCCAAATCGAAATTCAAAAGAATTTGTCCAGGCAAAAATTAGGGAAAGCAAGAAGAAATTGAAAAGCCTAAAAGGCGAGAAAAGGATTACCAACGAAAATCCTCATCAAAGAACAAAGTCGTCTGATCAGACACCAAAGGCAAAGAAGTTAGTGACTGTCGTGTCCAAGAAACCACTATGGTTCCTCAATTATTGCAAACTCTTCGAGAGAGATGAATGCTTATATCAGGTTAACTGAACGTAGGAATGGAGAACATCATGGAGAATGGGTGGGCACCAAATAATTTTGAGCCTTAAAACCTTTTTTTCTAAAACCGTGAACCAGGCCACGTTACAACCCATAAAAGTCCTAATTGAAGCATGGGTCAATTTAAAAGCGTGCTACAGCGAGATAGCGTTTAACTGACTCCTAAGAGGTACGTCTCAATATCTGTTTTGGCATCATATGCTTCCATTATCTTTCATAAAAAAAATTTGCAAATGTTTCTCTCTAGCTAGTGACTCATTCACAACAGAGTTGCGACGTCATTTCATTCAAAGTTTTTTCAAACTTCAAGACTTACATATGTGTTACATTAGAATTATCATTCTCATAATAAACATTCTTCTGCATACAAAACAGTTGATTGACATCAAGTAAGTTTACACAATGAACGACCGGTAAAGAGCTCAATCTTGTCAGAGAAGAGAGGCTTGAATACCCTGTTGAAGCAAGAGTCAGCTGCTACAAGAGAAATGACTAATCCAGAGGCAAGTTAAACCAGAGATTCTGTCAAGATAAATCATCTTGGTGCTTCACATCTTGAGTACCCTTCAGGGATAAAGTTAGCAGATTCCATCAATCTGGGGCATTCCCTTAAAACTCTGAGAAAGTTGTAATCAAGAGCAGTTTATTTCGTGACTCAAGACATTGGGGAAGGCCACCTCAAATCGTATTGAGGCACGGATATTCTGGTCTCCTATTCAACATAGATCTTCTCAAAGACCCTCCAGACAGGGGCATTCCTCATCCATACTTGCAAAGTTGCACAAGCCAATTATGTTGTACGAGACTACGATCAAGCTAAAAGCACCATAACGGTCACCCTGATCTAGCCAGCACACGAAGCTTCCTTCATCTGCTACAGACAATTTCAAATCTGATTCCCCAAGTGAATTCAGAAAGTCTAGAATCGTCTTTTGACTCAGCACGTGTAAGTGCATCCTCAGTGGAGTTAATCAAGAACATCCCCAATGGAGCTAAACCGGGGCATTCGCGAAGCTAAACCGGGGCATTCGCTTAGTTCAACCGGGGCACTCGTAGGTGTCCATACCCATCTCTTATCCCCAAGTGATTCAAGAGATAATTCCCCAGTGTGCATAAACTTGGGACATGTATTCAGAAAGATCCACATGGTGTTCAGTATCCATTCTTCGGCATATTCGCTTCTATCACCCCCTCAACAGTTCAGGATGTTTGGAAGTCTGGCCAGGTTATCTCTTCCCAATGGTATGATTCAGAATCCAGCATCGTACTTGAAGACTCGTTTCGTCGGCAACTTAATATTTAGCAAAGTCATCAACGATCTTTGGTATCAGGGGCTCCCCAGGGCAAATTTTTATCAGTGTCCCCAGCAATCTTTGGTACTGCAGGCTTCCAACGTCGATATATATTGACATCCCCAGTGATGAGCAATGGCTCCCAGCAAGCCTTCTTTTATCCCCCATGAAGTTTATTTCTTCGCATTGCATATAGTTATCATTACATAACATTGCATCCTCAAAAGCGCGTAGCTGATCCATCAGAGTGGATCTTTGCATCAAAAGAAATTCAAACATGCATACAAAGCATAATCCAGATCAGGTACCTTACAAAAAAGACCTGAATTATTCAAGGACAACAATACGTCCCTACAGGAGGGTATCATGCCCAAAGTCCCCAGTCGATGACCTTCACCTTTTCAATGCCAAACAAAATCAATACACTTTGTCGTTCTAAACCCAGTTCTTGTCTGGTAGTCGGTTCCCTAAACATTCGTCCATGTCCATTCCTAAACACCCGTCCGTGTCCATCCCTAAACACTCGTCTGTGTCCATTCCTAAGCACTCGTATGTGTCAAGTTTCCTAAACACCCACCCGGGTCAGTTATTCAAACACTCGTCCGTGTTTAACTTTTTGATACTCGTCCGTATCTTCTTTCAATACTCGTCCGTATTGATTCAAACACTCGTCTGTGTTTAACTTTTTGATACTCGTCCGTATCTTATTTAAATACTCGTCCGTATTGATTCAAACACTCGTCCGTGTTTTTACCTTTGATACTCACCTGTATCTTCTTTCAATACTCGTCCGTATTGATTCAAACACTCGTCTGTGTTTATACCTTTGATACTCATATGTATCTTCTTTCAATACTCGTCCGTATTGAATCAAACACTCGTCCGTGTTTATACTTTTTGATACTCGTTCGTATCTTCTTTCAATACTCGTCCGTATTGAATCAAACACTCGTCTGTGTTTAACTTTTTGATACTCATCCATATCTTCTTTCAATACTCGTCTGTATTGAATCAAACACTCGTCCGTGTTTAACTTTTGATACTCTTCCGTATCTCCTTTCAATACTCGCCCGTATTGAATCAAGCACTCGTCCGTCTTTATACTTTTGATACTCGCCTGTATCCCCTTTCAATACTCGTCCGTATTGATTCAAACACTCGTCCGTGTTTTTACCTTTAATACTCACCTGTATCTTCTTTCAATACTCGTCCGTATTGATTCAAACACTCGTCCGTGTTTATACCTTTAATACTCACCTGTATCTTCTTTCAATACTCGTCCGTATTGAATCAAACACTCGTCCGTGTTTATACTTTTTGATACTCGTCCATATCTTCTTTCAATACTTGTCCGTATTGAATCAAACACTCGTCCGTGTTTAACTTTTTGATACTCGTCCGTATCTTCTTTCAATACTCGTCCGTATTGAATCAAACACTCGTCTGTGTTTAAACTTTTGATACTCGTCCGTATCTTCTTTCAATACTCGTCCGTATTGAATCAAACACTCGTCCGTGTTTAACCTTTTGATACCCGCTTGTATCTTCTTTCAATACTCGTCCATATTGAATCAAACACTCGTCCGTGTTTAAACTTTTGATACTCGTCCGTATCTTCTTTCAATACTCGTCCGTATTGAATCAAACACTCGTCCGTGTTTAAACTTTCTTGATGCTCGTCTGTGTCGCTTATCTAAAAAAATCATCATGTCATAACCCATGTTCCCTTCTTCGAACCTGAGATCGCCTCTTGGCTAGGTTCTTCCTTCAAATCTTTGTCGAACCTGAGATCGCCTCTTGGCTAGGTTCTTCCTTCAAATGATCGTCGAACCTGAGATCGCCTCTTGGCTAGGTTCTTCCTTCAAATCATCGTCGAACCTGAGACCGCCTCTTGGCTAGGTTCTTCCTTCAAATCATCGTTGAACCTGAGATCGCCTCTTGGCTAGGTTCTTCCTTCAAATAATCGTTGAACCTGAGATCTCCTCTTGGCTAGGTTTTTCCTTCAAATCATCGTCGAACCTGAGATTGCCTCTTGGCTAGGTTCTTCCTTCAAATCATCGTCGAACCTGAGATCGCCTCTTGGCTAGGTTCTTCCTTCAAATCATCGTTAAACCTGAGATCGCCACTTGGCTAGGTTCTTACTTTAAACCTTCGTCGAACCTGAGATCACCCTTTGGCTAGGTTCTCTGTCAAATCACTCTCATGTGTCACCCTCGGATTGTAGGTCGCCCGTAGACCTCGTCCGCTGTCTTTTCATACCAACCATTTGTCTTGTATTGGCATCAAGCCACGTTACAAGTCCAGTCTCTGTCTCTTCATTGAAAAAACAAATGTCTTTTCCCCGGCAGATCGCAAAATAAATAAATAAAGAAAACACTTACTCTCTCCCTCAGGACAAATTTTTGGCATTGATATTTAATCATCTTCAACCTTGAACTTCCGAAAGGCACGCGCCAATCGTACTTTCAGGTTTAAGACGATTAAATAGGGGCAGCTGTAATACCCCAAATTTGTCCTACCCTTCTACTTTTATCTGGCTTACGCATTTTTGAATTTTTCTCACATATATAATTTCCATTAGGTCATATAACGCATCATGCATCATTAATCGATAAATTGGTATAAGATCATGGATTTTGAGGAATAAGGGTTGGTGTATGGCTTTAAGGCTCTCATCTTCGCACAAGCTTGTTTCGTATGATTTCTCCATTAATAATTTGTTTGAAGCTAGGTTTTCATTTCATGGACCTTATCATCATCAAGCTACGAGGCTATTCTTTTCTTCTCAATGTCAAGTTGCAAGGTTTTATGAGACGAAGCTAAAAATCAGGGTTTATACATTTTCATACTTAAGCTTGTCATCATTCTACCTGAGATTCATTCCATATCAAGGTATTCGCATGTCTCATCTTTCATATTCATCTGCAAAGAATCCCTCAAGGGATAGTCATTATCATCTATTGAGAAGGGGTCCAAGACGTCGTTGTTCTAGTGCTCATATAGTCGGGACATGGTACAAGATGTTGATTGTGATCAAGGTGTCACTATCTCAAATGCTTATTTGCTTGACACGCAAATTTGGTTTAGATCGGAAAATTGAATTGAATTAGGGATTCACTGAAGCTGTAGTTTGATTAGAATTCATTCATTAATATTTGAAGTGGATTTGGAGAAAATCAAAGTTCTTAAATATTTGCGTGGCTTTTCTTGGAATTCAAACCACAAGTATGAAAAAGCATGCATCAAATTCATCCAACCATCAAAATATTTTCCAAATAGCCTCTCTTGGATTCATTCAAGATTCATGTCTCTTTTGATTACCTTGCAAATATTTTGGATTCATACCATTTATTTGAATTCATACAAAGGCCATTTCCTTATGTGGAAATAAAGTCAACATACATTCCAATGTGTATTCAAATACATACAAGTCCAAATTCCATTACAATTATACATAACATCTATACATTTTTACCAAAACCTATCCTAATTTTCAATCATTCTTCATGTTTCAAACTTCAAGCTTCCAAAACTTCGTATTATGCGTCTTTTGTTCCAACTTCAAATCATCTCCAAACTCATTCAAATCCTCACTTGGTGTTTTCCTTTTGCCTTTGCTTCCCAATAGCCCTGATATGAACCAAACCTGCAAAAATATTGGATAAACTGTCATAAGCATGAACCGCTTACACTACCGCTAGTACACTAACTTGTAACAGAAAATAACATAACAAAACTTCTAACGGTAATTCCTAACAGTCCTTTTCTAACTCGTTCCTAGTTATAACCCAAAACCATATCTCAACTAATCCTAACAGATTTACAAATAACCACTGTAAAACAACCAAAACCATATCCATAACCAATTCATAACAAACTCTCAAACCTTCTAACCACTTCTAACAGCATAACTAACAACAACCAAAATTGTTATAACAACCTCTCTAACAACCCCTAACCAAAATTCTAACCAACTAACAGAATCTATAACAATAACAAAACAGAATAACTACCATAACAGATCCAAACCAGCTAATTTAACATTCCAACAAACTTCCAGCATATATACATAATGAAATGGACAGAATAGGGGGGTACCACTTCAACACAGAAAAAAGAGGAAAACAGAAACTCACCTTAAAAATTTTCATTCTTCACTCTCTAAAGACATATACAAAAATGCAAAACTTTCCAATCCCTCCATAACTACCTTCATCCACCAGCAACCTTTCTTCACCCTCCAATCTCTCCCTCAAATTCTCTGCAACCTCTACCATAAATTCTATTTTTTTTCTTCAATCTTGAATAGCCTTCCACAATCTGCAGAAGTCATCATCAACATTTTTCTGCTCCATCACCGTCAACAGTCTTCAATATTCTCTCAAATTTGCAATCATCATCTTGCTGCATTGAGTCTTCAAGCAATCTACCTTTCTCATCAGTAATTCTAAAAAGAGTACTTCAATCTCCATCAACAACTTGCATCTTCATACTTATTAGGCAGCAAGATTTAGTATCAACATAATTTTCTGTAGAAGCACAACTCCATCAACATTGTCCAACAGCACAAAATCAATATCACTACGCACTCGGAAAAATCAAAAGAAACTTAAATAAGAAAGAGAAAAGGTGGAAGCGATATGTTTCGTATACCTGCGTCCATTTCTATTTTGAGAAAGCTGAATACGAATTTGTGAAATGGGACCGAATACGGAATCGAAAGCGGGAAATGGCCATAATTCCTTCATAACGCCGTGAATTTGAACGAATGGGGAGGTTGAACGGTGAGCTTGCATTGAGTTCGGGGAGAAATCTCAACAGAATCGGAATAGGAAGCGGCGACCGTCAATCGGAGAGACGGAGGCCACGACTTGCGAGCATTCACGGTGGCGCCATGGTTGCGAGGATGAGAGAACAACGAGGGAGATAATCGGAAGCCAGCATCGGGGCACCGTTGATGGATGAAGAAGAAGGCGAAGGAAGAACACCAGCGGCGCTATTCTGTTTGAGAAGGAGGACGAAGCATAGTTCTCTAAAACCCTATTCCCTTTTCAATTTTCATATCTTTTCTTTTTTTAGTTTTAATTGTTGCACTGTTTTATTTTTATTTTTTTTAATTCAAATTAATAATAATTATAACTAAATTGATAATTATAAAATATGCTGGAAAATGAGGAATTATTTAGACTGGGCCTCACTTTTTGCTTTAGGCCCGTGTTGTTGTTTTTTAGCCTGAAGAAATTGAACAAAAAATTCTTTTGGGCAAATTACTACACTACACCCCTGAATTCAGCTCATACCTCCTGACTCTTCTAATTTTTCTTTTTTATTATTTTAGTTTCCTTCTAGTTTAATTTTCTCTCTCAATTGATAATAAAATGATACAAAATAATAGAATATTTTAGATTTCTTTAGAATTTCTTTTTAGAATTTCGATTAGAATTTTTTTTCTATTTTATTTTTCATATTTGGTAATCATTCTTATTGACTTTTTTTAGTCAAGATTTTTGTGATAGCATTGATATAACTCTTGCAATGTGGAATACTTGGGGTTAATTCTTCAATCACTTGCCCAAGGGAAGTTTGATAGAATTTCCTTACCGCTTGCACAATTTTGAAGAGGCAACGGACCACCTCCGTTCGGTATCGTCGCAAATCTATTTTATTCTTCATTTTCGTACTTTATCGCAATCCATATGCATACTAACATCAGGTAGAAATTTCCCCTTTAACCTAAATCTTATGGCTACTAACGCATAATAACATTAGGTTTAGAAGTAAGCTAGTCTCCTTCTGACTTTTCTTTCCCTTTTGCATACGCATCTAAAACTAAAACTTCTTTTTCCTTTTCGAAATTCAAAACACTTTAAAACTACTGATGAGAATCACGCTTTTGCTTAGTACGGGAAATGATAAGCAGGTCTCTTCTCGATCTTATCGTTCTTCATCTCAAGCATAGGTATGGTTCAATTCTCAAAGACTCCTTTCATGACTAAGTAGAAAAATGGCTAATATCTCTCTCTTGAGGTCAATCAGTCATCATCTACAACAAAAATACAAAACAAACTCAAATCTTTTGTGCGCTCGAGCACCTTTAAAAAAACCCTTTCAGTTAAGGACACGATTAATTTACTTATGTTCCAACGCATAAGTCTCTAAAGGTCGAGCTGCGGAAGAAGGCGGAATTAACTTCGTCCATAAAAAACACAAACAAACAAAAACATATGAGCCGAACTACGGTAGCTCTGATTCCTCAAAAAGGATACATATGCATTGGGGTAGGGCCCAAGCGAGCACAATTTTATTTTCCCTACATTCTTTTCTCCTTTCTTTTGCATGCATTCTCCCTCTAGTAGTATAGTAAACAGTAAGCATAGATTAAACACACCCATAAGATAGATAACAAGAGTGGATACCGTAGAGTACTACGGGCGTGTGGGGTGCTAATACCTTCCCCTCACGTAACAGACTCCCTTACCCGATCTCTCGGTCGCAAGACCGTGACTTCTCCCTTCTTAGGTTTTCTCGATGTTTACCTTTCCCCACATGTGGGATAAAAGACGTTTGATGGCGACTTCATTGTTTGATGATTTTCAGCCGGTTGTTTCACCCTTTCATATGTAAGAGCCTGTGTGGGGCTGCTTCAGATTGAATCTGGTGCACCTGATGTTCGATCAAGTTTCTGATAGTCTTGAATTTCCTAGATATCTTTTCTAAGAACTATCATGGAAGGATTCGAAGACATGAGACTAACACCATCTGATACTACTGGCACAGACAAGCAATTTGGTGGTACCAAAGGTTCAAATTTCACCGTAATTTTGGCTGGAATCCCCAATCAATGTAACAGGCCCCGGGTGATTCAGATGGAGATTTTCCCCTGGCTATTCAGCAATTTTAGAGAGATTCTTTGCATATTGGCTTGACTACCCCAGATTAATTAGACATCATGTCATGCCCCTTGATTATGAAAAGCCTGTTATTGGGAATGTTTTTTTCCATCTAAGGTGATTTTGTCCATTGAAAGGATCTTCGTTCACTGAATAATTATTGTGTGAATTTCTCTGTTGTTTGAACAATTAGCCACATGCAAACAATGTCATTTAGAGAATGCAAAGCTTATGTTTGTCTTGAATTTTTTTGAAAATGCATTTTTTGTAGTAAAACTAAATTTGCAATAATGTGATATCAACTCATGATTTATAGCAAACCTTACAGGAGTCGGGATACTTTTGTACCAATATGCTCTTGAACTAACCCATGCTTCAGCTAGGACTTTTAAGGGTTGTAACGTGGCCTGGTTCACGGTTTAAGAAACAAAGGATAAAGGCTCAAAATTTATTTGTACCCACTCGTTCTTCGTGATGTTCTTCAGTTATATACTCAATTAATTGTGCATTTCGAATCCCAGTTGAGTTCTAGAATGTTGGCCCCGATATTCCGATGATGGTTCAGAAATTGAATGTTTATTTGAGAAGGCAGTCATTTTTGTGACCTTTTCTTTTTTTTAAGGATTTGTAGGACCTCTTTCTTTTTTTATTTTGCTATCCATGTCTTTTGCCTGAACTGTTTCTTTTGTGATTATAGCCAGCGGGATGCCCTAGTTTTTTTCTTAAGTCTCCTTCATAGGTTTTAACTTAATGGGCTTTTATTTTGAGAGATAATGACTTCCTATTCTTAATGATTATGTAGAACCATCACCATCTTTTGGAGAGCATTTTCTACACTATTTGTCATGTATGAAGGGAAAGCTTGCGACTGAATGCACATCTAAATTAACTGAGAAAACTACCCTACCCCAGATTATGATTAAGGGTTTTAATTTGTGTGAAAATAAAACTCCTACTTATTAGGCTCAAGGGGGTTGACTAGGGATTATCTTCCTTATAACTCCACTGTTTAGGATTTGAAACAACGCATGTACATCGTCATTGGGGTCTGTTCAAAAGCATATTGTAGAGATTATGGTATCGTTCTTGCCATCCTCCCTCTAAAGGCTTAGAGCTTTTAATCAAGAGTTGAATATCACAAAAAGGAAGTAAGAAAGTAGTTTAAGCATAATGAAAACAAATTAGTTCAAGACAAACATGTGCAATTCATTAATGAAATAACAAAGTTTGGCATGACAATAATTGTTTGAACAAACAAATAAAATACAACTTGAGAATTCAAATGAACAAAAATGCTCTCAATCCTGGCCATGATTTGGCAAGGAATCAGTGATCACGTTGGAAGTCTCAAGAGGTCGAACTCAATCTCCTTGGTGTCAATCTTATTTTGAATCTTGTATTTCAGTGCCCAACAATCGTTAGTATCGTCCCCAGGACTGTCAGAATGATAGGCACACCTTACATCAGGATTGTAGTTAGGAGAAGAAGTCTTAGGGTTTGGATGAGGTCCTATCAACGTAATCAAATTCATCCTCAACATATGTTGTAATGCTTGAGACATCGGCATGTTTATCTTGGTAAATTGTCTCTTAGGCTCATCTTGCCTTCATTAATTACCCCATTGTTATGGTCATTTCACGCGTGCCAAATTAGAGACTAGCACTGCCCCTACAGATTGGTGGTAGTCTACCTTATTACGACCCTTCTAGCCATACACGTCATTGGCTTCCCTCTTACCAGCAAATGTCTTCTTCTCAGCATTAGAAGATGCATCCATCGGGATCTTCCAACTCTTTATACCACTTTTGATCCTTTCTCCAGTCAGAACCATCTCTGTGAACCAGGATGAGGAACTCCCAATCAGCAAATTAAAGAACGGACCTGTCAGAGTGCCCATGAACATGTCTACCATTTCCCAATCATTCATAGGAAGTTGTACCCTGCCATCTAGATCCCTCCATTTTAGGGCATATTCCTTGAAGCCTTCGCTACAACCCATAGATATGCTTTGAAGTTGTGTATGAGTTAGAGCGAGGTCAACATTATATTGGTCATGCTTGTAGAAAGCAGCAGCCAAGTCTTCCCAGGTATGGATGTTAGTTACTTCCAACTGATAGAACCAATCCAATTGAGTGTCGGCCAAACTTTCTTAGAAGAAATGGATCCATAATTTCTGGTCAGTAGTGTGGGGTTGGATCTTCCTGGCGTAAGACCTCAAATGAAGCTTGGGACAGGAAACACTGTCATATTTTGCAAAGATAGGTACCTTGAACTTAGGTGGGATAACCACCCCTAGAACCAACACTAATTCTTCAAAATCCAGAACAGGTACCCTCTGAATTTCCATTGCATTGAGGCAATCCTCCAGCTGTTTGTATTTATCGTCAGCAGGAGGATATTGTTCCTCAGAGTAATCAGCTTCTTCTTCATTAGCATCAGGGTTGTCATCTTCTTCATGATTATTCCCCTCATTTGATGGAGTTGTGAGATCTAGAGCTCGTTTAACTGGTCCTCTGAGTCTTCTTCCCATATTCAAGATGCCAGCTGGCTTCTTTGGCTTCTTGGTCTTCTCTTTGAGGATTATAGCTTTCAAATCTTCCTTCCCCTAGGCCAAAGCCATGAACATTTGTTGGAACTGAGCGTTTTGAGATTGAATATCCTTTATTGTTTGTTCAAGAGCCATTTCTTCTTGCTAAAATAAACAACGAAGGGATAAGAAACCTGTATAGGAAATCCTGTTATGAAATGGCATGCATGCAATGTTTTCAAGGATCTCACAGGGTAACCAAGAAAATGTCAGAAGCTGAAATTTACAGCTTTGATTAAAGAACTTCGTATCGTTGGGTGTCCTTCTACGAGAGTCAAGCTCACCATATCAAGTGGGTCATAGACCCTGACTCAAGTTATTGAGTTTTGATCTTTTGACGGTATTGGCTAGAGGAAAATAAATCCCCTTGCCCCTTGCCAGACGTCTGATTTATCATAACCTGCATTACAAACCCTTGAGATCCTTGAAATGGTTAAGGAAATGCTATGGCATGATGTTATGATGTGTATGTTATGCGTGCAAAAGTGTAAGGTGATGAAGACAGGTGAGTCTAAGAAGCCCAGGTTACTGGATAATGACTGTAAAAAAATCCTGCAAGGAGGTCATGTTGTTAGATAAAAACCCTGCAAGTAGCTCAAGTTGAAAGCAAACAAATCACACAAGCAACCTTAGGCTTAGGCTTGCATGGGGTTTGTAGGTAAGTACCCTCTTGAAGTTTAGTTGGTTCAACCTATCCTAGAAATATTAATCGGGTTCTAAGGAGTCTCAATATCACTAATCTTTTTTTATCGAGCATTATTTCAGCTTTCTTACGGCCGAAACATCTCGAAAGTCCGATCTCAATGAGTGTAGCATCGAGTATCAACCAATCCCCAGCTTTACATCGAGGCCGGATATCTCACTACTTTCTAATGGCCAAGTTTGTTCAACTAAGATTCTAAGGTCCATTAGTGCTTCACAACACCATGCGGCGATCCCGTATTCTCCTCGATTCAACACAAGGGATACTGTTACCAACCAAAGTATCACACCAACACAACCATTGCTTAAATCATATCGCTCTACGCCATACAGTCTCCACGATCTATTGTTGTTTACCTAAAAGTGGGCCCCAGATCTGGGTGTAGGATCTATAGTAACAACCCAAACAACCCTCCAAGGATAAAGCAAATAAAGCATACAAAAAGCAATTTAAAGTGATGAGCTAAACTCTAAGGTAACCCCACTTTTCATATTCTCCAGCAGAGTCTCCAGTTCTGTGATACGGTGGCAGAACCGATTGTTAATACAGGTTTTTTGCATTTGTGTTTGCAAAATGTTGAAGTAAGCAAGAGTCGCCACCAACTTTTCTTTTATCCAAATTGAGGAAAGGGTGAAAAGAATAGAAAAAGACCTTTTTCGAGAATTTTCAGAGTAAGGGGGGTAGAATATGGAAAGGGAAGGTGTTAGAACCCTTTCCATTTGTAGTTATCTATGGGATCTTAGAGGTTTGCTCATTTTGAAAGTACTTTGTGCTTTGTGTGTTTTGAAAATGTTCGGAAAACGCCTTAGTGCGGCGATTTTCTTTGCGTTTAACTCTTGTATCAGTCCTTAAGAGTGTTAACAAAGCAAATGTTTTGAAAATTACTTTTGAAAAGTAGTATTTGTGTAAGTGCAAAATATTTTTTTTAGCAAACTTCTAACATCTATCTACTTTTATACTTGAAAAGGGTCATTTTTGCTCTTATCCTTTAGACAGCGCTATCCCACTATTAGTGAGTAGGTAGCCCTATTGTTGGATGTATGAGGGACATCGAAGGGACATTACACTCACGAAGGCAACTTGGCAGGAAATTTTAGTAATTATCCTAAAGTTTCTAAGATCACTTTTAACCGAGGCAACATCGAAAGGGTCATTGAGGGACTTGTGATCTTTCAAACTAGAGGACAGCCAATAAAACATCTCACGTTTCGAGAATTGTGACCGTTTTCCAAAGGCAACCGAAGTGGGATACCCTAGAGGTGCGCATGTGTAATTGTGTCTAGTTTAAATATTTATCTTGTGCATTTAGGTTTGTTAACGTTTTTTGTTTTCAATCTTGCCATGCAATCCTAGTTACTAGCAGTTATAATGTACAGAAAAATGTAAAGTGCGAAGATAAAACCATACGTTATTACATGGCTTCACGGAGGGGGTTTACAATGTACAAAAATTGGGGGAAGAAAAAAAATAAAGAAAGTGGTAAAAATCCTAATTAGTTTATTACATCCAGTATACAAGTACAATAATGAATAGAAATTGCAAAAACAAATAATGCGCGCGGAAGTTGAAAATACGTCTAACAACCTAGTAAGAAAATATTTTTGCTTATTTTTTTATTTAAGAAAGTAAATAACCTAAAAATCTATTTAGAAAATAAAATTAATCAAGAAAAATAGTCTAAATTCTTTTTTAGATTTTTTTATTATTATTTAAAGAAAATAATTAAACATAAATTAAGTCCTAAGTTCTAATTTATTTTTAATTAAAGAAAAATAGTTAAAATAGTTATTAATTAATTCACAAAATTAATTTAATTAAAAAACTAAAACTATATTTTTTGTGATTTTATTATTATATTATACTAATTAAATAAATGAATAAAACAAATTAAAATAAAAATATATATAAAGCAAAGTGACAAAAAACAATGCGAAATGGGCTAGGATAATTAGAAATTGGGGGGTGCTAAAATTGAATTTTGCTAGGCCCAAGTAAATGTTAAGCCCAGGCTATGGTGGATCAAGTGAGATGAGGCTTTGAGGGTGCATGGTGGATCTCAAATTAAAGCCTTTAGATCTAGACCCCTTATGATTTGAAGGCTAGATCTGATGGTGTTTGGTACACTTTTGGCCATGTAATGCATCGAATCTGCATGAAACAAGTTAGAAAATATAAAAATGGAGCTTATTGAGGCGTTTTGTGATGTTCCATGGCTTGGTAATGATTGCAAAAGCTTCAGGGAGCCTCCAGGAATGTATTTGGATCTTTTGTTTGGACTGAGGAAGGCTGGAACCTAAAATGCGAATTTTACAAATTTGATCATTTTTGAAAATTTTGTAGAGCTTTTCTAGGCTATATATCATGTGTCTTGAAGCTTGTTAATGTGTCCTTTATATAGAGAGGATAGAGGAGACAAGAGAATAAAGGTAATAACAACCATAAACATGTGTTTTTTAAAGTCATAAATGATGTTTCGTAACTTTGCCAAAGACATGAAATCTTGTCCTTTTTGAATTTGAATGAATGTGTACATTGCTTGCACGAAATTGTATGGGCCTAGGTTGTCCAAAACATCAACCCAAAGCTCAAAGCCCATTTCCAATTATTTTATACATTTTATTTTATATTTATTTGAAATAAATTAAAATAAGTATGAATAAAATAGTTAGCAAATGAGAGGCAAGGCAAGAATAATTTTATAGGTCCTCCATAGGCTTAGGAAGATGTTTTAAGTCCAAGAAATTAAGCCATTTACCTAAAACTTCAAGTTTGCTCAATGCATAATTCTTGAAAATTCCCAAATTTTCCCAACTTGGGAAAGCCATAATTTGCTCAATTTTTATCTCATGATAATGATCTTAGACTTTTTGAAAATCCCAAGATTTCCACTTCAATCCCTCTTTTGATCAATTTTGAATTTGAAGATTTTATCTTGATGTAAATGGTCTTGACAAAAAGTGTCTTTTATTGACTTTCTGAAAAATGACCTGTAATGTATAAGCTTGTATATTTCAAATTGTGCATTTCTTGGACTTGGGGGCTGAATAGAATTTGTAGGGAATTGGATTCTATTCAAAATGAGCTTTGGTTGGGGAAAAATGGATGAAGTATGAGAAAGTTATGCCTGGTCAAAGTGTGGTTGACTTTTCCTATAGAAACCCTAATTAGCAATTCTTGACTTTTGATGAAATAGGAGCATTTCTTAAGTAATCATGATCAAACTTTGATCAAATGATGGATATCACTTCAAAATGTTGATGTTGACCAAAAATCATGAAGTTTGACTGTATTTGGGCCACAGTTGACTTTTGAACTAGTATAGTTGATTCTCAAGCATTTGAGCAATTGTCTAAGCAAACTTGTTGTGCAAGGCATGAGACTTGGCATGGACAAACTTGAATTCATATTAGGACCATGGAAAATATTTGAGACCTTTTGAAGTTCAAACATCTTGATGAAAATTGAAACCTAATTAGAGGTTCATTGCCTTAGGAGGAGAATTTGTCTGGTCATTTCTTGGTCCACCTTGAGCAATTGAGGATCTCTAGGAGTATGCTTTGAGTAAAAATGGGAGGGCAAATTTCGGGGTACAACATCACACTTATTTGAATTCAAGCGGAGAAGATACTTCCTCAAACGCTTAAACACTTTCAATAAATCCTTTATATGCCCTTCTTCAGTCTGGGATTTAGCAATCATATCATCAACATATACATCAATTTCCTTGTGCATCAGATTATGGAATAAGGTTGTCATAGCCCTCTGTTGTACCCTAAAATTTTCCCTCCCATATTCTTCAAGATTTGCAAAGAGCATGCTTCAAAATCTCCCAAGGGTTGCACAGTCCAATGGCCTCCTAACAGTCAAAAATTAGGGTTTTGGTTCTGGCAAAGAAATTGAAGTTTCCAAGGGTCCAATCAAGTCCCACATGCCCATAAACATTGTCAAGCATCCTTATGCCAAATTTCAAGACTCACAGCACAAAAGTGCACAGTCAAAAACCCTAATTGCTCAACAGTCAACTGCAGGGGCAAAATGGTCATTTGACATTCAAAGGTCCAAATTTTTGGTCAACATCTTATTTTGAAGCCACAAACATCATTTGATCAATTCTTGATCATGATTCTCAAGGCATGGCTCAAAAAGTCTCAAGATGCAAAAGTTTCCATATTTGGACAGTTGAAAAAGTCAACTGCAAATTGACCAAGGCATAACTTCCACATGGTTTATCAGAAAAATTCCATCCAAAGCTCATTTTGAAGAGAATGACATTTCCTACAACTCCTCTTCACACTTCAATTCCAAGAAATGCTCTCACAAAAAGTTATCAATCTCAACATTATAGGTCATTTTCAAAAGTCAACAAAAAGGGACTTTAAGTCAAAGACCATAACTTGAGATTGGTAAATCAAAATGACATCAGACCAAAGGCATTGGTTTGGGGACTTCAAGACCTTTCCAAAATGTCTAAGAACATGATCAAATCTTAAAAATTAAGCAAGATATGCATTGTGGAAGTTGGGAAATTTTTGGGAATTTTGAAAAGTCAACTTTGCTTCAAATGCCTCAAAATTGTTAATGGGCCTCAATTTCTTCCAAGAATCATCACCCAAAAGCTATGCACGACCCATTGACTTTAAAGGGAGTTATTTTATCATTTTTTATTAATTATTTGAATTATCATTATTATTAGTTCATTTAATTAAAATAAAATATGACAAAAATAGAAAATCATGTTTTCCAATCCTTTTTTGCAGCATATTCTCTCCATAAAGCCTAAATATTTCGTGCATACTTAAAAAGGGAAGAATTGGCAATGATTGGTATCAAAAAGGAATGAAAAAGATTGGAAAAGATTCATGGAAGATCACAAATTCAAAAGCATTGATTCCATGGATTTTGGACTTGTTTTTTTACCCTAATTCACTCCACATATAAACAGAAACACAACCCTAATCTTGAGAACTGAGAAGCTGCACTCAGAATCAAAAACAAACTTTGCATTTTTCACCAAAAATTTCAAAACTGATTTCATAGCTAGGTTGGGTTTCAAAGCAAAAGAACGATCCCACAAGCTTGCCAAGGTTACCAGGGATCTATTCCAATCAAAACCACAGCCTCTAACCTCAAGAATCGGTAGAATGAAGCCGCCCCGTTCTTGATATTTTTCATATTCGTGTTTTGATTTATACGCATTATCCATGCATTTTTCTTGTTGATTTGTACTAACATGACTTCTCTGAAGCTAATGGTACCGCCCAATTGAAGAATGGCCGCATGTACCATAATCCACCATGAACGCACGTTAGGGTTTCAAAAACCTTGATTTAGGGTTTTTCATATAAAGGAAAATTAGACCATCAAATTACTACAGGAAAATTCGTCAGAACAAGACGAATCAGTTGATCACATCGCGCTCAATTTATATTACGTGATGCTCTATTCGCTATTTTTGTAGATATCATTTAGTGGGGTTTAAAACCCCCGCTATCTAATGCATTTTGTTACAGGAAAACGAAGAAGAAGATTAGGTGTCCTCACGTGATAGGGCCATTCATAATTCTGGCGCGTCTTTTGTTGTGTACCACTAATCATTGTTTTACGTTATGTTGTTTATTTTGCATTGTATATTCCAAACGCGCTGAATGGTGTAGTGGTTGAAAGAAATAGTGGTGAACGTTGGGACCTGGGTTCGATTCCCAGGTCCCCTTATATATTTCATGCTTTTTCAATTAACATGCTTCTGTGCAGCGTACCATCCAAGGACTATCATGCAACCTCGCTTCTCAACTTGCCACGCGCCCAGGAAGTCCAATCTAATGGCTATCAACAAGCGACTACCATGTACGTTAGTCAGCTATCCCACATAAGCGTTGGAAAAGTCAACGTGGCCAACATCCTGATGGGCCAAAACTCCTCTAATCACACCTCCAATTGTGCCAACTCACCCCCTCCGGTTTGCATATGTATATTTTTATTTCTTGTTTTAATTCTTTCTTTATTCTTTTGTTGGCTTTATTATTTTAATTAATTTACCAAAAAATAATTCTTTATAACATAAAAAAAACCAGAAAATCATAAAACAATGAAAAAAATATGCTTTGTTAATATTAATTAATATTATTTTGTAAATAAATTTTGTTAACTAATTTAGTTTTAATTTTAGGTTTAATTTCCATGTTTTTTTTAATAAACTAAAAAAATGTAGAAATTAGGGTTTTAATACTTTTATTCTTTTTATTTTCTTTTACCATTATTAAGTATTAATTATTTTGTAAATAAATATGCCATGTAAATAATTAATGTAAATTAGGTCAAACTTGAATTTATTTCTTTAACAATTAAAAATGCTTAGAATTAGGGTTTTAATTCCATTTAATTTTCTCTAATTTCATAAATAACAAAAAAACATAAAAAATAAGTCCTTTCCTTTATTTAATTTAATTAATTTAATAATTTCAATTTAATTTCCTCAAAGGGTCCAACGCCCTCGCACCTTCGAATATAATTTTCTCTTCGCGCGTTTATTTTATTTTTCTTTGTGAAATTTATGTACTTGCCCCAAAGCCTTGTAATAGATTAATTAGATATTTACTTTCTGCATTTTTTTTATTCAAATCGGGTCTTGGTTTAATTTGGCGATGTAGACCCGCGCCTTTGTAATAGCGTAGGACTTTTATCTTCCCGTACCTTTTAACTGTTAATAACCACATGAAAGAATGAATGCCAAAAATAAAAACAAAGCGTAGATCACCAATGCATGACAAGATAAACATAATTGAAAATGACACACAATTCACACACCACCCCTAGGGTACGCCTCACTGTTGCCTTGCCCCTCGAAACGTGGTCGTCGAGTAGAGGACGTTTTAGTAAGTCCTCATGTCCATGAACATGGCATGGGGGTAGCTTCTAAGGTGTCTTCCTATTGCTCTGGTGACCACAATGTCCCGAACCCTCGAATTGACCCGAACACCTCCAACGGTGGTGCTACCTACCTCTCAATGGTGGGATGGCACTACTTTAAGGACATTTACACAGACTAATTCCTTAGGGTAGGTAGATGACTCGTAGATACTTGCTCTAATTCAAAACAAATCAAACTTCTTTTCACACCGACACTTTGCAAAAAGATTTCAAAAACAATTTTTCAAACACTCTTGAGGACTGATACAAGAGTCGAACTGAAATTTTAAACGAAACTTTTTTTAAACCCACAGTTGAAAAGCAAACAAACAATTTTGAAAACACAAATGAGCAAGTATCTAAGAGCCCATGGATAACCATGGATAGAAAGGGTGCTAACACCTTCCCTTTCTATAAATCTACCTCCCGAACCGAGAACCAATCTCAGTAAGGAATTTTTCTGTGCTTTTGTCCTTTCCATTTGGAGAAAATAAAAGACGGTGGCGACTCTTGCTTCCGCGACATTTCGCGAACCAGCGTTAAACAGTCAGTTCCAGATCCACCGATCACAGAACTGGCGACTCTGTTGGGGAAATCTTTATAAAGTGAGGTGTACCTTAAGATAGTTCATAACTGTGTTTTCAATTGTTTTGACTTGTTTGCTTTAAATTGTGGGTTGCATCGGAGTTATATAGATCCTAACCCGGATCTGGAGATACCCTGTTTAGGTAGTGTAAGCTGTGAGGGACCTGTCCGGCGTAGACCGACACGGGTGAAGCAGTGGCTACATTGGTGTGACACCTTGGTCTGTACCGATATCCCTTGTGTTGCAACGAGGAGAATATGGGTCTTCTGAGGAGTCATTAAGCACCAACAGACCTTAGAACCTTAAATGACACAACTTGGCCATTAGAACAGTAGCAGTATGCTACGCCCATTGAGGCTAAACTCTCGTGATGGTTCTGGCTGCAAGAAAAGATTGCGATTCTGGAGTTATGACCGATTGAGGGTAGTCAATGATATTGGGATCCTTTAAGAACCCGGTTGCTTTTGATAGGACAGGTATGAACCAACAAACTGAAAGAGGGTAATACCTAGACCCCATGCTGGCCTAAACTCTAAGGGCTTGTCTTGTGTGACTTGTGTGCCTTATCATGTTTGCCTTTGTAAATATTTGTGGTGTGCTTTATCATAACATCATAACATCATGAGCATTGCATGCATCCTGCATAAGGACTGACCATTTCAAAGACAAGAGGGTTTCACCTTTGCTCTGTTTTGTAGAACATCATGATGCCTATGCGAAGGAATACTATCCGGTTATACTTTGTTCACCCACCTGAGTTACTTGAAGAGTTGGTTAGCAGAATTCCAAATACCACTTCCTTCATCCAGAGGCATGGTTCTCTTCTCAGTTTAGTCACTGCAAAGCGGGATCAACAGTTGATGAGTGTCCTGGCCCAGTTCTATGACCCTCTGTACCAGTGCTTCACCTTTCAAGACTTCCAGTTGGTCCCTACCCTGGAAGAGTTCTCTGATTTGCTTGGCATCCCTATCTTGGATCAGACTCCCTACACTGGTTGGGAAAAGACCCTCAGGCTTGAGGAGGTTGCTGCAGCTCTTCCTTTGACCCATCAAGAAGTAATGGACAACCGGGTGACTAGAAGTGGAGTTAAGGGTTTCTTGGCCAAGTTTCTGATTGGTAAAGCTAACAGCTTCTGGAATGACTTGGACTTTAGGGCATATGAAGACATCTTGGCTCTCTTAATCTATGGGCTAGTCTTGTTTCCTAATCCTGACAACTTCATCAATGTCACTGCCATAAGGATCTTCATGTCTCAGAATCCTGTGCCCACTCTCTTGGGTGACATCCTGCAACAACTTTATGCTCGTACTTCCCGAAGACGAGGAACTCTGTGGTGTTGTATCCCTTTATTGGTGAGGTGGTTTATTTCGCACCTCCCTAAGTTCATGCTGAAGAACCAAGAAGGAAAAGGTTGGGCTCATAGGTTAATGTCTCTCGCTGATAAGGACATCATTTGGACTTTCAGAGGTTTAGATGAGATAGCTGTTATTGATCGTTGCGGGGAATATCCTAATGTTCCTTTGATTGGTACTCAAGGAGGGATCTCTTACAATCCATGTCTAGCGCTCTGTCAGTTTGGAAGGGCCAGAAGAGCAGGGCCTTATGAGATGTTGGTGCCTCACATCAGTTTTGAGTTTCAGGTGGACAGTGACGAGCTGCGTCGTAGGTCCATCAAGGCTTGGGACAGAGTTCATAAAGCTGACCCACAAGAGTTGGGGCCAAAGACTTCTTTACCTATGGAAGCCTACTACAAATGGGTTCGCCTCCGTGCTCAGAAGTTAGGTATGCCATACGAAGCTGTCAGACCCGTCATTCTTGAGTATCCTGACAAAGATGGGGCTCCTCCAACTGTCCTCCCTCCTTAGATACCTACTGATTATGAGACATTAAAGAGGTCTTGGTCGCAACTGCGAGAAGAACGGGATTCTTATCGGGAAAAGTTCAACGAGCAGGAATTGAAGATCCAGAAGCTGACAAAGCAGTTGGAAAATGAGCGAGCTCTGAATGACTACATCCGTACTGAGAAGAGGAGACCCTGGGATCAATAAGGAGCTCTGGATGTTCTTTTACAGTTTTATTTCCCTTTTCAGTATTTCCATTTTATGTAATGCCTAAGGGCAACCTGTTGAACAATTTAAGTTTCAAAGTTGAATCTAATGAAGTGTGTTCCTTTTTGTTTACAAAGTTGATTCCCGATTGTCTTTGAAAACATAAATCATACGCATTCCATTCATCATGTGCATAGCAGGTATTCTTCTTTTCAGGTTGCTTACTGTTCTTCGCTGTTTATTTCAGCATCATGAACCCTGACTCATCATCAACCGAGATGTCTATCAAGGCCCTTCAGGTGCAGAATGCGCAATTTCAGGAGCTGATCATGGTTTTGGCTCAAGGCCAAGAAGAGCTGAAGGCTTTACTCCTGAAGAAGGAGAAGAAGAAGAAGAGAACTGTTCTTTTCAACACGGGCCGAAGGTTTGGCAACAGTCTGCAGAATGAGGAAGCTGGTTCTTCTGTAGGCAAGAGCAGTCCCCAAGGGGGAAAAGGTCCTAGTCCGGTAGTCTCGGACAACGAGACTGACTTTAATGAGGAACAGTATCCTCCTACTAAAGACCGGTACAAGCAGTTGGAAGACAGACTGAATGCAATGGAGATCCAACAAGTGCCTGGGCTGGATTTTGGAGACTTGGGCTTATCTACTGGTGTGATTATTCCTCACAAGTTTAAGGCACCATCTTTCACCAAGTATGACGGGGCGTCTTGTCCCAAGCTACACCTCAGATCTTATGTGCGGAAGATTCAACCGTACACAGTGGACAAGAACTTGTGGATCCACTTCTTCCAGGAGAGTCTTTCAGGGACTCATCTCGAATGGTTCTATCAGCTGGATGGGACCAAGGTTCGTAACTGGGAGGAGTTGGCTACTGCTTTTTACAAGCAGTATCAATATAATGCCGACCTTGCTCCTACACGTACCCAACTCTAGGGTATGTCGCTAGGATCAAGCGAAGGTTTTAAAGAGTATGCACAGAAGTGGAGGGATCTGGATGGCAGGGTGCAGCCTCCGTTAACTAACCGTGAGCTGGTGGATATGTTCTTGGGAACCCTCTCCGGGCCATTCTTTAATCATCTTATTGGAAACTCATCAGCGGGATTCACTGACCTTATTCTGACTGGGGAGAGGATAGAGGCTGGAATGAAGTCCGGTAAAATTCAGAAGGGTGTATCTTCAAGTTCTGAGAAGAAACCCTTTAAAAAGGAGGCCAGTGCTGTATATGGGCCTAGAAGACATGATAAACCAGAGCGCCGCCAATCTGTCAACGCGGTGGTGATTGCTAAGCTTGCTGCCGCTCCTCGGTAAACCAATCCACAAAGGGCTGAAAGACCTAGAAGAGAGTTTACCCGGCTGAGTATGACCCTATCGCAAATCTTGCCGCAGTTGCTATCCACCAACTTGGTGACCGTCAGAGAGGCCCCAAAGGTTGTGAATACTGCCTCTCCCAAGTATAATCCAAATGCCCGCTGTGCTTATCACTCTGATAGCCCGGGGCATTCCACTGATGACTGTTGGTCCTTGAGGAATAAGGTGCAAGACCTTATTGATGCAAAGGAGATACAATTTGAGGCGCCTGAGAGGCCAAATGTGGTGACTGCTCCTATGCCCCAGCATGGAGTGAATGCCATTGATGAAGATGTGTATGCCGTTTCTGTGAATGATGTAGCTACTCCTTTGATGACTGTTAAGAGGAACCTACTGTTGGCCGGTTTATTTCTGGGTTGTAGCGAAGGTTGCCTTT
Source organism: Vicia faba (assembly GCA_948472305.1). Lineage (NCBI taxonomy): Eukaryota > Viridiplantae > Streptophyta > Magnoliopsida > Fabales > Fabaceae > Vicia > Vicia faba. Next base: position 93,741,663 of record OX451735.1, on the reverse strand, counting down.
TCTGCGCTGTTTCCCTTTCTGGTTGTCCTTTGCTGAAGTTGGGCATCCAAAGCCTGATGGACAGCAAAGAGATTCTATTCAAGAAGACCGTTGTTCCGTTTTTTCCTGTGGAAGAAGTATCTGTTGTTACAATTTTCAGTAATCCGATCAAGGCTCCCCCGAGGAAGCCGGTTAAAATCATGACAGTCGCACCCATTGTTATTACTGTTCCGGGGCCCCTCCCCTATGAATCTGATAAGGCTGTCCCATGGCACTATGGGGCAGATGTATATGTACATGGTATAAAGCAAGAGTTCAACACTGGCACCAGCATCAGCAATATCACTGGTCCAGCCAAAGTTACCCGCAGTGGCAGGCTCTTCTCGCCTGACATTGCACCACCAGCTATTCGAAGACCTCTCGTTATAACACCTGCAAGTGCACCTGTTCCCATTTCTGACCAAGTTGCTTCCCCTGCTGCCGAGTCATCTAATACTCGGGGCAAAGGGATTGAAGATGAGCCTGCCCAGATGGAGGCACCAAAATCTGTAAATGTTGAAGCCTCCCAGCAAGAGATGGAGGAAATTCTTAAAATAATCAAGAAGAGTGACTTTAATGTTGTTGAACAACTGGGGCATACCCCCTCCAAGATCTCTATGCTCTCCTTGCTGTTGTGCTCAGAGGCCCATGCTAAAGCCCTGATTTCATTTCTAAAGACGGCCCATGTGCCACATGAGACATCTGCAGTCCAGTTTACTGATTGCGTAGCCAATTTGACAGCCGACAATGGTTTGGGTTTCTCGGATGCTGACCTTACTGCTAAGGGAAAGAACCACAACGATGCCCTGCATGTCTCTATAGAATGCAGGGGCACTACTCTTGCGCATGTGCTGGTGGACACCGATTCTTCCCTGAATGTGCTACCCAAAAAGGCCTTAGACCGGTTGGATTGTGAGGGCCTGGAGCTGAAACCTAGCAACATCATTGTCAGAGCCTTTGACGGTTCCAAGAGGATGGTTCATGGAGAGGTGGACATTCCTATTCGTATGGGTTCTCAAGTATTCGACTCAACTTTCTATGTGACGGATATCCGTCCATCTTATTCCTGTTTACTGGGTCGACCTTGGATTCACAAAGCTGGGGCAGTGACCTCTACCCTACACCAGAAGCTCAAGTACCCCGTCAGAGGGAAGATTGTCACTGTGTAGGGAGAGGAGGAGTATATGGTTAGTCACTTGAATTCCTTCCGATATATTGATATGGACGGGGAGTTTATTGAAACCCCCTTTCAGCATTTTGAAGAGGTACCTCCAACATTGGCAGCGGAAGAAACAGTGGTTGAAGAGGACTTTCCTTTGAAGATGGCTTCCCTGAAGGATGCCCGGGCTGTAATCGAGAAAGGTGAATGTGCTAACTGGGGCAGGCTCCCTGGTTTCACTCTTAAAACTGACAAGTTTGGACTGGGTTTTACTGCAGAGGCTCAGAGGGCTGTGCGCAAGGCAAGGACCAGAAGACCTCCTGTGCTCATCACCAATCCAGGAGTGAATGCCATTGGGGATGAAGATGAAGTGGAAGAGTCAGAATTTGATAGCTGGATCTACCCGACGACTGATGGTGGATTGACCAATTGGACTGCTAAAGATCATACTCCTGTTACTTTTGTTACGCAGTAATAAACTCCTTTGTTTTGTTATTTGTAATAAACAATGAATTGAAACTCTATGGCCCGGTGTCTTACCCGGGGCACCGTGGCTTCATTTGTGAGGGTATATTAATTGTCATTTCATATATCATGAATAAAGACCTTGGACGTTTTCTCGCATTTCAAATCTTATGCTCCTTTTTCTTTCTTTCCTTTCTTTATATATTGCAAAACAGCTGTATTTACACTCACTCACTCATACAGGTTTCAATCCACTCTGGATCTCACTGGTAACGACTCTGCTACTGCCAGTTATGACTTCGAAAATCCGATCAACTTAGCCGAAGACGAAGGTGAAGATGATTGCGAAGTGCCTGGCGAGCTTGCAAGACTGTTACTCTAGGAAGAGAGGGCAATTCAACCACATGAAGAGCCGGTGGAAACGATAAATCTGGGTACCGAGACGAACAGAAAAGAGGTCAAGATTGGTGCCAACCTAGAGCTCAGCGTGAAGCAACGGTTGACTCAGATGTTACATGATTATGTGGAGATCTTTGCTTGGTCCTACGAAGATATGCCTGGGTTAGATACTGATATTGTGGTCCATAATTTGCCTACCAAGGAAGACTGCCCTCCGGTTAAGCAAAAGGTCCGCCGTATGCGTCCAGAGATGTCCGAGAAGATCAAAGTTAAGGTTATGAAGCAATTCGATGCTAGGTTTCTTGCAGTAACTTCTTACCCTCAATGGGTTGCCAATGTAGTGCTGGTACCAAAGAAAGACGGTAAGGTCAGAATGTGTGTTGATTACAGGGATCTGAACAGGGCCAGCCCCAAGGATGACTTCCCCCTACCTCACATTGACGTCCTGGTTGACAATACTGCTCAGCACAAGGTGTTCTCTTTCATGGATGGTTTTTCAGGTTATAATCAGATCAAGATGGCTCCTGAAGACATGGAAAAGACCACCTTTGTTACTCAGTGGGGCACCTTCTGCTACAAGGTCATGCCATTCGGGTTGAAAAATGCTGGGGAAACCTACCAACGTGCCATGGTTGCTTTATTTCATGACATGATCCATCATGAGATAGAAGTGTATGTTGACGACATGATCGCAAGGTCTCAAACTGAGGAGGAACACCTTGATCATTTGCAGAAGTTGTTTGACCATTTGAAACTATACAAGCTGAGGTTGAACCCGAACAAGTGCACCTTCGGGGTTAGATCTGGAAAGTTTCTAGGCTTCGTGGTAAGTGACAAGGGTATTCAGGTAGACCCTGCCAAGGTTAAATCCATTCAAGAGATGCCAGTCCCTAAGACAGAGAAGGAGGTCAGAGGCTTTTTAGGATGCCTGAATTACATTGCTTGATTCATCTCGCACCTAACTGCTACTTGTGAACCAATCTTCAAGTTGCTGAAGAAAGATCAGGTAGTACGTTGGAATGATGAATGTCAGGCCGCTTTTGACAAAATCAAAGAGTATCTCCAAGAACCACCCATCCTTATGCCACCGGTTGAAGGGAGACCTCTGATACTATACCTGACAGTACTTGACAACTCAATGGGGTGTGTGCTGGGGCAGCATGATGAGTCTGGCCGAAAAGAGCATGCCATTTATTACCTTAGCAAAAATTTTACCGACTGTGAGACCCGATACTCACTGCTCGAGAAAACTTGCTTCGCTTTGGTATGGGCTGCTCGCCGGCTGAGACAGTATATGCTGACTCACACTACCTTGTTGATCTCAAAGATGGATCCTATAAAGTACATATTTGAAAAGCCTGCTCTGTCTGGGAGAATAGCAAGATGGCAAATGATCTTGACAGAATACGACATCCAGTATACGACCCAGAAAGCCATCAAAGGAAGTGTATTGGCAGACCACTTGGCACATCAGGCAGTAGACGACTATCAGTCAATGAACTTCGAGTTTCCTGACGAAAGCATCATGATAGTGACTGATTGTGAAGTACCTGGACCGGATGAAGGACCTGAGGAAGGGTCCCGATGGTCTATGCACTTTGACGGAGCATCCAACGCTTTGGGTAACGGTATCGGCGTTGTGATCATATCCCCTCAAGGCACTCATACTCCACTCACTGCCCAGCTATGTTTCAATTGCACCAACAACATGGCGGAGTATGAGGCATGCATCATGGGTCTTCAAGCTGCGATCGACTTAAGGATCAAGTTTCTGAGTGTCTTCGGAGATTCCGCTCTCGTGATCAATCAGATCAAAGGAGAGTGGGATACGAAACATCCGAATCTTATTCCTTACAAAGAATGTGTGTTGACCTTGATCCCCCATTTCACAAAAATAACCTTTGAACACTTTCCAAGAGAGGAGAATCAGTTGGCGGACGCGCTAGCTACGATGTCTTCCATGTTCAAAGTCAAATGGGACAATGAGGCTCCCCGGGTCATTATCTAGAAACTGGACGAACCGGCATACTGTTGTGATCTTGAGACTGAGTTGGTGACTGAGAAACCTTGGTACCATGAGGTGAAGAGGTATTTGGAAGCTCAGGAATACCCTGAAGGTGCATCTGTCAACGACAAGAAGTTTCTGAGAAGGTTCGCAGCAAAATTCTTCCTCAGCAATGGCATTCTGTACAAGCGAAACCATGATTCGACCTTACTGCGTTGTGTGGATAAGACCGAAGCAGAAAGGATTATGGCGGAGCTACACGAAGGTACCTTCGGAACACATTCCAGTGGACACACTATGGCAAAGAAGATCCTTCGGGCAGGATATTTCTGGTCCACAATGGAAGCCGACTGCTACCAACATTCCCGGACATGCCATAAATGCCAGATATATGCAGACAAGGTGCATGTTCCTCCAGTTCCTCTAAACGTTCTGACTGCACCTTGGCCTTTTGCGATGTGGGGCATAGATATGATCGGCGAGATTAAACCTACAGTGTCCAATGGGCATCGCTTCATCCTGGTAGTGATTGATTACTTCACGAAGTGGGTTGAGGCAGCTTCCTACGCCATTGTAACCAAGAGCGTGGTGGCACGGTTCATTCGGCACAACCTGATCTGCCGATACGGTGTCCCAGAAAGGATCATTACAGACAACGGTACCAATCTTAATAACAAGATGATCACTGAGCTCTGCGAGCAATTTAAGATACAGCACCACAACTCTTCTCCTTACAGACCGAAGATGAATGGGGCTGTAGAAGCAGCAAATAAAAATATCAAGAAGATTGTGCAGAAGATGACAGTGACCTATAAAGATTGGCACGAGATGTTACCGTTCGCTCTTCATGGGTACCGTACCTCAGCAAGGACGTCAACCGGGGCAACTCCTTTCTCCTTGGTCTACGGTATGGAGGCAGTCTTACCGATCGAAGTGCAAATACCCTCTCTCCGGATAATGAAGGATGCAGATCTGAACGAAGATGATTGGATCCAGACACGACTTGATCAATTAAATCTAATTGACGAAAAGAGACTTGCTGCTATTTGTCATGGCCAGACATACCAAAAACGGATGATCAGGGCATTTAACAAAAAGGTCAGACCACAAGAGTATCAAGTTGGGGATCTGGTAATCAAGCGCATCATCCTTCCTCAGAGTGATCCAAGGGGCAAGTGGACCCCTACATACGAAGGGCCGTTTATGGTTAAACATGTGTTCTCAGGAGGAGCCATGATTCTGACCACTATGGATGGTGACGACCTTCCTCACCCCGCCAATGCAGACATAGTAAAAAGATACTACGCATGAAAAAAGACCTGCTAGGTTGACATACCTAGGCAAAAATTAGGGCTTCCCGGCGAACCAAAAGGGTTCGGGCAAAATGAAGGGATGAAATGAAAAAAATCTGTACACCCGGCAAGTCGAAAACCTGAAAAGGCGGCTTGGGAAAAAATGGGTATCCCGGTGGACTAAAAACCCGAAAGGGCGGTCCAGGCAAAAATTAGGGATAAAGCGTAATACTATGTCCCATTGGATCACATTGTATCCAGAATCCGGTATCAACATCAAGTTCAGACGGCATCGATCAATCAGCTTCATCTTCAACTAGGTCATCAAGTGATGAGACGCTCGGAGACATAAAGGCGATAGCAGAGTTGAAACCCAGTGGGATTATTCTTTACACACAACTGTTTTGTTTTCCCTTTTTCACAAATTGTATAAACCTTGTTGTTCGGCGGTGTTCTCTTACTAGGACGTCAGCCTCTTGTACATAAAACGCCTATTTACAGGAAATTCAAAATCAATATAAATTCACTTTTCAGACAAATTGCCAATTGTTTTTCCTTTTTTCTGTTTTGTTTTGCGAAGAACATCCAAGGTTCAATTTGTGATATATGCATTTGACAATAGTTGCTAACTCATAAATATTTGCATACGAAACAAAGGATTAATTACAGGTAACATTAGAGACAGGGGCAATAATGAGTTGTCTAAGCGATCTAATTGCTCTGTCCACCAAGGTATCAAGGTAGGTTCAGCTGAAGAACACAACCAGTATATCTTAACCCCCCAGAGAGTGAGCCAGCAAGTCAGTACAATCTCCCCAAGCAAAGCTATTATCAGCCTTAAGGAAGTTGCGTACCCCCACAGATCTCAACATTCCCCAGCACGATATACAGATATTCTTAAACAAGCATCCCCGGCAGTCTTGACCTAAAGATTGTTCCCCGGCGGTATATCAAACATTCAATGGAGTCACTTCCCCAATATAGTTCAAAATTTCCCCAGGAGAGTCCAATCCAGTTTCCCCAGGAAAGTTGGAATCCATATCCCCAGCAGGAAGCTTATCCCCAGTAGTTTCTGGAAGCTTCTCCCCTACAGAGCACGAACGCGTCTCTCGGCTCTATTCAAAGGTTATTTCCCTATCAGGATATAACTGGGTTATCCTCAGCCAAAAGCCACGGAAAGATCGTCCTCAGCGAAGTCTCCTTATCCCCAGCGGAGTCTATTAACACTTCCAACATATTAATGGTATCCCCAGCAAAGTTACCATCAACATCCCAGCAAAGTACCTCTCTCCCCACAGAGTATTGCTCCCCAGCAAGATCGCTAGAGTAATTTTCTCCCCGCAGAGTAATCCATTCGCCAAGCTTATTCCCCAACGGATTTATCCTCTTCTACCAGTATTCTTGCAACTATCTTCCCCAGCGGAAACAACAAAGCACTATTCTCCAACATCATCCCAGGATGTGACTTCCCGGCACCCGTCAAGGATTTACTTTCCTAGACAAAAACATACATTCATAAACATCGCATGCACATACGCATCATATCTTACAATCTCACTTATGTTGAGAACATCATTGCTTGATCCATATCATGCATTACATATGACTGACCTTTACCTTTCAGGAAAGATCCAGTTAAGTTCTCAGCTATATTCCAAGACCTTGTCCGGTTCAGTTAAATCAACTCTTAAAGATTTTTCTGATTCTTATCCAGTCAAAGTCCTTCTCTGGTTCAGTCAGATCGACCCTAAGATCTCCCTGATTCTTATCCAGTTGAAGATATTCCAAGACCTTGTCCGGTTCAGTTAAATCGATTCCTAAAGATTTTCCTGATTCTTATCCCGTCAAAGGCCTTCTCTAGTTCAGTCAGATCGACCCTAAGATCTCCCTGATTCTTATCCAGTTGAAGATATTCCAAGACCTTGCCCGGTTCAGTTAAATCGACCCTAAGATTTTCCTGATTCTTATCCAGTCAAAGGCCTTCTCTGGTTCAGTCAGATCGACCCTAAGATCTCCCTGATTCTTATCCCAGTAGAAGACATCCAAGATTCTCTCAGCGTTCCTGTTGAGGTAGTAATCGTCCAAGGTTCTCTTGGCGTCCCTGTTGAGGTAGTAATCGCCCCAAGATTCTCTCAGCGTTCCTGTTGAGGTAGTAATCGTCCAAGGTTCTCTCAGCGTTCCTGTTGAGGTAGTAATCGCCCCAAGATTCTCTCAGCGTTCCTGTTGAGGTTGTAATCGCCCCAAGATTCTCTCAGCGTTCCTGTTGAGGTAGTAATCGTCCAAGGTTCTCTCAGCGTTCCTGTTGAGGTAGTAATCGTCCAAGGTTCTCTCACCGTCCCGTTGAGGTAGTAACCATCCCTGATCCATTCATCACCTTTTGAAGCTCCAGACTCGATTCCTGTATCTCGCCAGGGCACGTCTGAGGAGGTTCAAAAATTTGATACCTGTATCCAGCCAGAATGCATCTACATAAAGAGTTTGAAGACCAGCTCCTGTAACAGGTCAGGCAATCCTCTTTCATTTTCAGGTACGCAAGTTCTCGCTAAGGAACCTCTTACGCGATCAACACCTAGATGGCATCTATAGCCCATCCACATACTAACAGTCTCCAAATGGCATCTATAAGCCCATTCCCGACAAGACCCCGTCACCACACCAGATGGCATCTATAAGCCCATCCCCCTATCCAGCATCTCTCCAAATGGCATCTGTAAGCCCATTCCCTGCATCATATTGCTGATACTCTACTATGTGAGTGCAAATTTCTGGGCACTCTAGTGTTCAATCATCTTCCACCTTCAGATTACGAAAGGCACGTCAGCCAATCTACATCCTTAGGTTTAAGAAGATTGAACAGGGGCAATTGTTGTACCCCAAAATTTTCCCTCCCATATTCTTCAAGATTTGCAAAGAGCATGCTTCAAAATCTCCCAAGGGTTGCACAGTCCAATGGCCTCCTAACAGTCAAAAATTAGGGTTTTGGTTCTGGCAAAGAAATTGAAGTTTCCAAGGGTCCAATCAACTCCCACATGCCCATAAACATTGTCAAGCATCCTTATGCAAAATTTCAAGACTCACAGCACAAAATTGCACAGTCAAAAACCCTAATTGCTCAACAGTCAACTGCAGGGGCAAAATGGTCATTTGACAGTCAAAGGTCCAAATTTTTGGTCAACATCTTATTTTGAAGCCACAAACATCATTTGATCAATTCTTGATCATGATTCTCAAGGCATGGCTCAAAAAGTCTCAAGATGCAAAAGTTTCCATATTTGGACAGTTGAAAAAGTCAACTGCAAATTAACCAAGGCATAACTTCCACATGGTTTATCAGAAAAATTCCATCCAAATCTCATTTTGAAGAGAATGACATTTCCTACAACTCCTCTGAAAATTCTGGCTGCAGATACTCAATGTCACGTCCAATGTTATGACACCGTATCTGACTTACTATATGATAGTAAATACAAAAGCAGTAAATAACACAGTCAATTGTTTACCCAGTTCAGTGTGCAACAACACCTACTCTGGGGGCTACCAAGCCAGGGAGAGAATCCACTATAAGAGATGTTAATTCGGGAATAAACCAACCAGTTTATCTCCTTCACTTAAGACCTACCCAATGCAATTCTAATCTAAGTACAACTTAAACCTGAGTTCCTACTCACTCCCCCTCAATCACAGCAGTGATACATAAACCAATTTGACTTAAGAATTGATGAAGACACTCTTCAAAACACACACTTGATTAAGCTTCACAGCTTTTTAATCAAGTAACACAATCACTCGTGCTTCACAGCTTTGAGTGATGTACACAACTAACTTGACTCTGCTTCACAGCTTTAGTCAAGTAACATTCAAACACTCTTGCTTCAAAGCTTTGAGTGCTACACAACCCTTACAATTGAAACCTATTCCAAGGCACTTATCACAATGATAATTGCTTGGAGTACAATAAACAAATCTATACAGATTACAAAATTGATCTTCTAATCAATCAGCAGGGATATCTTGAAAAACTGCAGCTCTGTTGAATATATAGCAGCTGTAACTTCAGTTAGGGTTTCCAAAAACCTAGGGTTGATTCCGTTTGACCTAAAGACCAGGTCACAGTACTTTATTGATCAGGTTAGGATTGAGCTAGGTTACTCCTCAGAAAACGCAGGATTCTGTTCAGAAAGGACTGAGTTATTTCCTGAAAAAACTCAGACTTATCCAATCCTGCAATCCTGTTAGTTCAGAACAGGATGTCATAACATCTGTTATGACATCTGAGAAAACCTGTCTACTGATTTAGCAAAATGTGATCATTTTGCAAACATGCTCAGATACACACTTATAAACATCAGTATTTGAATTACAATATTTTTCTGCACATGTACCTATTGAGTTAGTACAACCTGAACTAGAATGTTATGACATCAGTCATGACATTCACACATACACTTGGGATTTACCAAAAATGCAAGCCAATACCTAAACACCTACAAACTCCCCCTTTGGCAGATTTTTGGCTAAAGACCCTAAACAATCAGAGATAGATAGCAGCAGAAATAAGTGACAGCAGAAAAATATAGAACACAGAATGTCAAGTACTAATTAAGCAAGTACCAAAATATTCTCCCCCTCTTTAGCCATAAATGGGCCAAAGATACATGTTCATAAAATTACACAGTTATCCAAAACAAAATAATAAGAGCAGCAACACACTTCCAAACTCCACCAGAAATCAGCAACCATCCTTCAAGCACTGTCATCAGATCCAGAGGATTCAGGCTTCTTTCTTTTCTTGTGAGCAATGTCAGCATTCTTCTCTTTGTTTGATGTCTCAACATTCTTAGAGACATCTGGATTTGTTTCAGCATTTGATCTATCTTGGTTCAGAGGAACAGAAATGCCAGGAACTAAGTGGTTTTCGTTCAGAATTCTTGAAACAATTTTTGCTATTGCTTGATTAACATAGGCTGTCCCTTCCCTATTTGCAATTTCAGGGGGAACTGAAGAGGAAGGATGAGATGGATTACCTGCATGTCTTGTTCTCAACTCTTTGTCCTTGGTGGGGTTAGTTTTATGAGAACAGATCTCCAGAACGTCAGAGTCCAGACAGGAAGAGATTGTCCCAGAATTTTGATCAGAGGAAGAGGTTGAGATGGTCGTCTTGGATGATGATGGCGTTTGAGACATTTTGTCAGTTTTGAAGGACCAACAGCAAATGAGAAGAAATTTCTGATTGAGAGACTGAGTTTTGATGAGGAGACGAGAGAGGAAGGAAGCAAAGGAGTGCCTATTCAACTTCTTAAAAGAATTGTAGGAAATGAGAAAATACAATTTTAAACCAATCAGAACAGGCATAAGTCCTTTGGTCTTTGTTTTAAGCAAAATTAATTGCTACAATTCCTCATGTTGGCAAATACCCAGCTTACCCCTTAAGTTTTCAAATTGGTTTGCATCCAAAGCCTTGGTAAAAATGTCAGCCAGCTGTAGCTCAGTGGCAACATGTTCCAATTTGATTGTCTTCTCTTCTACAAGGTCTCTAATAAAGTGATGTCGTATGTCAATATGTTTGGTCCTGCTATGCTGAATGGGATTCTTGGATATGTTGATTGTACTCAGATTGTCACAGTACAATGTCATAACATCTTGTGTGACATTATACTCAGTGAGCATCTGTTTCATCCATATCATTTGAGAGCAGCTACTACCAGCTGCAATATATTCAGCTTCAGCAGTGGAAAGAGACACACAATTCTGTTTCTTGCTGAACCAGGAAACCAGATTACTTCCCAAAAAGAAACATCCTCCAGAGGTGCTTTTTCTATCATCAGCACTACCAGCCCAATCAGCATCACAGTAACCAGTCAGAGTCGGTTCACAGCCATGAGTATACAACAATCCATAGTTGTAAGTACCACTTACATACTTCAAAATTCTCTTCACTTGATTGATATGACTGACTTTGGGATCAGCTTGGTATCTAGCACAAACTCCAACTACAAAGGCAATATCAGGTCTGCTGGCAGTTAAGTACAACAAGCTTCCTATCATGCTTCTGTATAGACTTTGATCCACCTTAACCCCACTTGAATCTTTGGAGAGCTTTAGATGAGTAGGAGCAGGAGTCCTTTTGTGACTTGCATTCTCCATACCAAACTTCTTTACAATATTCTTAGCATACTTGCTTTGAGATAAGAAGATTGAGTCCTCCATCTGTGAGACTTGTAGTCCAAGAAAATAAGTTAGTTCTCCCATGAGACTCATTTCAAATTCAGCCTGCATCTGGTCAGCAAAGTGTTTAACCATATGTTCTGACATTCCGCCAAACACTATGTCATCAACATATATTTGGGCAACCATCAACTTCCCTCCTTCAGTTTTGACAAATAGAGTTTTGTCCAAGCCTCCTTTTCTGTAGCCTTTGTCTGAGAGAAACTTTATTAACCTGTCATACCATGCTCTAGGAGCTTGTTTCATCCCATATAGAGCTTTTCTCAATTTGTAGACATGATCAGGATGGGTTGGATCCACAAAACCTTTAGGTTGTTCCACATAAGCTTCCTCATTTAAGCACCCATTTAGAAAGGCACTTTTCACATCCATCTGAAATAACTTGAACTTCAGAAGACAAGCAATTGACAACAAGAGTCTGATTGATTCCAACCTGGCTACAGGTGCAAAGGTTTCATCAAAGTCAACCCCTTCAACCTGGGTGTATCCTTGAGCAACAAGTCTTGCCTTATTTCTGGTGACAACTCCTTCAGCATCTGACTTGTTCTTGAATATCCATTTTGTCCCAATGATGTTAGTTCCTTCAGGTCTAGGAACCAGTTCCCAAACTTCATGTTGCTTGAATTGGTTCAGTTCATCTTGCATTGCACCAATCCAATATTCATCAGTTAAGGCTTCCTTGACATTTCTTGGTTCCATTTTGGACACAAAACAAGAATTTGAGATGATTTCTCTAGATCTTGTGATGACTCCACTATTGGGATCTCCTATGATGAGCTCTTTTGGATGATCCTTCTGAATTCTGATGGAAGGAGTCTTGCTAGCTTCCTTTGATTCAGATTCTGTTGTGGTGGAGTTGGGTAGATCATCCTGTTGGGTTGAAGTCTCAAAGAATGTCTCAACAGTACAAGGAACATCTATTTCTTCATGATAGTCATCAATTATAACATTTATTGATTCCATCATGGTTTTGGTTCTGGAGTTGAATACTCTATAAGCTCTGCTGTTTGAGGAGTATCCTAGAAATATGCCTTCATCACTTTTGGAGTCCAGTTTTCTTCTCTGTTCACGATCAGATAGGATATAGCATTTGCTGCCAAACACATGGAAGTACTTCATAGTTGGTTTTCTTCCTTTCCAGAGTTCATATATGGTGGATGAGGTTCCCTTTCTCAAGGTGACCCTGTTATGAACATAGCAAGCTGTATTCATAGCTTCAGCCCAAAAATACATAGGAAGTCTTTTGGCATGTAACATTGCTCTGGCAGATTCTTGTATGGTCCTGTTTTTTCTTTCCACAACTCCATTTTGATGAGGCGTTATGGGAGAAGAAAACTCATGACTGATTCCTTCTGAAGCACAGAAGTCATCAAACTTGCTGTTTTCAAATTCCTTGCCATGATCACTTCTGATTCTGACAATACATCCTTGCTTCTCTCTTTGAATTCTCTTGCACAGTTCTCTAAAAACTTCAAATGCATCTGATTTTTCCCTAATGAAATTAATCCAGGTGAATCTGGAAAAATCATCCACAACCACATAGGCATATCTTTTACCACCAAGGCTCTCTACTTGCATTGGTCCCATCAGATCCATATGGAGGAGTTCTAGAACCTTAGAGGTGGTCAGATGTCTTGACTTTGGAAGTGACATCCTAGTCTGCTTACCCACCTGACATTCACCACAAACTCTTCCTTCATCAATTTGCAGTTTTGGAATCCCTCTGACTGCCTCCAAGGAGATAATCCTCTTCATACCCCTTAGGTGAAGATGGCCAAGTTTTTGGTGCCACAGTTTCACCTCTTTTTCTTCTTTTGCAATGGAACACACAGATGAGAAATTGGTGTTCTCAGCCTCCCACAAGTAACAGTTGTCTTTGGATCTGACTCCTTTCATTACTATCTCTTGTTTGTCATTGATTACAAGGCATTCAGATTTTGAGAAATTGACCTTGAATCCTAGATCACACAGTTGACTGATACTAATGAGATTAGCGGTCAGTCCTTTCACCAGCAGTACTTCATTTAGACTTGGAACTCCAGGGCAGTCCAAATCACCAACTCCTTTGATTTCACCTTTAGCCCCATCTCCAAAGGTCACAAAACTGGTGGTGTGAGGCTTAACATTATTGAGGAGGTTCTTGATTCCAGTCATATGTCTGGAACATCCACTGTCAAAGTACCAGTCTTCCTTTGCAGAGACCCTCAGGGAAGTGTGAGCTATCAATGCAGTAGCCTTTTTCTTCCATTGAGGAGCATGTGGTACCTTTTTAGACTTAGGTTTGACACATGAGTTCTGATTAGGGTATCCATGTAATCTGAAGCAGAAGCGCTTTATGTGGCCATATCTACCACAATGATGGCATTTCCATCTTTGGTACCTTTTCCTCATATGTTTCTGTTCCTGATGTCGAGAGTTGTGTTGAGACATCTGTTTTGACATTTGCCTACCAGAACCAGATTTCGTTGCTTTCATAAATCCTAGACCAGATTTATTTCCCACATTTTGTCCAATCTGTAGGATCTCTTCCAATTTGTCAGTTCCATTTGTCAACATCTTGACAGATTTGGTCATTTGATTCAGTTGTGAGTTCAGCAATTGAACTTCTCCTTCTAGATGACTTATAGTTTCAAGGTTTGCCCGTTTTTCAGCCTCCATCTTTATGATGAGTTTTGATTGTTTCTCATTCTGCACACAGACTTCAGTACTTCTGATACACAATTCCTTGTACGTTTCGGCCAGTTCTTCAAAAGTCACCTCTTCATCACTGATGTCACTTTCAGAGGTACAGACACCAGTTAAAGCAGTAACTCGTTTGGCAGTTTCTTCTTCAGAATTACTTTCTGAATCACAGTCAGACCAAGTAACTGTCATTCCTTTTTGTTTCTTAAGAAAGGTAGGACATTCAGCTCGAATATGCCCATATCCTTCACAACCATGGCATTGAATTCCTCTGCCTTGAACTCCCTTCTCATCTGACGTTGGTCTTCTGCTGGAACTGTCAATGTTAGAGGAAATGTTATGAACATTAGACCTTGACTTTGGATCTATTCTTTTGATGAGTTTGTTGAACTGTCTTCCGAGCATGGCTATAGCTTCTGAAATGTTTTCTTCAACATCAGTGTTGGACATAAGTGCTATGCTCTTGTTTTTTTTACATCATCATTAGTGATTCCCATCTCAAAAGTCTGAAGAGACCCAATAAGTTCATCCACTTTCAACTTGCTAATGTCCTGGGCTTCCTCTATGGCAGTCACCTTCATTGCAAATCTTTTAGGCAAGGATCTGAGAATCTTCCTCACCAGTTTTTCTTCTGACATTTTTTCTCCCAGTGCTCCTGAGGTGTTGGCAATCTCCAAGATGTTCATGTGAAACTCATGAATGGTTTCATCTTCCATCATTTTTAGATTCTCAAACTTAGTGGTCAACATCTGAAGCCTTGACATTTTTACTTTGGAAGTTCCCTCATGAGTAGTTTTGAGAGTGTCCCAAACTTCCTTGGCCAGTTCATATTGATGAACTAATCTGAAAATGTTTCTATCAATTCCATTGAACAAGGCATTTAGAGCTTTGGAATTTCCCAGGGCTAGCTCATCTTCTTCTTTACTCCAATCTTCCTCAGGCTTCAGACTGATTGTCCCATCTTCCTCAGTTATGGTGGGATGAATCCATCCTTTGTCAGCAGCTCTCCAAGCCTTTTTGTCCAGAGATTTTAGGAAGGCAATCATACGAGGTTTCCAGTAGTCATAATTAGTTCCATCCAGAATGGGTGGTCTATTTCCAAAAACTCCTTCTTTGTCCATAGTGCCAGAAAGTGATATCCCTAGATCTCACCCAGTAATACAGGCAGGGTGCCTGCTCTGATGCCAATTGAAAATTCTGGCTGCAGATACTCAATGTCACGTCCAATGTTATGACACCGTATCTGACTTACTATATGACAGTAAATACAAAAGCAGTAAATAACACAGTCAATTGTTTACCCAGTTCAGTGTGCAACAACACCTACTCTGGGGGCTACCAAGCCAGGGAGAGAATCCACTATAAGAGATGTTAATTCGGGAATAAACCAACCAGTTTATCTCCTTCACTTAAGACCTACCAATGCAATTCTAATCTAAGTACAACTTAAACCTGAGTTCCTACTCACTCCCCCTCAATCACAGCAGTGATACATAAACCAATTTGACTTAAGAATTGATGAAGACACTCTTCAAAACACACACTTGATTAAGCTTCACAGCTTTTTAATCAAGTAACACAATCACTCGTGCTTCACAGCTTTGAGTGATGTACACAACTAACTTGACTCTGCTTCACAGCTTTAGTCAAGTAACATTCAAACACTCTTGCTTCAAAGCTTTGAGTGCTACACAACCCTTACAATTGAAACCTATTCCAAGGCACTTATCACAATGATAATTGCTTGGAGTACAATAAACAAATCTATACAGATTACAAAATTGATCTTCTAATCAATCAGCAGGGATATCTTGAAAAACCGCAGCTCTGTTGAATATATAGCAGCTGTAACTTCAGTTAGGGTTTCCAAAAACCTAGGGTTGATTCCGTTTGACCTAAAGACCAGGTCACAGTACTTTATTGATCAGGTTAGGATTGAGCTAGGTTACTCCTCAGAAAACGCATGATTCTGTTCAGAAAGGACTGAGTTATTTCCTGAAAAAACTCAGACTTATCCAATCCTGCAATCCTGTTAGTTCAGAACAGGATGTCATAACATCTGTTATGACATCTGAGAAAACCTGTCTACTGATTTAGCAAAATGTGATCATTTTGCAAACATGCTCAGATACACACTTATAAACATCAGTATTTGAATTACAATATTTTTCTGCACATGTACCTATTGAGTTAGTACAACCTGAACTAGAATGTTATGACATCAGTCATGACATTCACACATACACTTGGGATTTACCAAAAATGCAAGCCAATACCTAAACACCTACATCCTCTTCACACTTCAAGTCCAAGAAATGCTCTCACAAAAATTTATCAATCTCAACATTATAGGTCATTTTCAAAAGTCAACAAAAAGGGACTTTAAGTCAAAGACCATAACTTGAGATTGGTAAATCAAAATGACATCGGACCAAAGGCATTGGTTAGGGGACTTCAAGACCTTCCCAAAATGTCCAAGAACATGATCAAAGCTTAAAAATTGAGCAAGATATGGATTGTGGAAGTTGGGAAATTTTTGGGAATTTTGAAAAGTCAACTTTGCTTCAAATGCCTCAAAATTGTTAATGGGCCTCAATTTCTTCCAAGAATCATCACCCAAAAGCTATGCACGACCCATTGACTTTAAAGGGAGTTATTTTATCATTTTTTATTAATTATTTGAATTATCATTATTATTAGTTCATTTAATTAAAATAAAATATGACAAAAATAGAAAATCATGTTTTCCAATCCTTTTTTGCAGCATATTCTCTCCATAAAGCCTAAATATTTCGTGCATACTTAAAAAGGGAAGAATTGGCAATGATTGGTATCAAAAAGGAATGAAAAAGATTGGAAAAGATTCATGGAAGATCACAAATTCAAAAGCATTGATTCCATGGATTTTGGACTTGTTTTTTTACCCTAATTCACTCCACATATAAACAGAAACACAACCCTAATCTTGAGAACTGAGAAGCTGCGCTCAGAATCAAAAACAAACTTTGCATTTTTCACCAAAAATTTCAAAACTGATTTCATAGCTAGGTTGGGTTTCAAAGCAAAAGAACGATCCCACAAGCTTGCCAAGGTTACCAGGGATCTATTCCAATCAAAACCACAGCCTCTAACCTCAAGAATCGGTAGAATGAAGCCGCCCCGTTCTTGATATTTTTCATATTCGTGTTTTGATTTATACACATTATCCATGCATTTTTCTTGTTGATTTGTACTAACATGACTGCTCTGAAGCTAATGGTACCGCCCAATTGAAGAATGGCCTCCTGTACCATAATCCACCATGAACGCACGTTAGGGTTTCAGAAACCTTGATTTAGGGTTTTTCATATAAAGGAAAATTGGACCATCAAATTACTACAGCCAAATTCGTCAGAACAAGACGAATCAGTTGATCACATCGCGCTCAATTTATATTACGTGATGCTCTATTCGCTATTTTTGTAGATATCATTTAGTGGGGGTTTAAAACCCCGCTATCTAATGTGTTTTGTTACAGGAAAACGAAGAAGAAGATTAGGTGTCCTCACGTGATAGGGCCATTCATAATTCTGGCGCGTCTTTTGTTGTGTACCACTAATTATTGTTTTACGTTATGTTGTTTATTTTGCATTGTATATTCCAAACGCGCTTAATGGTGTAGTGGTTGAAAGCAATAGTGGTGAACGTTGGGACCTGGGTTCGATTCCCAGGTCCCCCTATATATTTCATGCTTTTTCAATTAACATGCTTCTGTGCAGCGTACCATCCAAGGACTATCATGCAACCTCGCTTCTCAACTTGCCACGCGCCCAGGAAGTCCAATCTAATGGCTATCAACAAGCGACTACCATGTACGTTAGTCAGCTATCCCACATAAGCGTTGGAAAAGTCAACGTGGCCAACATCCTGATGGGCCAAAACTCCTCTAATCACACCTCCAATTGGGCCAACTCACCCCCTCCGGTTTGCATATGTATATTTTTATTTCTTGTTTTAATTCTTTCTTTATTCTTTTGTTGGCTTTATTATTTTAATTAATTTACCAAAAAATAATTCTTTATAACATAAAAAAAACCAGAAAATCATAAAACAATGAAAAAATATGCTTTGTTAATATTAATTAATATTATTTTGTAAATAAATTTTGTTAACTAATTTAGTTTTAATTTTAGGTTTAATTTCCATGTTTTTTTTAATAAACTAAAAAAATGTAGAAATTAGGGTTTTAATACTTTTATTCTTTTTCTTTTCTTTTACCATTATTAAGTATTAATTATTTTGTAAATAAATATGCCATGTAAATAATTAATGTAAATTAGGTCAAACTTGAATTTATTTCTTTAACAATTAAAAATGCTTAGAATTAGGGTTTTAATTCCATTTAATTTTCTATAATTTCATAAATAACAAAAAAACATAAAAAATAAGTCCTTTCCTTTATTTAATTTAATTAATTTAATAATTTCAATTTAATTTCCTCAAAGGGTCGAACGCCCTCGCACCTTCGAATATAATTTTCTCTTCGCGCGTTTATTTTATTTTTCTTTGTGAAATTTATGTACTTGCCCCAAAGCCTTGTAATAGATTAATTAGATATTTACTTTCTGCATTTTTTTTATTCAAATCGGGTCTTGGTTTAATTTGGCGATGTAGACCCGCGCCTTTGTAATAGCGTAGGACTTTTATCTTCCCTCACCTTTTAACTGTTAATAACCACATGAAAGAATGAATGCCAAAAATAAAAACAAAGCGTAGATCACCAATGCATGACAAGATAAACATAATTGAAAATGACACACAATTCACACACCACCCCTAGGGTACGCCTCACTGTTGCCTTGCCCCTCGAAACGTGGTCGTCGAGTAGAGGACGTTTTAGTAAGTCCTCATGTCCATGAACATGGCATGGGGGTAGCTTCTAAGGTGTCTTCCTATTGCTCTGGTGACCACAATGTCCCGAACCCTCGAATTGACCCGAACACCTCCAACGGTGGTGCTACCTACCTCTCAATGGTGGGATGGCACTACTTTAAGGACATTTACACAGACTAATTCCTTAGGGTAGGTAGATGACTCGTAGATACTTGCTCTAATTCAAAACAAATCAAACTTCTTTTCACACCGACACTTTGCAAAAAGATTTCAAAAACAATTTTTCAAACACTCTTGAGGACTGATACAAGAGTCAAACTGAAATTTTAAACGAAACTTTTTTTAAACCCACAGTTGAAAAGCAAACAAACAATTTTGAAAACACAAATGAGCAAGTATCTAAGAGCCCATGGATAACCATGGATAGAAAGGGTGCTAACACCTTCCCTTTCTATAAATCTACCTCCCGAACCGAGAACCAATCTCAGTAAGGAATTTTTCTGTGCTTTTGTCCTTTCCATTTGGAGAAAATAAAAGACGGTGGCGACTCTTGCTTCCGCGACATTTCGCGAACCAGCGTTAAACAGTCAGTTCCAGATCCACCGATCACACCCTCTGGTACGTTGCACTAGCGTTCTTCAACCCGAAGGGCATCACTCTCTAACAGAATGTTCCCCAGGATGTGATAAACGTTGTTTTTTCCATGTCCTCAAGACCCATTCTGATTTGATTATATCCGGAAAATTCACCCATCAACGAGAATACTTTGAGTTTTGTTGTACTGTGAACCAACATATCAATATGTGGCAATGGAAAGTCATCTTTTGGACTAGCTTTGTTTAAATCTCTATAATCCACGCACATGCGAACTTTTCTGTCTTTCTTTGGTACTGGGACAATATTGGCAATCCACTAAGGGTACACTGATGTCACAAGAAAACCGGCATTAATCTGCTTTAAAACTTCTTCTTTAAATTTTACTATCATATTAGGGTGAGTTCTTCACAGTTTCTGCTTGATTGGCAAACATTCTGGCTTTAGCGAAAAATGATGTCCCACAATATCAATATCCAACCCCGACATGTCTTGGTAAGACCAATAAAAGATATCCACGTACTCTTTCAACAATTCAATCAACCTGCTCTTCATGTCGGGATGAAGCAATGCTCCAATCCTGACTTCTTTTGGATCTTTCTCTAAACCCAAATTAATCGTCTCCAACGGCTATTTATATGGTTGAATGACACTTTCTTCGCACTTAAGAAACCTTGAATCCTCTTCTGGGATTTCATCATATTCCTCTTCTTAGGCCACATACGCAGGATATTCAAAGTTGGGAGAGGGTGCAGGGTCATTGTACTCAGCGGGTTTTTTAATTAATCTGCAAATATGATTTATGATTGCTTTTAGAAACTGACACATATAGCAAGTGATTATGTAGATTTATTTACAATTATTATTTATTTTGATTTGATTTTTTTTATTACCATTTTCCAAGAAGAAGCAGGAAATAAAGACACAATTTAGGAATCAAAGACAACTTTTATTAATTATTTTAAAGATCAAGCAACAAATATGCCCATACAAGATCAATACTTTCACCTTGGGCAGAGTGAAAGATTTTTGAAAAGATTAACAAAAAAACAAATTACTTTGAAATATGAATGCTGGAGTGAATGTCAATAGTGATCCAATTTTGGACTCTGACTCCATGCTTCATGTAGTTTGGCATCTCATGCTCTGCTTCACCTTCTAGAATAGCATTGATCCTAGAAACAGTTGGATAAAGGTAACCTCCACTGTGAAAGATGTTTTGATATTTGCCCAAAGCAGTCTTTGGCTTCATAACCTCACCTTTATTACTCTTCACGGAGAATCCCAAGCCAGGTCTATTCTTATTCACAAGTGGATCAACAATCTTCCCCCATACCTTACTAGGGCCATTACGCACTACATGTTGAGCATCCTTAAACGAAGCTATAAAATTATCATTTTCCCTTTCATTATCAATGGATAATGCTTGGAACTGAGTTCCAACAGTAACTTCATTCTCTTCCACAACACTGAAAGAGGATAAATGAGATATTACCTAAGCATGTTCTCCATTTATGATTACCACCTTTCCTTCACGAACAAACTTCAGATTCTGGTGCAAAGTTGAAGTAACAGCCCCTGCCTCATGGATCCATAGTCGCCCCAGTAAACAGCTATAAGTGGGAACAATATCCATAACCTGGAAAGTAATCTGAAAAAGGTGCGGGCCTATGTGAATAGGAAAATCTCCTTCCCCGGTGACAGACTTCCTCGATCCATCAAAAACTTTCACAATTATGCCATTCAGGCCCATGGGAGTTCCTTGGTACTTCATCTTCATGAGTGTGCTCCTCGGTATGACATTTAAAGCGGACCATTAATCAATCAGCATGTTGGACAACGAGTCCTTCTTACAATTCATGGAGATATGGAGAGCTAGGTTGTGATTCCTTCCTTCATCGGGCAATTCGTCATCACAGAAACTCAGGTTATTACAGGATATGATATTCCCTACAACATTACTGAATTGGTCCACAGGCATATTGCTTTCCACAAAAGCTTGATCCAACACTCTTATCAAAGATTCCCTGTGGGAAGAAGAGTTCATTAGCAAGGCTAGAATAGATATATTTGATGGAGTCTGCAAAAATTGATCTATGATCCTGTAGTCACTCATCTTGATAATCTTCAATATATCATCCACATCTTTTTCCAAAGAAGCACCGTTAGGTTCCCCCACTACTTTCTTAGGTTCAGTACTTTAAACAACCTTTTTATCAGCATTAACATTCCATCGAATGACAGGTGTGAAAACACCGCCACTGCGGGTTACTCGGTTGGCTTCAGCAATATTCTTGACATCAGACAAAGGTTGGATGGGAATTTACACACCATCCAAGATTGTTGCATTGTATTTGTACGGTACGGCCTTGTCTGATTCATAAGGAACAGAACCTGGAAAGAAAATAACCACTGGAGCAACAATTGGCTTGGTACTCAATTTCTATAGGGGAGGGAACACCAAAACCAGGCACAATAACATTCACCCCTTCTTCAGAATACTTAGACATCACAAGATCATTGTTGGAGAACATATCTTCATCTGAGGAAAAGAATTCATCTGTAAAAACATACTCATCATCTGACACAGCCTCGGCCGAGCAATCTTCAATCATATTAATTCCATTATAATCGTCTCTATTTCCTGAAACTTTGATAGTACCATTGTCTAATAACAACTGAACACCCCTTCTCACAATGGAACAACCACGAGAATCTCTGCAGCAAATCTGGCAAGACCCATAATGGTGCTTTTCTTGACCATCCATGTGGCAGAATGTAGCGTGTAACTGCACCAAATCATCATTCATATGATTCACGTCCAAAATTTGGAATTCATCAGGAGATCCAAAGACCATATTCACATCTTTTTCGTGCTCTGCCCTTGGCCTAATTATATGAATGAGGCCTTCATCCATCATTTCTTGAAGATCAGCTTTTATCTTATCATATCCCTGGATATCTGTACTGCAAATACCACAACTAGCATGGTCGTGCGTATAGTAGCTGAATTCACAGAGGTCAGCATGCACTTTTACCAAGTCTCCTTTAACCAGGTTGATATAAAAAATTTGGAAGTCCCCAGGACAACCAGCAACCATGTTTACAGCATTTTCTCTTCCATGCTTAGGAAAAAGATTATCTTTCACGTTAGGGCCAACATATTTAAAGGATAGGAGGCCAGATCTCACCATCTTTTGTACTTCAGATTTCAAAGGATAACAATTCTCGATGTTGTTCCCTAGAGCTCCTTGATGAAAAGTGCATCTCTGGTCTTCCATATAATACCAGGGTAGAGGTGAAGGTATAGTAGGGGGAGGTCTAGTTTAAACCAACTTCTTCTGAATCAAAGTCGGGAATAACTCTGCGTAACTCGTTGGAATAGAGTAAAAACCCTCTCTCCTCTGAATTTAACCTTGATTCCCCTGAGGAGATGGTCTTTGATAGGCAACAGTGGTTGGAGCTACATTGACAACTAGAGTCACATAAGCAACTTGTTGTTGGTACGGATGATGTCTTATAGGTGGCCTAATCTTCCTTTCCCTAATAACAACATTCATTTCATTTTCTTTCTTTCGAGAGAACCCGTATGATGACTTATTTTTCCCTTCATCTTTTGTCAAGCGCCCTTCTCTGGATGCTTTTTCTAAACGAACACCCATGCTCACCATTTCGGTGAAATCACTTGGCGCACTAGCGACCATCCTTTCATAATAATATGATCCAAGGGTTTTCAGGAAGACCTTGGTCACTTCTTGTTCTCCCATAGGTGGTACCACTTGGGCAGCTATCTCGTGCCAATGTTGTGCATATTCTTTGAACGACTCCTTGTCTCTCTGAGCCATTACCCTCAACTGGTCATGGTCGGGCGCCATGAACATATTGTACTTATACTGCTTGATGAAGGCTTCCCCTAGATCATTGAAAGTGCGGATAATTCTATTGTCCAGACTCATATACCACTTCAGAGCGGCACCAGTTAAACTATCTTGGAAGAAATGAATAAGCAAATGTTGATCATCAGTATAGGTAGACATTTTTCTGATATACATCACCAGGTGGTCACGAGGACAAGAATTGCCCTTGTACCTTTCAAATTCTGGCACTTTGAACTTTGTTGGCACCTTTACGTTAGGAACTAGGCAGAGTTCACTGACATTCTGTCCAAAATATTATTTTCCTCGAATGTCCTTCTCTTCCTTCTGCATCTCATTGAACTGGTCTTGAAAGTCATCCAACTAGTCATAGAAACCCATTCTTTCACTTCATGGTAGAACAGGACAAAAAACTTCATCATTAACAAATAGAATAGCATTCACCGAAGGAGTTGCAATATAATGGATCTCATTTCTAGCAGCAGGAGTAACGTGCACCACAAGAGGTGCAAGAGTAGCAGCAACTTAAGCAACTGGAGCAACTTGAGCATCGAGATTGTAACCTTCTGGAATGAAATTTTCTAGAATTCCCCACGGGTAACCTTGAGGCATACGATTATGTACAATAGTAACTCGAGTAACGGAAATGGGAATAGATGGTTCTTCAGAAGCAACAGTTGTTTGTTGTGGATGAGCAGAAGGAGGAACAAGTCATGGCTGATTCTGGGTAGCCACCAATGATTCCATCAAAGCAGTTAGATTGGCCATACCGACCTTCATAGCAGTAACCTCTTTGCATAGCTTGCAATTCTCTTGTTCAAGATTCTCCATTTTCTTCCTGGAATTATCCCGAGTATTATAGTGGTGAGACAACTTGTTGAACAAAGTCAGAGAAACATAGTAAGAGACCTGGTATGAACAGAAATGTAAGAAATGTGTGCAAGATGATGCATGATATGCAATGCGTATGATTTATTTATCGTTAATAATATTTCAAGGGACTTAAAGATTTATAGACACTTTGCAAATACTAGAGTACTAACACATTTTAAAATACTGAAAATCTCATTATAATAACTTCAAAATGGATTGCAACTTCTTAGTACAAGTTTCAATAATCCTAAGTACAAGAGAAGATATAATCTAAAATCCTAAGAAGGAAAAGTTGATGAAGATATCTCCACACACTGACGGTTTCCCGTGAGTCTTGCAATCTGAGCCTTCAACTGCTTCTTCTCTTTTACATATCTGTCAGCAACCTCTTTCCAATCACCAGAGTCAGGAAGTGAGTAACTAAGTCCTGATTAAGCTTTAGAGGAAAATAAATCCTCTTGCCTCTCCATCATCTCTACAGCACGACTCTCAAGAATCCCGATCAGGTCATCCTTCTCTTTCAAGTATGCTCGGTAGGACATCTCTAAAGTCTGAAACTTGTTCTTCCAAGCCTCCTTCTCCTACTGCATCCTAACTAGGGAAAGCTGAAGCTCTTCCACATCATCTAAAAGGGGAGGAGTGGTCTTCACAAACATATCAAGCATAGTTTCTTCACGGGAATATGGCATCTTCAATTGAACTTCCCTTGCCTGTACCCACCAGAGATAAGGCTCCAAAGAAATAAGTCCTCTAGGTCCTATGTCTTTTATACTCTTCCTATGAATATGGCACCAAGCCTTTTCAATTTCCTATTTCTCTTTCTTATGATCCTCTCCTTATTTGAAGAAGAAACCACTCAAATTAATACTATTTGGCTTATCTTTCACCGTATATCCAAGATGATGTCGTGCAAGAATGGGATTGTGGCTAATTCCTCCCTTTGTACCGAGAAGAGGTACATTGGGGAAACTACCACAACTATAAAAAATCTCCACATCATAGTAAGCCTGATGATACCAAATAATATCGGAATGAGTGAAGGCCATAATCTTTGAAGCCTGACGAGGTTCTTTCTTGATATCCTAAAAGGCATCAGACCGAGGTAAGTGAGAAATAAACCACTGAGACAACAAAGGCATGCAACAATAAATCATCCCTCCATGATAAGAATCCCAAAGATGAATGGATTGATAAGAATATCCTAATAATGTAGGCACTGGATTCTCAATAAAAAAGATCATAATGGCGTTAATATCCACAAATTTATCGATGCTAGGAAATAAGAACAACCCATAACCAAGTAGAGAAAAGATGGCCTCATAAGCAACCATACTCTTCATCCTAGAAAAGTAGAGAGATTTCTCCAATCAAAACTGAATGGGTAAGCCTCTTATTCCTCCTTCGGTAGTCATGTGGGCCTCAATCTCAGACTTCCCCAAATGAATCATAGCAGTAATATCTTGAGTCTTGGGCTCTCCCTCCAAACCGGTGAAAGGAACATGATCGGTAATAGGTAAACTCGGTAGGTAAGAATTCTCCTCTAATGTAGGAATCAACTGATAATTAGGGAAAGTGAAACATCAATACATCGGATCATAGAACTGGATCAAAGTTGAGAGAATACCCTCCTTCATCTTGAGCTTCATAAGATACACGATGGATCCATACTTCTTTCGAAAATCTGTAGAACTCTCGATCTCGGGAATCAGACTCATCAAATCATCTATCTTAGGATCCTTGAAATTGTACTTCTGAGTCTTTCTTTTTCCAGAATCCATGGTCAAAAGTACCTGAGATATTCTCAAAAAGTCAACTTTAAGTCCTCTTGAAACTAAATGTTTTAAAGGATGCTCATGGGTGCACGAATGCATGATGCAACAATCACACACAAGATCACAAACATGGGGGGTTCATGGGTTCGACTTCACGAGCATGGAGTCAAAGGTACTATACACAAGGTATGGACTAAAGTTTATCACCTGCCGAACAAGGTTCTAAGAGGTTCCTAGAGTCTACATCCTTCCTTCGGATATTACCAATGTCTCAATTGACTCGGTAATTAGTAATATTCTCAGGAAAAACTCGTCTGAGTGTAGTATCGCATGACAACCATTTCCAGATTACTCCGTTATAGTTTCCGCACTACACCTAAAAGGCTAAGATTGATTAAGGGTTCTACTGTTCTCAGTTTCAGTAGGCTCCCATGTCAAAAGCAGCACGTCTTCCCAATTACTCGGTAAAAGACACTACAGTTAAAGGGGCCTCCACTGAGTGGGGGATCTCATGCCTCATTTTTTGGGATTACTCCCTCAAAGTTAACATGACTATACCACCCGTCCTATCTTAAGTTTTCCCCAGTCCGGGTATAGGACTTATGAGAAATCACCAAGCACCCTGAAAACCAGGAAAATCCAGACAAACATATATACAACATATAATATACAACAAATAATAGCACATACACAAATAAACAAAGATAGGCTCAACCCACTTAGGGATGGACCAACAATTGGTCGATCCCCAACAGAGTCATCATTTTTTCTGTTGCGGTAGAAATGTTGAGACTAAGCCATTGGATTGACTTGACTCACACAGATCAAATAAAAATCGCCACTGCGCTTTATTGTTTCCAACAAAATGGGAAAATACCAAATAACCCAAAAAGGAGAGGAAGATAATCTAAGTCCAGGGGTTGTTTATGCAAAGGGAAGGTATTAACACCCTAAACATCTACGGTACTCCACAGGAACCTCTTTATAAATTTGTGTATTTTGGCTATAAGTGTTATATACAAAAATAGATGGTGGAGATGAGAAAAGAAGTATTTTTTTAATTTTTGCACCTGTCGCAGTCGCGAACCTTTAGTGCCTATGTACCACCTTCCATGCAATAGGGGATTAGGTTACTCGAAGTTCACCTTTAAAAATTTTAAAACATAAGTGTGTTGGTTAATTTTAAGAGACGATACATCATCATCATATTTGAATGGAAGAACATACTTACTATCCATGATTATGAGAAAGGGGAATTTGCGTCATCTCAAAGTGGAGGATATAGCTTGGATTTTAAAATCAACAAAGCCTCGCTCAACACCTAAGTGGGAAATATCTCACTTCACTACATATCTTAGAAGTATAGTAGCTCGCATCACTACAAGGATTGACAAGAGTCTAATCTTTTGAGAAAAGTTTAAGTAAAAAGCCACAATGGCAAAATGGTTTGAATGAGATTGATTGACTTTTAGTCTTCTCACAAAAATGTCAAAGTATGATTAAGTTGTTTAAAATATGATTAGGAAAATATTTTTGAAAATGCATGGACCTAAGTCCAATTTTATTATGAAAGAGATTCAAGTTTAGCAAACAAGAATAGTTTGAAAAGGAGGGAGAAGATTTTTGAAATTAAAAAATATGGGAGGAGATGAAGGGACTATCCTAAAGCATAAGGTAAGAGCTAGAGAAAAGAACCGCCTAACTAACAAGGAGCCAACACTTGACCCAAAGAGTCAATATAGAATTCCCATCCTTTAGATCTAAATCGGGAAAGCAAAGATATTAAACCTCTTAAGAATATCATGCTTCAAATGCATTAAGTCTTCACAAAAATTGGGCAGAGTAATGGCTGTATATGGATAAATTCCCAATCATAGACAAAGCATATAATCAGAATAACCTGCACACAAAGAAAATTGACCCAATGTCTCAGGGTAAACCCCAAGAACTCCAGACAAAATAACAGTAGAAGTCACAAGGTCCCAAGGTAGGTCAAGATCTCTACTCCTAGGTCCAAAAAATCCATAACTCCATCATGCCAAGGATAGTAATAAAATAGTCCAAGCAACCTTAAAGTTTTTTATTGTTCAAGTTGATTATTAGGTATCTTCAAAAAGAAAATGAAAGCTCAAGTGAGCAAAATAAAAATGACATAAGGATAAATGCTCAAGTGAAAAAAGATGAAAATAGCATGAAATGAAAATGCTAAAATAAATGGTGTGTAAAAGTAAAGGCGTAAAGTAAAAGCATGAAATAAAAAGTCAATTGTTAATGGGTTAGAAATTAAGGTTAGTTGAATGACCATCTCGAAACTTACATTTGAAAACTCATTAGAAGATTTATAAAATCAAAGCCTCTCAACAACAAGTTTCATTTACTTTTTGTCAAGTATATCATTCATTTCAAATTCTCGAGGCGACAATAAAGGATCAACGATGTTTAAATGATTCACTTAGTCCAAAATTTATGAAGATTCATTAGAGGATTGATAAGACCAAAACCTCATAACAATGAACCTCAAGGTTATTGGATCCAAAGGTTTCAAATTAAACATATTTGGGCTTGCAAACATAGGTTTGGGCCACGAATGATCATTTCTCGAATTGGGACAAAATTTAGCGCTATGTTTCGCAATCGTAAGTGGACTTATATAAAAGTTGCACCTATTTTGAGACCGATAAATAGCAATCTATGTGCCATATGTTTGGAGAAATAATATGTAGATTATTCTCTAACAACATGTAGCACAAATGAGAAAGGGATAAGATGAAGAAGGAGGGAAAATATTTAAATAAAAGATTTTAATCAAACTATCATTAAAATCATCCATCCATTTTGGTGGAGTTAAACTAATTAAAATCACTCAAATAACTGAAAAAAAGATAAAAAATAATAGAAGTCAAAATAAAATTCTAGAAAAATTTTGGAATGTCAGAAATAGGGAAAATGATTTTTTATAAAAAAACTTAGAATTTGAAAATACGAAAAAGTATTTTTTTAAATTAGAAACAAATCAGAATAAAGGAAAAAATTATAAAAAATATCAAATCTGAAAATAAAATCATGAAAAAATAAAAATCAGAAAGAGAATATTTGAAAATATATTTGTGAATTTTTCATAATTTTTGAGTCAGAAATGAATTTTCTATAATTTTTTGAAGTTTAAATCAATTAAAATAAAAAAATCAGAAAATAAAATAACAAACCAAATAATATATGGATCATCTGATCATTGTCAAAACGCGTTAGTAAACAGATCCAATGGATCTTGCGCGTTGTGCATGTCATAGGCTTTATTGGATATCACACTTGATCATTTTTTTATTTAATAAAAACAACTTAAAATGTGGCACATTGAATGGAGTCTGAATCACTAAAGTAATCAGATCCAAGGGCTCCTAAGACACGCACATGGTAAAATAAACACACCACATCTATTTCAATAAAATTGTGTGGCCCGCCATCATTGGTTGAAGACGTGACATGTCATTGTCTTCAACCTCCAGCCACCCTAAAATGGAATTCCACAAACTGTAAAATTAGCAAACTAGACCAGTACCATTAGATTCGTCTTTTCAAAACGGTTCTAATGGTACCATCACGCCAAATTTATATAAACTGAGCAAGGCTTGAATTGAGAAAAAGCATAAATAATAGCGAGCACGAAATTATGGAATATCTCACTCAAATCTCAATGAAATTACAAATTGTCAAAAGCATGAGAATCAGAAGGATGAAGAGATTAGATTAGTCTTTTATTTGGATCGATTTGACCAAGAAATCTACCTGAACAAAGTAGAAAAAGTGGCTCTAAAAATGGACTTCTGTAGAACAATATAGGTCACAATTCTTGAAGGTAATAGTATGGTTAGCTTCAGAGAAGTTCAATGAAACTAACTGAATGGAGCTTTTAGTATTTTGGAGTGAGAATGAGAGAAATCAGAAATTCAAATTCAGAATTTGTGTGGGATCTGAACATGGGTCAATTGGCTATCAAAATCTTATGAAAATAGGTGAAATATGCATCTTATTTATAGAAGAGGATGAGGTAATGCTTATGTGTGCGAATGAGAGTGTAATTGAGTGAATTTGTGTGAACCTGGAGCATGAGAAATGTGTGACTTGTTTAGCATCAAAACTCAACCCAAACCTGCATTTCATGATGCTAAATGATTTTGGAAAGTTTCTAAACATTATTAGAAGCAAAAACGTGTATAAACTATGTGTTTAGAGGGCACAATATGGATTTCAAATTCTGACTTGGAAGGAAAATTCAGTTTCAAGGTACCATCTTTGAATCCATGGTGTTCACATCTCAAGGGGTCTTAGGGAATGATTCTTGAAGAATTTGGAAGATAAGGTCACAATATTTGCAATGTTCCAAGGATGAGATCATATGGATGTTTGAGCTAAAAGTTGTGATGAGTCAAAGTTGAGAAAAAGATGCTGACTATTTGTACTTAGAAAAATTCTAAGTTTTTCTTCAAAAGTGATCTATAATGTTTTGAATTTAAACAAGGCCTTCCTCCAAAATTGAGCTTTGATAATTGATGTTAGCTTGAAGTAAGCTTCCCAAAGATAATTGTGAAACTTGAATCACTCAAAAATACCAAGTATTAAAAAAGTTATGGCCTTGTAAAATTAGTGAAAATCCATGAGGTGACCTATAATCTTTTGAGTTCTTAGGGCATCTTAAACCTATTTTCAAGTCTTGCATATAAAAGAAGAGTTGAAGTTAACATTCTTAAGATCATTATGGAAAAACAATGGGCTCAAGAAGATAAAAATTGACCAATTTATGATCTTTTGAAGTCACATAAGGGAATTTGATGGCCTATCTAGAGGACTTGTAATCTTTCTTCATCATTAGGCATCTTCCACATAAAATTTTCTTGAAACTTTTGAAGTGATTTATTGATAACACTTCAGAGAGAATCATATCTTTGGAATCACACAAAAATCGCAAAAGATGAACAAGATATAACACTTAGAAGTTCAAAACCCTAGCTTCTAAAGCACAAAGATGACTTAGAAACCCCATTCAATTTTGACAAACTTTCTTGCACAATCACTTTTTCCATGTGAGTAGAAGTTGTTGTGGATGATAATAAGAAACCATAGCAATAATAACCACTTCCAAATATTAAGAATTGAAAAAGTTATACACTTGTGATCAAGGAATCAAGAACTTGTCCAATTAGGTCAAACTTCTTCAATCAACCCTTGTATCTTTTGACTTTATTAGACAAATTGAGGCATGATGAATCATATTAGACCTTGTCATAGTATTAATTTAAAGCATATTAAATGATGAAGCTTTAATCTCAATGAAGCTTTGTTGAAGAAGGCATGGAAATAAACTCATGAACCTATGAATCAACTTGATGAAATATGTTGTGCCCTCACCTATAGGATCATCAATTAGAGAACAAGTTCATTGTATTGGTTAGTTAAACTTTAATCAATACAAAACATATATGATCAAAATATATAAATCAAGGTATTTGGTGATCCCTCTGATGGGATCTGTAACGTATAGCCTAAATACAGTACTGCAAGTGCACAGCCTATCGAAGTAATATATAAGATTATCGAACCACAGAGACCAATTGTCAATCTATCAACTCTATTGCTAAGGTGCTTATCTAAGGTGAATAAGAATATTGATGTGAGTGCAGTGCAACAAAGTAAATGAGCGAGGTAAATAACAGTTTAAAAGACAGGTTGGAATGTAAATCATGTAATCAGATATTGGTCCGGTCATGCATAGATGAAACTACTTACGGGGAAGTATTTTCTATTGATAGCAAAGAATCAATTTAACGGGAACTTGTAGCTTTTGACTACTAAGAACCGAATTTACTCTTTGAATTAAATTCCTTTATTGTCACATATAAAGGGTGCCTTCCGCGTTAAAGAGGTAAACCTATTTTTAAGAAATTGATAGTTTTGACTTAACAGAAAAGTAATTTTACTTGGAAAGATTAACTTAGAGAGACTTTTGGTTTTTGACCAAGAGTCAGATTTCAAACCTACAAACGCGTCCGAAAATAGTTTCAAAATCGTTTTCTAAAAAGGTCAATGATTCCTATTTAACCAATCAACGGCTTTCGCTCTTTTCGTTTGGTTAAATAATAATCAAGTCGTATCATTAGTTTGGACGGCTTTCGATCTTACCCAATAAACATTTAAACATAATTGACTTAAGTTAAAAGCAAAACATCCCCAGAGTATTTTCACTAGCATGATAATTGGAACACGACCATGATGACAATCATTACATCCAAACCTTTATAGTTTAGCCAGACATAATAAGTGCGAGTCTATAAAACGTGTAGACTATGGTAAGAGCATTTAGAGTCTATAAAACGTGTAGACTATGGTAAGAGCATTTAGAGTCTATAAAACGTGTAGACTATGGTAAGAGCATTTAGAGTCTATAAAACGTGTAGACTATGGTAAGAGCATTTAGAGTCTATAAAACGTGTAGACTATGGTAAGAGCAATTATAAGTAAAGAAATGCAATAAAATAGAACCTTGCTCCAGTCGGAGACTTGAATCTGATACAAATCTGCGGAATGGTAAGGCTGGTATGATGAACTTCAACCAAAGTGCTCCAAGACTCGATTACAACTCAATCTACACCGCAATAACTCCCCGATATGAAGAGATTATTACTTTACAGAAACTGATAGTATATGGCTTAAGATTGTACTAAGCTTGGATGAAACTAAAAAATGAAAATCGAAAACTATTTATAGAGGATCCTTGAGATGCGTAAAGACCAGCATGCCCCTCAACTTCTTTTGAGCGGGAAGCTTTTTGTGAAGGCCGCGGGCGCGGTGGCAGTGGCCGCGGGTGCGGTGGCTGGAACTGCCAGATCATGGGAACGTGGCAGTTGGTCTCTGGGTGAAAGTGGGCCACGTCATCGCGTTCCCTGTAGCCGGCGCGGCGCTGAACGCCATAAGTGCAGAATATCTTGAAAAACCCTAATTTCTTGGTGTTTTGGCTCGTTTCTTCACAGAAGGCTCTAAAATGACAAGAATCCTGAAAACAAAGGAAAAAGGAACATAATACGAGAAAATGATAATAAAAACTAAGGAAAACATGTGATATTTGAGTCAGAAACATAGTGCGATTTAGTGCAATCAAATCCTCCCACGCTTAGACCTTTGCTTGTCCTCAAGCAACAACTCTTAGAAGTAGATGAAAGAAAATTATGGTGTATACAGGTTTTGGGCAAAGAGGGCTTCTAAGTTCGAGTAAGGGTGTGTTGTCAGGCACTAACTATCTGAACCAAGGGTATCGTAATTACACTACTCGCAGAAATGCGGACATAAACCTCATAAGTATACAGATCGATCCTAATATCCTTACTATGCTAAAACTTCTTTTTGTACGAGGTCCTTTTTCATTCAGGCGCAATCACATTAAGCCCGTTATCCGTACATACTCATGGTGTAGTGAACGGTTAGTGACTCTGATCTCAAGTGATGGGATTCTGGTACAAGAGTTGGTTTAACCCCTTTTTATTTTACCCATTTGCAGCTGCGGGGGATCGGACCGTAGTCCGCCCTACCAAGTCCAGCACCAGATACCTCTGGACCAACTACAACGGATGTGCCTTATATATATTTTTTTCTTTGTTTTTATTAGTGCTTACAACTTTCTTGAGTTGAGTAATATTTGTGAGGATCACCCAACTCGTAGTCGTATTCATACTTTATTTTATAAACTTTTAAGGCAAAATAGAGATCATCCACTTATATTCATCGATCCTACACTTAGAGCATGCTTAGGCCGGAGCTGACTGCTAAGATAAACTACTTGAAGACCTATTTGTACAGTTTTATTCAAAATCATAGCATATTGGGAAGAAAGGATCTAATCTAAATGTTCAAAAAAAGCTTACGGTGTTAAAACGATAACGAATTTTTCAAAAAGTGAGTGCCCAAGAAATAGACCCTATCTAGGACCTGTCTCATAGCCCAAATCCTTAAAAACAACCACAATTCTTTGAAAAAGATTTTGTAAAAATTTTGTAAGGCTAAAAAGTGGGGGAAATGAAAGGGTACACTACGTAGAAAGACTCGCCTATCACATGCATTTTATTAACTATGAATATAACATACCTAAAAGGAAAAATGCGGAAGGGAAATAAAAGCAGGAAAAACGGGAAATAAAAGCGATAAATGCTCCTCCCACACTTAAATCGGACATTGTCCTCAATGTTCCAAAATAAGATAGGAGGAGGTACCTGAAAATGCTAGTGGGGGCCACTAGGACCTTCACCATCCTGGTTGGTACGACCGGAACGGCGGCTACGGTTGCGACGGCGGCTCTCTTGGTCCAAAACTAGCTGCTCCATTCTCTCTGTCAAGGCGGCATTTGCCGCTTGTAGCTCTTGGGTCCTACCAATGAGGGTGCCTTGGGTTGCCTCCATCAATTGGAAGTGACGAGCGTATGTGGTCTGGTTAAGGTGTTGTTCTCTCTGGAAAGCCATCTGACTTTCCATAATAGTGCGCAGAGAGCTAGCATTTTGCTGTTGGGATGCTTGCATGAAGGCCATGTTATCGGTCGCCTGTTGCTGCAAAGTAGCAAGGAGGGTGTCCCTCTGGGCCTCTCGGGCCATATGCTCACGCCACATGTCCTCAGTGACATGGAAACTAGGAGCTGTACCTGCATGTGGGTTAGACGTAGATGGTGTCGTGTGTGGTGGTGAAAAGTGGGGTGGTTCTTCCGTACGAAAATCATACTCATCATCAGTGTTGTTACCCTCATTTAAAGGTAGATTTGGGGGCAACGGACCAATAAAAGCAGGAGCGTTGAGATCGTAGGTCCAGTTACGCTCAAATCTGATATCAGTACGACGGGTGCAAGGAATAACAACACTGGGTACATCGGCACCTCCAACCATGAGGAAGTAACCACCTTCCCTCCTCGTCTTGCATAAACGCATATCTTTTAAAAATTTAAGATTTGCAATACGAGGAGGAAGTGGCTCAAGGGTGGCAAGTTCTGTATCCAATCCTATGGCACGGGCAATAGTAGTAATCAGTCCACCAAAGGAAATCGGCCCACCTTTTCTTAAAACATGGTGCATGTGGGCAATCATAAATGGGACTGGATTAACTTTGGTGTCTGTGAGGCAGCTCTGCATGATAATTAATTCTTTAGCATTCACCTTGTTTGGGTTTTCCCGAGCAAAGATGGTGGGTGCTAAAAGAAATCTAAAAACACGAAGGGCAGGATTGTGGATATGAGAAGCAAGTAGGCCATCAAAAGATGTTGCATTTTGTTTAGTAATCCTGGCCCAAAATGCTTCAAATGCCCAATCCGTGTCTAAAGGTGCTTCACAAATGGCACCATCCCCATAAGGCCATCCTAACATGGCAGCTAGACCGTCAGTGGAGTAGTCATATTCAACATTAAACATTCTAAATTTTACTCCACCTACGGTGCTAGCAGTGTTAGGAGAGACGTTATAAATTAAAGAACTCAAAAATTCGAACGTCAGCCTAGGGTAGGTTGGTGCTTGAGTAGCAAAAATATCATGCATGCCTAGTTTGTCGAGAAGGAAAAATACACTATGGTATATACCTAATGAATATAGACAGTTTTCATCGATATACCTGGTAGAGTGTATTGGTGTTGTCAGCAATTTCTCAAGCCGCTTTTGTTGTCTTTCTCCGGGTTGGCCATCTCGCAAAATGTAGCCGTGATACTCCATAGGATTTTCTTGAGGATGAATATAAAGAGAAAGAATGGGATGTAGAAGTAGTGAAGGTGTGAGGAAGAAAATGAAATAGTGGGGGTATTTATAGGTAGTGAAGAAAAATGGTGGTTGATGAATATTTATGATGGGAATAAATGTAGTGGGGTAGGTGTGGATAATAAAGGAAGTTATGGGGGGTTAAGAATGGAAGAAAATGGGATTGGAAGTGGAAAAAGAGGCAAAATGGGGGGGAAAAACGAGCCACTAGTCGTTAGGTGACCGTTACGTCACCGCGGGCGCGGCAGGGATCACCGCGGGCGCGGTCAGGGCGAGCCAAGTTGGGCTGGTCTTGCTTCCTTTCCATTGGGCTTTTCCTTCCTTGCCATTGGCTTCAATTTTTGGAGGTGTACCTAGTTTTCTTACGAACGTGCATATATGTATGTGAATACATATATACATGTATATTTATTTATTTTTATATCAAAATTTTCATTATGGTGACCAAGAAAAAACAAATACATTAGTAAATGAAAGATATATATAGAGAAAAAAAACACATATGCATATATATATAGGTACGGACATCGGGTCACCAAAATAGTTATTAATAATGCAGGAAACAGATAATGCAAATAAAAATGAGTCTGAAAAGGAAATCAACATAATATTAATAATACTAGAACTAGAGATCTTGTGAATAACACAGATCTATCGCCAACCGGGAGGATGCTCTGCAGGAGTGTCTGGGCCACGCAGCTCAGTCAGCTGGCGTCGAATCTCTACCACCTCGTGAGCTAATTCATCTAACTCACCAGCAAAGGTAACATCATTCAGTTCCAACTGTAAATGAAGGTCAGCCACCTTATCGCGGAGAGTGGCTATCCCAGTGCGCATAGCAGTCAATAGAGTGCGAATATTAGGTTCCTGCAAGCTGAGGTTATTAGTAAGAACAGTAGTGTGTGTAACCTCGGGTCGGGATGTGTGATCTGGAGTAGAGTCCTCGGGAGCAGGAGTGTATTCAGGAGTAGGATCTTCGGAAGCAGGAGTGTATTCTGGAGTGGGATCTTCGGAAGCAGGAGTATATTCTGGAGTGTACTCTGATATCTCACCCCAACCTTCTACAGAATAGTTCCAATTAGCAGGGTTGGAAACACAAGTCATCTGAGGGTCTGGCAGTGTGAAGGTGTAAACTGTCTGGTCATCGATGAGCAATCTGTACTGATATGGGTGGAAAGAGGCCCTCCTCATGAACCCACGATCCATGCAAAAGTCTAAATCCAGGAAAGTATATCCACAGTATGGGGTCAGCTGTGCTATCATACTGTCCAAACCCAAAGCAGAAGCTATCTGTGTCACATTCCCTCCGGAATGAATGAGTCCTACAGCGGATCGAGCAGTCTGCTCGAGGCTCTCTATCAGAAAACCTCCACTAGCTACAGGTCTGGACTGACTGGCACAGTATAAGAAAAGGATCTCCTCAGCGGTGACTAAGTGGTCACAGTAACTCCTCCCAAAGAAAGTGTGGCACAGGATCATCTCGAAGTATCGGAAAGCCGGGCTATGGATCTTCCTGGACAGCTGGGTAGAGGGGTCAAGGCTGGCTCCATCAGTAATGTCCTGCCAAAATTTATCAATATCTCTGTCCATATAGTAACTCAATGGAAACTCAGTGATAGCGGTCGGTCCAGTTTGGAAACCAAGCAAATCCCCAAATTCTTTGATGGTCAGGGTATACTCGGTACCAAACAATCTGAAACTTAGGCATCCTCGCTCATCTCCTTCACCCACCCGTGGGTTATAATCCACAGAGCTAAGAAACTCCAGAGTAAGGTTCCTGTAGGTTTTATGGACATCATCAGCATAATGATCCCAGCCAAGTTGGTTGCACAGATACCTAATACTTGGCTCAATCCCGAGTGCCTCCATGCAGCTCTGATCGGGGTACCTAGTGGGTACCATAGGTCTAGCAGATAAGGTAGCAAATCGGCCTTTTTGTGCTTCATCCCTGAAAATCACAACCATACCATCGGGGTAATGCATCCTGAAAATATAAACACAAGAAATTAGTCCAGATAAAACATATATAAATTAATAAAATAAAATAAAATTAAGAATAAACCATGGGTTGCCTCCCATGCAGCGCTTGTTTAACGTCTTTAGCTTGACGATTAGATCTTACTTTATGTGGGTATTGGTGGGTCTATAAGAATATGACTAGAGTAGTCAACAGGCAAATCGCCTCCTTTGTATAGCTTCAGTCTTTGTCCATTTACCACAAATGGAGCGCATGAATTGTTTTTGATTTCTACTGCTCCAGACTTTAGAACTTTTGACACTTCAAATGGACCTGTCCATCTTGAACGAAGCTTACCAGGAAAAAGTTGTAACCTTGAGTTAAATAGGAGAACAGGGTCACCAATGTTGAAATCTTTCTTGATGATTTTTTTATCATGCCACATCTTGGTTCTTTCCTTATATATGATGGCATTCTCATAGGCATTCAAGCGAAGCTCTTCCAGCTTGTGAATGTCCAGGATACGTTTTTCTCCGGCTTTTAGGTAATCTAGATTCAAGGATTTAATGGCCCAATAGGCTTTATGTTCTAGTTCGAAGGGTAAATGACAGGACTTTCCATAAACCAATTGATAAGGAGTTGTTCCAATAGGGGTTTTATAAGCCGTTCTATAAGCCCATAAGGCGTCTTTAAGTTTTCCAGACCAGTCTTTTCTGGATAATGATACGGTTTTCTCTAGGATCTGCTTAATCTCCCTATTCGATACTTCTACTTGGCCACTGGTTTGCGGGTGATATGGTGTTGCTACTCTATGTTTTACTCCGTATTTGCTTAGAAGCTTGTCAAATATCTTAGATATAAAATGCGATCCTCCATCACTTATGACTAACCTCGGGGTTCCAAACCTAGGAAAAATAATATTCTTAAATAGTTTGATAACTACCTTGGTATCGTTTGTGGGTGATGCAACAGCTTCTATCCACTTTGAGACATAATCGACAGCTACTAGGATATACTTGTTACCCATTGAGGAAGGAAAAGGTCCCATGAAATCTATACCCCAGACATCAAATATTTCCACTTCTTGGATGTTACTTAAAGGCATTTCATCACGTCTTGAGATGTTCCCAGTGCGTTGGCATCGGTCACATTTTGTAATGTAAGTATGGACATCGCGCCATACAGTAGGCCAATAAAAACCTGCTTGAAATATTTTGGCGCATGTTTTAGATGTGCTTGCATGTCCACCATAAGGTGCAGCATGACAATGTTTAATGACGTTGCCTACTTCTTCTTCCTGCACACATCGTCTGAATATATTATCTATTCCTCTTTTGAATAGGAGGGGTTCATCCCAAAAGAAGTGTTTAACATCACTAAAAAACTTCTTCTTCTGTTGGTAGCTTAAGTTAGGGGGTATGATATCAGCGGCCAGATAATTCACAATATCTGCGTACCATGGTATGTTGTTCAAGGTTGAGATTTCCTCATAGGTCTCTTCTTCAGTTGAGTTTATCCCAGCTATTAATCTTTCATAAGTAGAGTGATCGTCTATAGGTATAAGTTCAGGTTTAAGGTGTTCTAACCTAGAGAGATGATCAGCTACTAAGTTTTCAGCTCCTTTTTTATCCTTAATATCCAAGTCAAATTCTTGGAGTAAAAGAACCCATCTGAGCAATCTAGGCTTAGCATCTTTCTTACTTAACAAGTACCGAATTGCTGCATGATCTGTGTATACTATTATTTTTGCTCCCACCAAATAAGATTGAAATTTATCAATAGCAAAAACTACGGCTAGCAATTCCTTTTCTGTGGTTGTATAATTTAGCTGGGCAGCGTCTAGTGTTCTACTAGCGTAGTAAATAGCATGCAGTTTCTTGTCTTTTCTTTGCCCTAGTACAGCTCCTACAGCGAAATCACTAGCATCGCACATGATTTCAAAGGGTTATGTCCAATCAGGTGGTCTTATGATAGGTGCTGAAATAAGAGCTTGCTTTAAAACTTCAAAGGCCTCAAGACATTTTTGGTCGAATTCAAACTCGACATCCTTCATCAATAAGTTAGTTGAAGGTTTTGTTATTCCGGAAAAATTCTCGATGAAACGTCGGTAGAACCCGGCATGTCCTAGAAAACTTCTTACATCCCTAACGGTCTTAGGTGGGTTTAGGTTTTCTATAACTTCTATCTTGGCCTTATCGACTTCTATACCTCTTTTAGAAATAATGTGTCCCAAGACTATCCCTTCATTTACCATAAAGTGGCACTTTTCCCAATTCAGCACAAGATTTACTTCCACACATCTTTTTAAGATTTTCTCTAAGTTTGAGAGGCAGTTTTTGAAATCAAACCCACACACTGAAAAATCGTCCATAAATACTTCCATAATTCCATCTAGGTAGTCTGCGAAAATTGACATCATACAACGTTGGAAAGTGACAGGTGCATTACAGAGTCCAAAGGGCATTCGTCTATAAGCGAATGTTCCATAAGGGCAAGTAAATGTGGTTTTTTCTTGGTCCTCTGGGTGAATAGGGATTTGGAAAAACCCCGAATACCCATCAAGATAGCAGAAATATGAGTGTCTTGCTAGACGTTCAAGCATCTGATCTATAAATGGGAGAGGGAAATGGTCTTTTCTCGTTGCCTTATTCAATTTTCTGTAATCTATACACATACGCCATCCTCCTTCTGTTCGTTTTGCCACATGCTCACCTTTCTCATTTTTCAGAACAGTGATACCTCCTTTCTTGGGTACCACATGGACTGGGCTTACCCATTCACTATCCGAAATTTGGTATATGATACCAGCTTCTAATAACTTAAGAACTTCTTTCTTGACTACATCACTCATGATAGGGTTTATTCTTCTTTGATGTTCTCTTGAGGGTTTTGAATCTTCTTCTAGCATAATCCGATGCATGCATACGGATGGGCTTATACCTTTTAAATCTGAAACTTTATACCCTAAAGCTGAGGGATATTTTCGCAAGGTATCTAAGAGTTGATTTGTTTCTATTTGGTTTAGAGCGGCGCTAATTATAACAGGTCTATTCATCTCCTCATCCAAAAACTCATATCTTAGATTCTTGGGTAGTTCCTTAAGTTCTATAGTGGGTTTCTCAGTACGCGGCATAAGGTCAGGGGTAAGAGCTAAGCATTCAAAAAGGTTGTCGTCAATGTACGGTTTGATACTCTTAAATCCGTCATCCTCTAAAATAGGGGTTGATGGTAATTTGATTAAAGATTCGTTTTGTTCGAGCTCATTTACACATTCGTCAATGACGTCGATGGCATAACACGCATCTCCTATCACTGGTGCCATTAGAAACTTTGATAAAATGAACTCAATCTTTTCATCTCCTACCTCGAAAGTCAGTTTCCCTTTCTTAACATCTATTATAGCTCCGGCGGTCGATAGGAATGGTCTTCCTAAGAGGATTGGGATGTCTTCATCTTCTTTAATATCCATTACGACGAAGTCGGTCGGAATGTACAACTGACCAATCTTGACAGGTATGTCTTCTAAAATACCCATGGGATATTTGACAGATCTATCAGCTAGTTGTAAGGACATCTTAGTAGGTTGAAGTTCTCCTAATTTTAACCTCTTAAAGACGGCCAGAGGCATCAGACTTACGCTTGCTCCTAAGTCTAAAAATGCTTTGTCTATCATATGGTTACCTAGGATGCAAGGGATAGAAAAACTTCCAGGGTCTTTATCTTTCTTGGCGAGTTTATTTTCGGATATAGAATGACATTCTAAAGGCTTGGGATCATCGAGTCGCCGTTTATTGGTCAAAATATCTTTCAAGAACTTAGCATATGATGGTATCTGGGTTATAGCTTCAGTAAAAGGAATCTCTACATGGAGTTTCTCTATTACCTTAATAAACTTTTGGTACTGGTTTTCTACTTTGGTGTTTTTCAGCCTCTGTGGGAATGGAATAGGTGGTTTATAAGGTTGTTGAGTGTTATTCCCTGGTTCTGGTTTTGATTGCTTTTCTGGTTTCTCTGGTTCCTCTACCTGGTCTTTAGGTGTAGCATCTTCCATAGGTTTTTCTGATGTGCTTAAGTTAGGATTTCTAGGCCCTTCATAAGCAGTTCCACTTCTTAAGGTGATAGAATTTGCTTGGCCTTTTGGATTTGGTTGAGTTTGTCCAGGAAATTGTCCTCCAGGTGCAACTTGTACAGAGGTGTTTTGTGCTACTTGGGAAATCTGAGTCTCAAGCATTTTGGTGTGGGTTATTATCTGGTCAAACTTGGTTGCCAGTTGAGTAACTAGTTCGTTCGTGTGAATGTGTTGGTTCATAAACTCTTTATTTTGCTGAGTTTGAGTCTGAATAAAGGTGTCTATGGTTTCTTTAAGGTTTGGTCTTGGGGGCACTATTTGCATAGGTTGGTTTTGTTTTTGCGTTTGGAATCCTTGAGGTCTCGAAGGTCCGGGATTTTGGATATGGTTATTGTTTTTGTAAGAGAAATTCGGGTGGTTCCTCCATCCAGGATTGTAGGTATTCGAGAAAGGGTTCCCTTGGGTATAGTTAACTTGGTCTGAGCTAGATTCGTTCAAAAGGTTACAGTCAACGGTTTGATGTCCTTGAGTTCCACAGAGTTCGCATTCCGATTGGATTGCTGCTACTGTGGTTGGGTGTTGAGACATGTTCTCGACTCTCAAAGCTAGGGCGTCCATCTTGGCATTAATCATGTCCATGCAACTTACCTCATGCTTTCCTCCATGGCTCTCCTTTTTCTCTACTGTCGCTCGTTCTAATCCCCACTGGGCGTGGTTTTGGGCCATGTCCTCTATTAGGGCACAAGCGTCAGGGTAAGGTTTGTTCATCAACGCTCCTCCAGCGGCAGCGTCTATGGACATCTTTGTGTTGTAATGGAGTCCATTATAGAAGGTATGTATGATTAACCATTGCTCCAGGCCATGGTGCGGACAAGCTCTTAAAATTTCTTTATATCTCTCCCAGGCATCAAAAAGTGATTCGCCTTGGTTTTGGGTGAAACAAGTGATCAGGTTCCTAAGAATAGCGGTCTTGCTTGGTGGAAAATATCTCGCAAGAAAAGCTCTCCTAAGGTCTTCCCAAGTTGTTATTGAGTTAGCTGGAAGGGCGTCTAACCAGTCGTGAGCTCTACCTCTAAGGGAAAAAGGAAACAGTCTTAAACGGATAGCTTCGGGTGTGGCTCCATTTGCCTTAAGGGTGTCAGCTAACTAGATAAATACCTTTAAATGTTGATTCGGGTTCTCGGTAGCGAGACCAGCGAATTGGTTTTGTTGTACTAATTGTAATAATGAGGGCTTTAGTTCAAAGTTGTTGGTAGTTATAGTAGGGTTTACTATACTAGAACTAGGTTCCTCGTTAGATGGTTGGGCGAATTCCTTGAGTGGTCTTTGGTTACGATCTTCTGCCATAGCTCTTCTTATCTTGTGTATAAAAAGACGGGCACGAGCGTAACATTCAGGTTCTACTAAAGGATCTATTAGGTTACCGGTGCTACAATTTCTACGCATCTACCGGCTAGAATAGCCTTAGTCTAAACGGGATAACAATAGGGTATGAAATTTGACGAAGTTGGTCCCCGGCAACGGCGCCAAAAACTTGATGGGATCTGTAACGTATAGCCTAAATATAGTACTGCAAGTGCACAGCCTATCAAAGTAATATATAAGATTATCGAACCACAGAGACCAATTTTCAATCTATCAACTCTATTGCTAAGGTGCTTATCTAAGGTGAATAAGAATATTGATGTGAGTGCAGTGCAACAAAGTAAATGAGCGAGGTAAATAACAGTTTAAAAGACAGGTTGGAATGTAAATCATGTAATCAGATATTGGTCCGGTCATGCGTAGATGAAACTACTTACGGGGCAGTATTTTCTATTGATAGCAAAGAATCAATTTAACGGGAACTTGTAGCTTTTGACTACTAAGAACCGAATTTACTCTTTAAATTAAATTCCTTTATTGTCACATATAAAGGGTGCCTTCCGCGTTAAAGAGGTAAACCTATTTTTAAGAAATTGATAGTTTTGACTTAACAGAAAAGTAATTTTACTTGGAAAGATTAACTTAGAGAGACTTTTGGTTTTTGACCAAGAGTCAGATTTCAAACCTACAAACGCGTCCGAAAATAGTTTCAAAATCGTTTTCTAAAAAGGTCAATGATTCCTATTTAACCAATCAACGGCTTTCGCTCTTTTCGTTTGGTTAAATAATAATCAAGTCGTATCATTAGTTTGGACGGCTTTCGATCTTACCCAATAAACATTTAAACATAATTGACTTAAGTTAAAAGCAAAACATCCCCAGAGTATTTTCACTAGCATGATAATTGGAACACGACCATGATGACAA
Organism: Vicia faba; assembly: GCA_948472305.1. NCBI lineage: Eukaryota > Viridiplantae > Streptophyta > Magnoliopsida > Fabales > Fabaceae > Vicia > Vicia faba. The sequence continues at coordinate 93,697,341 of OX451735.1, read as the reverse complement.
TCATTACATCCAAACCTTTATAGTTTAGCCAGACATAATAAGTGTGAGTCTATAAAACGTGTAGACTATGGTAAGAGCATTTAGAGTCTATAAAACGTGTAGACTATGGTAAGAGCATTTAGAGTCTATAAAACGTGTAGACTATGGTAAGAGCATTTAGAGTCTATAAAACGTGTAGACTATGGTAAGAGCAATTATAAGTAAAGAAATGCAATAAAATAGAACCTTGCTCCAGTCGGAGACTTGAATCTGATACAAATCTGCGGAATGGTAAGGCTGGTATGATGAACTTCAACCAAAGTGCTCCAAGACTCGATTACAACTCAATCTACACCGCAATAACTCCCCGATGTGAAGAGATTATTACTTTACAGAAACTGATAGTATATGGCTTAAGATTGTACTAAGCTTGGATGAAACTAAAAAATGAAAATCGAAAACTATTTATAGAGGATCCTTGAGATGCGTAAAGACTAGCATGCCCCTCAACTTCTTTTGAGCGGGAAGCTTTTTGTGAAGGTCGCAGGCGCGGTGGCAGTGGCCGCGGGCGCGGTGGCTGGAACTGCCAGATCATGGGAACGTGGCAGTTGGTCTCTGGGTGAAAGTGGGCCACGTCATCGCGTTCCCTGTAGCCGGCGCGGCGCTGAACGTCATAAGTGCAGAATATCTTGAAAAACCCTAATTTCTTGGTGTTTTGGCTCGTTTCTTCACAGAAGGCTCTGAAATGACAAGAATCCTGAAAACAAAGGAAAAAGGAACATAATACGAGAAAATGATAATAAAAACTAAGGAAAACATGTGATATTTGAGTCAGAAACATAGTGCGATTTAGTGCGATCACCCTCGTGAGCAAACCTAAAGATAGGGAGAAGAAGCAAACTTTAGTGTGATCTTGATATGATTGAATTGATTTGAGATGATAGAGGAATCTTAGGGGCAGAAATTGGGGTACAACATCAGTAGACTCTTTTTATTTCACTTGGCCCTCATTTTTTCCACTTTCACCAAGGCTTTGTATTAGTAAATAACATTAGTATTATAATTGTTTTTTAGTTCTTTTGTTGTTATTTGGACTCAATTTTGGTTCGGTAACTTGAAGAATTTCGAGGTGATTTTCCAATTTTGATTGATTCAACTTACGGATATATGGTAATGATAATTTTCAAAGTTGGTACATGCTAGGTACTCATTTATAACTTTATATAGAATAACATGTTTAGGAAACTTTTCATTTGTATAATTACCATGCAATTCATTCTTTTTACATTACTTGCTTTTGATTGAATAACTTTAGTTCCCTTTCTACCCCAATTGTGAGGAAATTTCCATTGTTCATATATGCTGGAGGAGACAATTCTTATTTTAAATGGGTTTCATTATGTTTAATCTTTTGTTTGTGTTGATTTTATGAAAGCATGAAAGTTATCAAGGCATTTTGTTTCATTTTGAGCACAACTACCTTGGCCAAATAGGCAATTCACCTTGTGAGTGTGTGAACTTTTGTTAACCTGTTTTGAGCCTGTTTGTCAATGTCAATTTTTTTTTAACTTAATGCTTGTCTATGAGTGTTTGGTTTTCCTTTTTGAATGGATTTTGATTCTTTTTTTTCTTAAACCCTAAACCATTTTTTTTATTTTAATTTTTACCTTGCCTTAGAAAGTAGGGAGTATTCACATTGAAGTTGGTCGAATTCAATTTGGGGAGAGAATTGTTTGCTCACTTATGTTGTGATTGCTATGAGGTTATAGAAAAATAAATAAATAAAAGAGAGAAAAATAAAGAAAATAAAAAGAATGAAAAAAGTTGAAAAAGATTTGAAAAAGAAAAACAAAAAGAGTATGGAATAATGTTGTGTAAATAAGTTTTGTGATTGGTTTGTGAAACTTGGAATTTGGAAGAAGTTTGATTGAAATTGTGTTGCTTGAGTCTTTGTGAGTTGATCACCTCCTTAGGTTAAGGCAAGTTTTTGTTTCGATTAGCTTTAGGAATTATCCCTTGTTTGTTAACCAATCCACATTACAACCTTGAAAAGCCCTTGTGATTCTTGCCTTTATATTTTTAATATGAGTTTTTGGATGAATACATGATTTAATCTATTGTTTGCAAGATTATGGATGAGTGTCAAAGTACCACATTTTTGTGTGTTCTTCATCTACCGATGAATTTTTACTATGCATGGTTCATGATTAAGCTTGTTTTGTTTTAGAATGTTTTGAATGATTTTTGTACTTAGGATTCGTTTCGTTTACATGTTGTTGTTGTTGTAAGATTGTGGTAAGTATTTACCTTGCATGTGTGTTTTTGTTTGAACCATACATTTATTTTCATTTTTAAAACTTGTCAATTTATGATTGTTTGGTTGATTACTTTTGTTCTTTGAGTTGTTTTGCCTTGTTAGATGACAAACAAGTTCAAGTTGGGGAGAGTTTGATAAGTGCAAATTGTAGTTATTTATGTATATACTTTTTGTTGCACTTATCGACTCTTTGTTGTTAATTTTGGTTGAATAAACTTGAATTTTGTGTAAACACGTTTATTTTGTATATATTTGGGTTTTTGATTCATTTGAGTAACATTTGATAGATTGTACTTCTTTTATAGGTATTTATCCCATATTTGGAGCATCGTGGAATAAGGTGTCGAAGACACGACTCCAGATGCGCATTTTTGAAATAAAAGACCGAGTTTTGAGAAGTTCTACTCAGAGGACCGGGCTAAGCTCGTCCTCTAGTGCACTACACACAATTTTGACAGATTTGAGAGAAGTGATTTATTGAGACTGTTAAGCGCGAGTAGCGCACTTAGCGCGGTTTTAGGCAGTTTAGTGTGTATTTTAGGCGCAGCCCGCTTAACATGGTGAGCCAGCTAAGTGCGGTCTGCTGAGGTTGGTTTTAACTTCATTTCATTCATTTGTTAGGTTATGGTTTTTGGGGTGTATTTGTTTCCAAACTCCATCACTCTCATTTTGTGGTAGATTAACTTAGAAAACAATAATGAAGCTTGCATACGGATGATCCGGGATGGATCGCTCTTCGATAGGGTTGACAAACTGAGAGATTTATGGTTTATTTCTCCTCTTATTTGTGTATTCTGTATTTTTTGGGTTTGTATATGTATTCACTTTGAACTCATGTATATTTGTCGCCCATGGTGTTGTATAAAGCTTGCTTTACAAATCTTTGTCGATTGTTATTCTGGATTTTTGCTCCATGCTTGGGATTTGGGTTGTTATAGACATATACTGCTCGAATTATTATCTAGGATGATTATCTAGTAGTTTCTAGATTCTAGAGATAGATTTAGCATTATTATTCACTTGGGTGTCTGTGATTAATACCTCTGTGTTGGTTGTGTCGTGCTAAGAGATCATCGACGTGATTAGCCCGATTGACTTCTGTGTTGTTGAGGTGGTTGAGAGATCGTCGATATAACACCCCCTTTCTACCCTGCATAAATATATAATATAATCAGAGTAAATTATCATGCAAATCACAAAAGAGCGTCACATTTAATTCACGACAAAAAATCTAATACGGTGGACATATTCATAACACGCATTTAGAATCATGTTTCATACCATAACACATAAGCATCTCGCTGCAGAATAATTATTAAATCAAAATAATAATATTAATGATTGAAATCCCATACTGTCAATCATATCATAAAATACTAGACACTAAAGGCCATCATCACATACATCTCAATCAAACATAAATATCAAGAGAGTATAACAACATCTCTCAAATAAACATGAATATCATAAACATAACATGAATCCAATGATTCCCCGTGTTACATAGACCAGAGCATGACTCACTACCTAGTAAACAGATAAACAAGAATCTAATCCTCTCCAATTAATTCTTGTTAGAAGCACCACCTTTATCCTCGATACCTGAGTGATGTCGTATAAAACATAATTCCAACAGAAGGGTGAGAATTCATATCATTATAGAAATATATAATAATAAGTAATGCATAATAAACATACATCAAATGAATTCATCACACTTCACATAATCATGTATTCAACATGCTTCAACACAATTCATATGATTACATATACAAAATTTCTCAACGATTCAAGATTCAAAAATAATCAATCACAAATACCACGTATGTAGCATTAACACCAATATCACATAATGCACACCAATTCAACATTTCACGTTGACACATGTGACTCTAATGAAACTCAATGCAATATGCATGTGGTACCAAACGTTATCCTTATGGTCTATCCAGGTCCATCCCTCAGACAGATAACCACCAATAAAAGCTTGATTCGGTCTTAAGCTCTCAAACCCCATTCGGCGTTAGGTTTGGGACAAGTCAATGATTCCAATGGAATTACCAAGTATTTCCTCTTGACACAAATGAGACATGTATATGTGAAATATCACCAATCATATGCAATTAAGACCATCTCTCAATCTTAATCATATAAGCATATTTCACATAATTTAACACATTTGAATTATCTTCACAAATTTTCACAAAATACATATATCATGTCATCAACACATACGATGCATCCTCATAGCATTAAGCATCTCAACCATCATTATAACATGTAGAAAACAAGTACAACCATATTATCTTCAATCAACATCAATTCCCAATAATTATATACATAAAATCAAGTGTCATGTTTCTCATCAAAATCCATCCAAAACCAATCCAAAACACATCAAATGAATTATTAAAATTCATGTAAATCAATGATAAATAACAACATACAAGAACCCCAATCCAATTAAATTAAATAAAATATTTTTGTTCCCAGACAACCGTGCTAAGTGTCCCCCACCACGCTAAGCGCCCTTGCGATTATGCAGAAAAATCTGCTTGTGGACAGTCTTGTCTTGTTATAAATTTTTCACCCAAACTTCATTCCAACATTCATTTCTCACCAATTAAATGTATCATAACCTATATTTATCATATAGAATCAAATACAAACACCAAAACATGATTTCTAACATCAATTTCATGATTTCACATTCAAACCCTAACATGTCAAAATCTAGAAATTGAAGAACAAATTCCTAATATCATGTTACTACCCATTACATACTCATATATAATCCCATAATAAAAATAAATCTCACCCTTACCTTAGATGTAGATTTTTTTTCAAAGCTTTTCCTCTTCTCTTCTCCTTTTCTCCCTTCTCCCTTTCTTTTCTCCTTTTCTTCTTGTCTATTATTTTACAATTCTATCTCCCTTGGTTTCACAACACCCTAATAACCATTATTTCACTAATGAACTTATCTCACCCACTCATTCTAATGTGACACTTAAGGCTCAATACTCAATATTGTTATTCTAACACTTACTAACCCAAAACACAATTAAACAATTAATCCAAATATTCACAAAATCACATAATTTAATTAATTACTATATAAAATAATAATTAATAAAATAAATCATTATTAAAATAATTACTAAAGAAAAACGGGGTGTTACAGCCGTCAAGGTGATACAGTGGGTGTTGCGTTTGATACATGATGACATTGATGAGAATTGTAGGTTGAGTATGACTGGTTGATAGGTTTAAGTTTGTGAGGAGTGGATTATATGCATGCTTGATAAGTCTCTTCTCCGAAGAATGAATTCTTTTCCTGTTAATAACTTTTAATTCCAGCATTTACTTTAAACCCATTTTAACCAAACTCATTAAAGATTGATTTGTCGAACGACTATTCAGTAGCACTAATCCTTATGGAGAAGATACGATATAACATATATCACCCTATAAAAAATACTTACTTTTGCTTGCCGCTTTCCGCATCAAAAACAGTACAACAACTCTGTCAATACATTTCTAAACCTAAAAATGTTCATTTTAATGTTGCTATTCGTGTCTTATAATATTTAAATTCTGGTCATGATACTGGTTTATTTTATTCATATTGCTAATTGTAATTTATCTGGTTTTCTATATTCTGATTGGGCTACATGTTTAGTTTCCTGATGTTCCATCACTATATATGTTGTTTGATCTTACTAGTTATCATTACCTATAATGGGCCAACGATGACGCCTATAGAGCTGGAATCAAGGAGGAGGGGTATACTGGCAAGGCATTATGATGCTCAAGTAAGTAAGAGTGCAAAGAGATACAAGAGAGAGTTTAGGGTTTTAGAATGAATATTAAATACATGAACCTTACAAATGTAAGGGTTTATATAGTGCCCCTGACGCTTGGCCATTGGTTCCTATTTTTAGGGTTGGATATCAGGTCCCCTAGAATAGGTAACTGCCAGGAACTAGCCATTGTAACGGGAAGAAATGCTCAAAACTAGTTGTTACAACAAGCAGGGGAATACTCATAGATAATACGTGATCTGACTGTTCCTGGATGGTTGTCCTCGTGATAATGGCAGAGTGAGAACTAGCCTATTGATGTGAGGTGTAATTCGATGGAATCAGTGGTCTCATTAGCTCTGAGGGTCAACTGACCACACGTTCCTTATTGAGGGGAAGAAGGAAAAAGTGCCCTTTGTATGTCCCAACTGATTGGCCCAAATATATTGGGCCGTTTTGGACGTAGAATTAGATTGGGCCATGCCTAGTCATTGGGCCAATCTAGAACACTGGTTTTCTAGGTTCTTTATTAATCTCATGGAAATCTAAGAAGCAGAACCCCATTTATAGGAGCAGTCTCGAAGAAAAATACCATGTGTTGGCCAGTTTGGCTTGTGAAATACAATGGCTCCACTTTTTATTCAAGGATCTGCACTAGCCATTTGTCAATCCTACCTCAGTTTATTGCGATAACAACTCTTCCATACATCTTACTCACAACCCTTCTTTTCATGAGTGCTTGAAGCACATTGAAATCGATTTCCATGTGATTCGAGATAAGATTGATTCACACCTCATAAAGCTTTTTCCTATCAACACAAGATCTCAACTTGTAGATTTTTTTTACCAAACCTCTATACAAACCCACTTTCGACTCACACATTTCCAAGCTTGGACTACTTAATCTGCATAGTCCAGCTTATGGGGGTGTATTACATACTGAGATATAGCCATTACCTTTTCCTTTTACTTTTGACTTAGCCATTATGTCTATTGGTTGTGCTAGTTTATATGGATGACAATTATTATGTTATTTGTATATAAATAGGGTATTATTTTCCTTTACAGCTAAGGGAAAATATTATATTTTGTTTTATCATTTATGGTGATTGGATAACTTTAATATGAATTACAGAGTAAGTTTAAGATTTTATTTTATTATTGATCAATTATTTAATTTATGTAAATTATTAAATACAAATACTCTCAACATCTCATACGACATCTTATACATAGCTTAGTTTAAGTTAGTTATCCTTAGTTACACTTGTATATTATTTACTGCTAGTAAGTTCCTTGTAAAGCTATATATATATATATATATATATATATATATATATATATATATATATATATATATATATATATATATATATATATATATATATATATATATATATATATATATATATATATATATATATATATATATATATATATATATATATATATATATATATATATATATATATATATATATATATATATATGTATATGTAAAGCTATATATGTGTGTGTGTGTATAAGTCTCTGTATGTAAATACTTTACCAATCAATAATGAAATGCTTTTACTTCCATTTCTGTTATTGTTGTGATATTGGCATGGTCACAGAGCTCAATGAGCTTTGGTGACCAAACCTTTTCTTCTCCTTGTTTCAAGATTCTGGAACATTCTTCTTTTTCGTGCTTCTTTCCTTTTATACTTTTAGATCTTGCATCCTTTCTCTCATATATCTTTCTACTCTTCCCATAGATCACCAAAGCTATGCATATTTTGCAACAAACTTTGGAAATCCTTACTACCTCCATCCAAAAAAGAGTCCCGCATTGGTTCTTATTGCTCCACCCTTGGACAACAAAAACTACCATACCTGGTCACGATCTATGCATCTTGCGCTGATTTCCAAGAACAAAGAGAAGTTCATCGAAAGATCTTTTCCTAAGTCGTTCTTTACTGGTCCGTTATTCGCGCAGTGGATTCGTAGCAACACGATGGTTGTATCTTGGATTCAACATTCAATTTATGATTCGATTATGAAACCAGTTATCTAGATTGACACAATAGCGGGCGTTTGGAAGAATCTCCAAATTAGGTTTTCGTAGAGTGGCATTTTCCGTATCTCAAACATTCAAGGAGAACTGTATCGCTTCTTCCATGGTACTCTTGATGTTTCTGAATATTTTACACAGCTGAAAATTCTTTGGGATGAACTGGAAAATGATCATCTTCTTCCTTGTTGTAAATGCTCTTTTACCTATTCTTGGGGTGTTTTTTATTCTGCCAGAATATACCGTGAACAAGATTATGTGATTAGGTTCTTGAAGGGTTTAAATGAGAAATTTACTAGCTCTAAATCATAAATAATGATGATGAATCATCTGCCTAACATTGACAAGGTTTTTTCACTGGTTATCCAACAAGAACGAGAATTGAATCCTGCTTCTCCAATTGATTCCAATGAATTTTCAGTCTCTGCATTACATGTTCAAGGTTCTTCTAATGGTAAAGGATATCAATGTCAGAAAAGGAAATGGCATCATCAATCTAAAGGGATTAGCCGTGTATGCACTCATTGTGGGAGGAACAACCACACTGTGGAAACATGGCTATCCACATGGGTTTAAGCAGAAAGGGCGAAGTTCTCAGGATACCAATGTTGCTTCAAAGTCAAACGCCAACAATGCTTCAAATGCTCCTCCTATGGAAGATTCACAGTCCTTGTTTGGCTTCACTCAAGAAGACCTTCAAAGCATTGGTGCCTTACTTCAACAATTAAAACCTATCCCTACTGCCAACTCAATACTCACATCTCCATTAGCCTTAAACTCTCACTCTTCACATATTGGTAAGAACTTAAATCTCTGGATATTAGACACAGGTGCCACTGATCACATCACTTTTAGCCTTGATTCTTTCACTTCTTATCAAACCATTACCATGTCCCTATTACTCTACCAGATGGCTCTCTTATGAATGCCCGTATAGCTAGAAATATTAATATTTCCTCCTCTCTAACCCTGCTAAATGTTCTCTATATTCCCACTTTTCATGTCAATCTTATCTCTATCCCTAAGTTGATTGTTAGCAATGATTGTCATCATAATTTTTCCTCCAATATGTTTCACATTTTGCAGAACCATTCAAAGAAAACGATTGGTACAACTAGCTTGCAAAAGGGTCTCTACATCCTTGACACACATGCTGCTATTTCTACTTGTAATTTTGTTGTTTCTAATTCTTTTGAAACCTGACACTTAAGACTAGGCCATGCTTCTCATTCTAGTTTACAAATAATTGCTAAAAATTGTCCTCTAATTCCTTGTAAAAACAACATGAATCCATGTGATTCATGTCATTATGCCAAACAAAAGAAAATTCCTTTTTACATTAGCAATACATGTACTCATTCCCATTTTGATCTTTTACATGCTGACTTATGGAAGCCTTTTACCACTGAATCTATTATGGGACGCAGACACTTCCTTACCCTTGTAGATGATTACTCTAGGTTTACATGGGTTATATTCCTCAAAACTAAATCTGAAACTAAACAAAGCATAATTCAATTTGTTGCCTCATTATAAAACCAATTTAACACTACCCTCAAATGCTTTAGATCTGACAATGGTTCTGAATTTCTCACTTTGCAATCTTTTTTCTCTCTAAAGGCATTCAACATCAAAAATCTTGCGTGGAAACTCCTCAACAAAACAGGGTAGTTAAGAGAAAACACCAGCACGTATTAAATGTGGCTATAGTCATCACTTTTCACTCCAACATTCCTTTAAACTTGTGGAATTTTAGCATTAAACATGTTGTCCACTTGATCAACAACATCCCTAGTCCTTGGCTATAATCAAAATGTCCTTATGAGAATCTATTCAATACTTTTCCTGTTATTAATCATCTAAAAGTGTTTGGTTTTATTTGTTTTTCCACCACCCTATAAAACCATAGGACCAAGTTTCAGCCTAGAGCCAGAAAAGTTGTTTTCCTTGGATATACGGATGGTATCAAGGGTTACCTCCTTTATGACTTACAATCCAATGAACTTTTTCTCTCAAGAAATGTTATATTTTATGAGTCTTTCTTTCCATTCAAAAAGACTCTCAAACCTACTCCTGATTCAACCTTTAATCCTTTGGACAATAACCATTCTCTCCTTGACCCTGATATGGCACTGGTCATTAATCCCCCTACTGTACTTGGTACTGACACTGCAATATATAATATTGCACCTGTGACACCTGCTATAACCTCTGCATCTACCTTTCCTGATATCAACACCTCTCATATCCCTCTCCCTTCCCCTCCAAGTCCTACTATTGTAGACTTTGACCCTAATACATCTAATGCCTTTCCTTCTGCCAACCTGGATGTAGATTCTTCCAATGCTACAGCAGATATATCTCTACCTCTTGCTAGAAAATCTACCAGATCCAAAAATCCCCCTACATATCTTAAAGGTTACCATTGTAGTCTCCTTCCTAACTCTTCCATCGATCTCTCTAATTTAATACCTTATCCTATTTCCACTTCCCTATCCTATCATAATTGTTATCCAAATTACAAGCAATTTTGTTACACTATATCATCTATTCCCGAACCAAAAACATATAACTATGCATCAATACATGATTGTTGTAAAAAGGCTATGGATGCAGAGATGGTTGCTCTTGAGGAAAACTAAACTTGGAAAATTGTGGATCTCCCTGCAGGTAAGGTTTCAGTTGGTTGCAAATGGGTTTATAAGGTTAAGTATCATGCCAATGCAACCATAGAAAGATATAAGGCGAGGTTTTCTAAAGAATACACACAGTTAGATAGTGTTGATTACTTTGATACCTTCTCACATGTTGCCAAAATCACTACAGTAAGATTTATTCTATATCTTGCAGTTGTCAAGCATTGCCACCTTGAATAGCTTGATGCCAATGATGCCTTTCTTCATGAAGAGGTTATATGTCCCTCCCTCCTGGTTATGGCTCCTCTAATTCTAACAAAGTGTGTAAACTAACAAAATCTCTTTGTGGCTTAAAGAAAGCTAGCAGGCAGTGGCATGCTAAGCTCTCTTCTTCATTACTTTCTTTGGGATATATTCAATCTGAGGCTGATCACTCCCTGTATATTATTCCTTCTGATATTAGCTTTACTGCATTTCTAGTATATGTTGATGGTATTGTTTTAACAGGTAATTCCATTGTTAAAATTCATCATGTCAAGGCCTTCTTACACAACAAATTTCGTATTAAAGACCTTGTCCACCTCAGATTCTTTCTAGGATTGGAGATTCCTAGATCTATCAAGGGTATTTTCTTCAACCAAAGAAATTATGTTCTGGAATTACTTGAGGACACGTGTTTTCTTGGAGCTAAACCTGCCTCAACTCCCTGTGATCCTAATGTAAAACTCTTATCTACTAATGGAGTACCATTAGATGACCCATCATCCTACAGAAAGTTGATTGATCGAGTTATGTACCTCACAAACATAAGGCCTGGTGTTTTACCCCAAAATTTTCCTTCTCATTCATCAACATTTTCTCATCACAAGACTCTTGGAACTCAAGAACAAGCTAGGGTTTGCTCTGCTCAAAACTCCTCCTTGCACTGTTGACCCAAATTAGGGTTTGAGTTTGCACAAGGATGTTTTGACCTACAATTCCCAAATTGACTTTCATACTTCATGTTGGGTTCACAAGTTTGTCCATACCAAGTTCCTTGATTCAAATCTTTGCCCAGTCAATTGGATAGTTGACCTAGAAATCAGTTGTATTGGGGAAAAAGTCAACTGTGGCCAATTGACAATCAAAACTCATGAAATTTGACCCATTTCAACATTATGAACTCATATGAACCATTTGATCAAGTTTGGATCACAATTCCACAAGAAATTTGATCAGATCACCAAAAGGGCAAAATGGTCATTTTTAGGGTTTTGACTGCACAAAGGCAATTTTTAACTGTTTGACCTAACCAATGGAAAACCAAGCTCACATATGGACTCAAGGACTCAATGAAATTGTCTTGACCCATTCAACAAGTTCAAAAGATCTCAAATGCATAGGATTTACAGATGAATTTTTCAGTCAACTGATCAAAATTTGAGTGTACACTGAAAAGTCAAACTTTGACTTTTTGGTCAAAATCAAGTGCCAAGGGTCATTTTTCATCAAGACATGTCAAATTATGAAACTTGTTCATCAAGAAACCCAAAATTGCAAATTAGGGTTTGAAATGAAAATTTTCATAACTTAGAAATTTTCTAAGTTATGAAATTTTCTCTTTTTTTTTCTAACTTTGTCCCATTTTTTCACCAAGATGCAAATGGATTCAAACAAAACTTGAAACATTAAAGTTGTAGTCCATCACAAAGTCTACAACTTTGATTCACAAAGTTTTCTCAAAAGAAGATTTTATCTCAAGTTATGATTTTTGGAACAAGGGTACCTAAAACTTTCAACTTAGAGAAAATTTACCCTAATCTAGGGAGGATTTTGACCCATCTTCTTGGCCATTTTTCACATGGTTCCACTTGGAGTTTCAATTTTCATTACAAAGATGGATTGTATTACATTTTCCAAGCTTTCCAAATTGTCCAAGAACTCATCAAACACCCTTGTGGTTAGAGAGAATCAAATTCTCAAAGTTGGCAAAAACTCACTTTTGTTCATGGCCAAGGCATGTGCATACAAACTTGCATTTTCAAATCAGCTTGTTTGATGCTATCTTGCATGCCTAAAAACCAACTTACACTTCATAATTTAATGCCTAACCATTGTGTTAAGGTATTATCTTATTCATTTGGACATTACATGCAAGTTTAAGCCTTAAGTAGTAAAAGTGATATTGCCATTTTTGCAAAAGTAGCTTTATGTCAAAACACTAAGCATTGAGCCTTGAACAAAGATCTGGGACTACAAACTAAATCCAGGGATTATAGGGGCCTAGAGTATTATGTGCAGCATACAAGATGGCTTGTACAGGCCTGTGAACATAGACTTACACATCTTTGCTTCATATAGAATAAACATTGCAAAACAAACACCAACTCTCATATCTGTGAACAAGAGCCAAAACAAACATTGCACACAAGTTCCATACATCAAAACAAACCTAAGGCACGACCCTTCCATCCCTCACACCTCCTAATACTCAGAATCCCTGTTTTGCTGCAAAACAGGGCAAGTTCTGCAAACTTCAAGCCATCATCATTTCCTATCATGCGTTTTGTCCAAAAGAGCTTCAAACACCTTCCAATCAATCCACCTGAGCTATCCTGATCATCCATTGCAAGCTATAACATCTCTAACACCCTTTGCCATTTTCATTTCCAAGCTTTGCAGGTGGAGTTCTACAGCACGATTCAGTTTGTTTCAAAGCAAGCGAGCATTGGAGAAGCTTCCTTGGACCTCAGGAAAACTCAACAGAAGCTTAAACACCATTGAAGGTTGCTGCATTGCCCTACTCGATTCAAGCTAAAACAGGTATTTCATGGACTTCTATCTCTCTATTTAGGAATGGTTAGGCTTAGGTTTGTGAATGAACTATGTTGTACTCATAGCCCTGAAGTCATACATATGCTCAACTTCCATTTATATTAAGTGTGCTAGGAGAATTTCAGCCATGAACATGTGAAAAAAGGTAGGTCAGATTTTAGGGCCAGAGAAATTCTCTCTGGTCTTTGAGAGTTAGATTTAATGCTTTATATAGTTAGATTCGCGTTTAAATTCTCTACAAGTTTCATGTTTTAAGTTTTGTCAAAAGATCAAAGAATCAGGAGTTAGCATTTGAACCAAGAAACGCGCGCATATGTTGTTCAGAGGTTGAAGAAGAAGCTGGCTTGGGCTGGGCCTGTACAGGCTTGCTTCTGGCACCCCCTATATTCAGTTTACACCCACTGGCCCATTTATTTGATATTTATTATTTTTGACTTTTTTTATTTTTGTTCTGACTTTATTATTTTTCATATGAAATACAAAAAAAAAATGACAAAAATTATTTTTCTATATTTTTCATATTTATTTGATAATTATTTATTTTATTAGGCATATATGTATAAATAAACCATTTTCTCTTTTATTAAAACTCTAAGAAAATAATATAAAAAATATACTTATTTTTCATCTATTATTTTCATTTACAATTGAAAACATTTTCTTGAAAATATCCATTTTTGTAAATAATTAATATTTTATCTTTGTATATTTAATAGGTTTATATATATATATATATATATATATATATTATATATATATATATATATATATATATATATATATATATATATATATATATATATATATATATATATATATATATATATATATATATATATATATATATATATATATATATATATATATATATATATATATATATATATATATATATATATATATATATACTTATATTTTATTAGATAATTAGGACAAAAAATATAAAATAATACATTTTTTATTTTTATTAATATTTGACACCAAAAATACTTTTTTTTACAATATACTTTTTATTTTTGTATAAATTAATATATATTATATATAATTAATAAACATTACTATTTATTTGAAAATCAGGGTTTTGCCCTAAATAACCAGAATACTTAAAATTTGACTTTTTTTTATTTGTTTATATTTCACATTAAAAAATACCCTTTTCACATACATAAAAAAATCCTTTTTTGCATAATACATTGTTATTTGATATTTATTTAATTATGTTTATTTAAATGTTAAATATTGACTTGTACATTCGATATGGTTGTAATAACTTAGAATTTATTTCTTTGTCAAATATTCCCAATTCAAATTTGTACCCCCATCCCCATAATCATGTTGTAATAGCTTAGCTTTTAAATTCTCGCACATTTAAAAGTTTTCAATTATACCATGCCTAGACCTAGGGTTTGTATGCAAAATAAAACCAACAAGTAGTTTGACCTAATCCAAAGATAAACATGCATGAAAAACAAACACAATGCACACTTGCACCCCTAGAGTTTCATCCACTTGTTGCCTTAAAAAATGGGTCATGGTTGCATGTTGGGTACTTTGGCAAAACAAAAACAATCACAATGATCATAGTCCCTCGATGACGCTATCTGAGTTGCCTAAACAAAAATGATCAAGTCCCTCAAGAAAATTGCCAAAGATACTTGACACTATTGCTATCATGGTCTATACGATAACCCGCGCCCGTCCCGTTAACATCCTAACACAAGGTTGTTCACCAAATACAATGGTAAAACAACACTGTTAAAAGGGTTAAAAACATAAGAAAGATTTTTGAGTAAAAATAGGGTAGATAGCTCTTAGTTAATTGATCAAAGCTTGCAAAAAAAAACATCCTTGCTACTTTTCAAAACACACTCCACAAACACAATTTCAAAATCCAACTTTCAAACATTGAAAACTTTTTCAAAAGACAAAAGACACCTTTGTATACATTCAAACAAGAAGCATTACAAAGGTTGCCACAATAATGGCCTCTTTCCAAAACATCTTTCAAAATAACACACATAGCACCATTTCAAGCAATTGAAAAGCACCATTTCAAACAATTGAAAATGCAAAGCAAGTGATCTAAGCAAGTAACTAAGAGCCCATGGATAACCATGGATAGAAAGGGTGTTAATACCTTCCCTTTCTATAATCTACTCCCCGAATCCAAGAAAACATCTCAAAGGTCTTTCTTGTGCTTTTTGACCTTTCCTTAGGATAAAATAAAAAGTCGGTGGCGACTCTTGCTAAACCGAAATATTTGCAAAAACAAACGCAAAACCCAAATCAGTTCTCCCACCGTATCACACCTGGCATTTCCTATTATGTCCAGCATCTCAGCCAATGTGTAGCTAACCCGTTTATCACTCATTACTAGGCTGCTACTAGGATATTAAGATACTTGAAAGCCTTCCCTGCCCAAGTTATCTTATTAGATAGTTCCAGCCAGCTTTGGTTACATGGGTTTGCATACTCTGATTGGGCTAGATGTCCAGACACACGCAAATTTGTCACATGTTATTGTGTTTTACTCGACAATTCTCTCATTTTGTGGCGTTCGAAGAAACAGATCGTTATATTTAGGTTCTCCATTGAAGTGGAGTATCGAGAACTAGCATCTCTGACTTATGAAATTTAATGGTTGTGCTACATGTTTGATTATTTTCACATTAAATTCTTCGCTTCTGCTTCTTTATATTGCGACAGCAAATCCGCAATTTATCTTGCCAACAATTCCACCTTTCACGAACGCAGTAAACACATTGAGTTAGATTATCATGTCATTCGGGAAAAACTGTAGTCTAAGCTTATTCATCTTCTTCATGTCCCTTCCAGGTCTCAACTAGCGATGTATTAACCAAACCGCTTCACGCTCCCTTGTTTTCATCACTTTTGTCCAAGTTGAGTCTATGCAACATACATAGTCCAACTTGTTGAGAGGTCTCAATATCTCATATGACATCTTATACATAGCTTAGTCTAAATTAGTTATACTTAGTTACACTTGTATATTATCTAGTGCTAGTTAATTACTTGTAGAGCTATATATATATATATATATATATATATATATATATATATATATATATATATATATATATATATATATATATATATATATATATATATATATATATATATATATATATATATATATATATATATATATATATATATATATATTATTGATTGGTAAATACTTTATCAATCAATAATGAAATGCTTTTACTTCCATTTATGTTATTGTTGTGTTACTGTCAACTACTCCTTCATCTTTAATTATATATTTTTTTCAAAAAATTTCAAGTGTTAAAAAATTGGTTTTAGTAATAAATTTTATAAATATTAGTTTTATTTTTTGTCACTTAATAATGAGAAAAAATTATATAAAAAAGTCATTAATACATATTAAAATTTATAAATAAAAAAAAAGAGAGACTTATACTTTTAAAAAAAAGTAGAAATATAAAAATAATAAATGGGTTTTATAATTTTTTTTACTAAAATCGGTTTTGTAATTATGTATTGGTTTTATAATTCTTTAGTATATTTAAAGACAAGTTAGCATTAGCCTTAGATAAATTGAAGACGGGTGCATAAAATAACATTACAACAAAGTCAAAGCTATTTTAACGTAAAGATGGAGACGTGAAATATGGGATGCAACGTGTAGGTTTCTAGATACATACTCTACGTTTTCCAAATTCCTTTTCCGCCATTTTCTATGCAATGAAGGACGCAAATTCATTCCATAAGTCACCTTTTCTTTGCACCCCTAATAGGGTTCTCTGCCTTTCGAAGATGTCTATGTTTTGACCTTTAAGAAATTTATCCATTAATAATATATTAAATGTCATGTCACTTTTAAGAATTAATAATTATTTTACTTTTTTTTTTAAATTAGTGATTTTTGAAAAATCTCCTACCATATCATTATGTTTTTATTATTGAATTTTTTGAGGGAAAAAATTTTAAAAAAAATTATATGACAGAAAGAATTCAAACTTTTTTTGTACATAAGTTATCAAAAATCGTCGATTTAACTTGAGACAAAATAGATTTTCTTAAAAGAATAGATGCACTCATAAGGTTAGGTCGAAATCCTAAAAATGAATAATAAAATTATATTTGATTGATTTAATATATAATTATTTTTAGGTTCCATAAAATTGATAAGACTCATTAGTTTATTTTTATTTATTAACCATAAATTTACATTGTCATTTTTATTTTATTTTTAGTCAGTGTAACTTTTCTTCTTCTTCTTTATTTTTTAAAGATGGGTGATTTAGGATCGATTTTGATTCAAAATCACCTCTCTAAATTGTTTTTGTTTCTCTATTAGTTAAATAAGTGGTTTTCACATATATTTAGTGTTTCTTTTGATTTTTTTTTTTTGTGATTTTGTCATTTTAATGTGTCGTTGTTTGTTTTATTTTTCGTCTTTGTGCGATGTATTTTGATTTCTCATCTTAGTGCGATATATTTTGTTTTCTCGTCTTTGTATGGTGTTCATTTGTTTCAGGTTAAAATATTAGTTCCGATCTAGTGCATATCCAATCTATGACTCTGGTGCCATTAAGCTACACATCCGGAGGAATGAATATTTCGGACATTTTGTAGGCTTGTGTAATTTGTTGTGTTATGCTATTAACATGGATGTTATGAGTTTGTTCGTAGATTCATCCTTTTTATTTTTGACAATTTTGAATTTGTATTGCAACGATGTACTCTATCAATTTCAATGAATGACTATCGTTTATTTTTAGTAAAAAAAAATTATTTTTTTTAACTCAAACTTCAATTTTTTTATTGACTCACTTTTTCAATAAAGGCCCAATATATTGAGAGAAAAAAGAAAGAAAGAAAAGAGAATTACAAAAGGAATGGGGAGGAAAAAGCCAACCTAAAAAAAGGTAAGTCTAACATATTTTTACAAAGTCCTTCTTAATTTCAAGAGGGGTGAAATCAAAAAGGGTTAGGGTGTTTGAAGTGAGACCTACGTTAGCAAAATAGTCGGCATAATTGTTTGGTTGGGTTCGAAGCTAAGCTCGGTAAAACTTTGACTAGGGGATTTAGTGTTAAGTCTCTGTTTGGTTCATGAGTTGAACCACTTTAGGAAAAGTTCTATTTATGAGTTCTAGAAGATAACTAGTGGAAAATATTTTTATCAGTTCTTGAGCTCAGCCTGGTGTAAGAGTCCAGTTGGTTCGAGATCTTCCTAGTGTAAAATCTTAGTTCCGTTATGAGGATAGCCAGTTCAGAACTTTGCATAGGTTCGAGATAAGTTCGTATAAAATATCAGTTTAGCTTAGGGTCTAACCACTAGAAGCTTCATTCATGTTTGGAAGGAAGAATAATCACTTCATTCCATTATTTATTGTTTGGTTGGAAGTTAACCTGAAAATTCACTTTTCCTTGTATAAGAGGGTTCGTGAGCTTAACCTTCTAAATGCCCGTAAGCATTATTTGAAACTCTTAAGATAATTTCTTGAGGAGAGAAGTAGTTTATTTCATTTAGATTGAACCTCTATAAATCTTCGGTTTCATCTTTTTCCCCTATCTATTTACTTTCCATATATTTTCTTTACATTGTTTTTTCGCTGTAATATTCAAATGTTTTTAGAAATTAATTTAGAAAATAATTTTGTTTTAAACCAACGTTTTTTCCAACCCCCAAAATTCACCCCTCCTTTGGTGTGTGGAGTCACATGTTCAACAAGTGACACCAAACTCTAACTCGTGTTCAAATACTAATCGTCTCAAGAGGAGGATGACTTCCCAAACTACTTTTAACAAAAGATCTTTCCCAAACACACATCCACCGTTTAACCGTGATATGTTTGAACTATGGAAAACTAGGTTTAAAATATTTATTCAAAGTTTAGGTTTTGAATCATGGGTAAAGATAATTAACGGCCTGTTTAACATTACTTACCATATAAATGGAGAAGTAGTAGATAAACTCGAGTTCCTTTGGACCATAGAGGAAAAGAGAAAGTTTGAGATTGATTTCAAAACTAAAAATTTCTAGTTATACCTTTAGATGATAATCAATTCTTTTATGTTCATAATTGTGAATTCGCCAAGGAAATGTGAGATACTCTTGAAATAATATATAGAGTTTCTTTAAGTGTCGAATAAGATCAGCGAATCAACACGCGAGGCAAAAAAGATGAATGTTTCATTCATAAGTGCCTCTCTAAATTTAGAAATGTTGTAAATAATTTTAGAATGTTTGTAACTAACAAGTATCTAAGAATTAAGAATTGGAAACAAAAATCTTATCCAATCTTTAAAGACGAGAGTGTTTATGACTTTCAAAAAAAAAATTAAAGAAGGAAGAAATTGTAGAAAAGATTATCTAATTAGTTCCATTACTTAAAGATGAAGGAATGTGCTTAAATATAGAAGAATTCTCAGAAGCTTCATCAAACCCCTACAAGTCAAATCATATGGTTTCCTTCAAAGTAACAATCTTAGTAGTTGAACGATCATTAGAAGATTGAACATCAAATGAAACAACTTCATCTAAAAGAGGATTTAAAGAAGTCTCATCTAGAGGAATCTTCAAGAGGAGAAATGATAATAAGTCATCTACAAATGATGAAGAGTCAACCTCGGGAAAAACCTTTGAAGACTTCTCTTCTAACGAAGAAGATGAAGTCCGCTTGAAAGTATCTCATGAAGAAGATGAACATGAGGGAACAAAATCATCATATAAACAATTTTTAAATTAAGTGCTAAGTTAATTGAAGAAACTAATATTAAAAATAGTAACTTAGACCATAAGAATTATTGAGTTTCTAGAAGAGTAATGAAATGCTTAAGCACGAAATAACTAATATTAGAAACTCAACTGGAACATGTGAGACTTGTGTCTCAATGAAAAAGGTGTAACAGACTTGCATGAAACCTTAAGTAAATTTATTAAGGGAAAATAAAATCTTGACTTGATTTTATCAAGTCAAAGGCCTTCCTTAAATAAAATTGGATTAGGGTTTAAATTTAGTATAACACATAGTAAAGAAATAAATATAATCAACCTATTTATAAATGTTCTCATTGTAACTGATTTGACCATTTAGAGTCATTTTATTTTGATAAATTGAAAAGGTCTAAAGATAATAACCTTATACCTCTCAGGACTACTAATGCATCGGGGCTCAAGAAAATTTAGGTATCAAAGGTGAAATCCTTGCATGTTTTTGCAGGGATGCTTTGCAGTTTTTATGAAGTTTTAACGTGTATTAAATAAAGATGTGCAAAGTAAAGAGCATACTCTCGAGTATATACTGGTTTGAATTAAAATTTATAATCCAAGGATGTTCACTGATGGTGCATATCAATGATCGTGATCAAAGCACATTTTCATTAAGGATGGTCTCAACATCTGTGATCTATGATGATTTGTTAATCTTTTAATATGTTGGGAAGATAAGTCTGTAATTAATATATCTATCTCATTTTTTAACTAACTCCCCTATCCAATGATCCGTAAAAAAGAATATAGCATAATTTAAATAAAAAAAATCAATTTTAAAAATAATACATGTAGAAGTCTTAAAGAACAAAAGAATACAAATCAAAAAACAAAATAATACATATTTGAATAAAACAAGACATTAAGTCATGGAGAAGTTACAAAATTTTCCTTACTTCATGACTTGATCAAAGAGAGGATAAACAAAAGGAGAGTTTTATAGGGTTTCATCTTATTGGAAGCCCAATTATTTAAAAGTTCCTAACCAAATTTTCAAATAAGAATTATGGAATGGGAGATATATTGATTTCAACTAACATTCTTTTGTAGAAATTAACTTTGATATCATAAAATAATTTAAAAAGAACAAGAATAGATTTTATATCTCTAATATTTATAATGATTTATCTGTTAAAATCAAAATGTCATCAACAAATTAAAGATGATAAATTGTTAGAGAAGAATATGCTTTAATCCGATAACATGTGAATAAGTATATGAATAATTTAACTCATCGTATCATATTTCCACCTTTATTTCGATTGAGGAGAATTTAGGAGAATTTCTTTTTCCATTTTATTATGTTGAGTTACACCACTGAAAACTCAAAAATATTCTTCGGATGTGTATATTCGAACGCACGTTGTGAATTTAGGATATTGAATTATTTCAGGTATACATATCCAAACGAACTCTTATATTTCATTTTTAAAGAGATTTCGGATATGCATATCCAAAATAACTTAATATCCCAATTTTTTATATATTTTATTTTGAAAATATATTTATTTATAATATAATTATAATATAATTAAATTAAATTATTATTAATAAAGAATAACTTAAATTTATAATTGAAAATTAAATATTAAAGTAAATGTATGATATGAAATTAAATAATGAATGCAATAATTAAATTTTTAATTATAATGATGAAATATAATTGTCTTGTAATTTTTTTATTTAAAGTTATTTAAAATTATGAATAGTTTTTAATAAAAAATATAAGAAATATTTTTTAATTGTAACTTTAAAAGTTAAATTTAATTTAGATGATACATTTTAGTTTTTATTATAGAATTAATAATTATTTATTATATTATAATTAAAAAAATTCTTATATTAAAAAATATTTATATTATAATTAAAAGTTGAATGTTATTAATAATTAATAATATTAAAATAGAATATTTAATATTAAATGAATAGATTTTTGTAAAAAAAAAAAGTATAATTTATAAATTAAATAGATAATTTATATATATATATATATATATATATATATATATATATATATATATATATATATATATATATATATATATATATATCTTAAAAATTTTGGAATATTAAGTTATTTTGTGTTGGAGCACAAGGAAGATAAAAGGCAAAAGGAATATGTACTGATAGCTTCAAAAATAAGAATTTACAATGAATTATAATAACCTACTCCACTAGGCTATTTATACACACAAATTAAATCTAAAATATATCTTCTACAAAGATATAAGAAGATCTAAGATATATATATATATATATATATATATATATATATATATATATATATATATATATATATATATATATATATATATATATATATATATATATATATATATATATATATATATATATATATATCTTCTAACAAAGATATAAACAATCTAAAAGATATTCCTAAATATAAACTAATATCTAATTAAATCTAAATTAATTATAACATCATCCCTTAATTTATATTTATCCAAAACTGACAACACCAATTTCATCCCTTAAACTAAGAAATTGATTAGTTTTGATAGCCTTTGTCAGAACATCTGTCAGCTGCTTCTGAGTGCTACAGTGCATAACCTCTATTATTCCATTCTGAACTTGATTCCTCAGAAAATGATACTCGGTCTCAATATGCTTGCTTCTCCCATGCAACACTGGATTCTTGGAAAGATTTATTGCAGACTTGTTATCAATCATCAGCTTCAGAGGTTTATTCACCTCAATCTTCAGATCTTTTAGCAAGTTCAGAATCCACACAGCTTGACATGCAGTCAGAGCACCTGCAATATATTCAGCTTCACAGGTTGACAGAGCAACAATAGGTTGCTTCTTAGAACACCGAGAAATAGGACCTCCCAGAAATTTGAATAAGTACCCAGAAGTACTTCTTCTCTCAACTCTATCTCCACACTAATCAGAATCAAAATAACTCTGAAATTCTGATTCGATCTTTCTTCCAGACGGAAATAACACTCCATATTTCAGAGTTCCCTTCACATACCTCAGAATCCTGACTGCAGCTTGGTAATGGTACCACTTTGGTTTGCTCATAAATCTTCTAACCATTCCAACTGCATAGCAAATATCAAGTCTGGTATTACACAAATACCTTAGAGAACCTACCATCTGTTTGAAGGTTGTAGCATCCACATCCTCTCCATCAGAATCAGAATCCAACTTCTGATTCGTATCAGCAGGTGTGATAGAAACCTTGCAATTTTCTAGCTCAAATCTCTTCAAAAGATCTAGTTCATACTTCATCGGATGTAAAATGATTCCTTTCTCAGAGTATATGAATTACATCCCTAGAAAGAAACTCATTTTTCCAAGATCTGTCATCTCAAACGCATGCATCAGAACTTTCTTGAACTCAGCTATCTCTTGTTCAGAACTTCCTGTGAGTAATATGTCATCAATATACAAGCAGACCAGAATCATATTACCTTCTGAAGTATGTTGAACATAAACACCATACTCCATCTCACACTTCTGAAACCCTTGTTCCTTGAAAAACAAATCAATCTTCAAGTTCCAAGCTTTGGGCGCTTGCTTCAATCCATACAATGCTTTGTGTAATTTGAACACCATCCTTTCCCGATTCTTTTTCTCAAATTCAGGAGGTTGTGAAACGTACACCTCTTCTTGTAATGGGCCATTCAGAAATGCAGATTTTACATCTAAATGCATTAGAGGCCAATTCCTGTTAGCAGTTATTGCAATCACTAGTCTGATTGTTTCATGTCTCGCTACAGGTGCAAACACTTCAAAGTAATCCATCCCAGGCTTCTGTAGGAAGTCTCTTGCTACTAATCTCGCTTTGTGTTTGCCAATTGATCCATCTGTCTTTAGCTTCTTCTTGAAAACCCATTTGACGCTGATGGCTTTCTTGCCTTTTGGAAGTTCTGTCAGCTTCCAAGTCTTGTTTCTCTCTATAGCACCAAGTTCTTCTTTCATGGCCTGTAACCAAACTTGCTACTTAAGAGCCTCTTCTGTACTCACGGGTTCAGAGTCTACTAACATTGCACACTGAATAACTTCTCCTTCAGGGTCTACTTCAGTGTCTTGCAACATGTCAAACTCTGCAAATCTTCTTGGGATGCTTCTGACTGTTTGTTGCCTCTAAACTGGATCTTCAAAACTTTGAACACCAGAACTTCCCCCTTCAGAAGATCTTGCTTCAGAGTTTTGACATTCCCTAGAACCTTGACTGTCTTCAGAGTCTTGAAAATTCCCAGGGTCTGAATCATCATCAGAGTCAGAGCCACTACCTTCAAAAATACCATCTTCAAAAGTTGGATCACCTCTGCCTTCAAAAGTTCCACTTTCAGAATCATGATCATCGTCAAAGGCTGAATTTCCTTCAGAAGCTCCTCCTTCAGAAGTTCCACTTTTAGAATCGTGATTTCTACCAGAAACATGATCATCTTTAGAAGCTTGTCCTCTAAAACATATGTCTTTAGATTTTTTCCTTCTAGAAGCATGATTACCACCAAATTCTGGATCATCATCAAAATCTGGATCAGAATCAGATTCACCATCTGACTCACCTTCAGAGTTTCCAGAGTCATCATCTTCTGAGTCTTCTTCAGAAGCAGAATCTTCTTCAAACTCAAAATCACCTTCGAATTCTAACTTGTCTTCAGAAACTTCAGATTCTGACTCATCTTCAAAATCTTCAAATTCGTCATCTGATTCTAACTCAGAGCCATATTTTGATTCTGACTCATAAAAAATAACTCCTTCAGAATCAGAATATTCAGAGTCATATTCTTCTTCCCCTTCAGAATCAGAAAATGACAGTTTCACTGGTTCCTCATAAGATTCATAAGCCATAAATAGCACAGGTTCATCATCTGAATTTCCTCTGGCTACATTTGCTTCTTCTGACTTCCTTTCTTTGTTGGACCAACAATCTCTGGCATAATGACCAAAGTTCTTACAACAGTAATGTGATACGGTGGGAAAGAACTGACTGTTTTTTGGAATGCTGGTTTGCATTTTGCGTTTGTTTTCGCAAAATGCCGCGGTAAGCAAGAGTCGCCACCGACTTTTATTTTATCCAACAAGGAAAGGAAAAAAGCACAGAAAAATTCCTTTTTCGAGATATTTCTCGGGTTCGAGGGGTAGATTATAGAAAGGGAAGGTGTTAGCACCCTTTCTATCTGTGGTTATCCACGAGCTCTTAGGTACTTGCTCATATTGTTTTCAAAATTGTTTTCTTTGTGCTTGTGGGTTTTGATAAAAAGTTTTTGTTTTGAAAACTTCGATTTAACTCCTGCTTCTGTCCTCAAGAGTGTATGAAGTGTTTTTGAAAACTTTGTTCGGAAAAGTGTAAGTGTGAAAAAGTTTTTGTTTTTTGAAAGAGCAAGTACTTAAGAACCATCTACCTACTCGAAAAAGGAATCGTTATATGCTATCTTCCTTTAGACTATGCTATCCCACTATTGATGAGTAGGTAGCACTGTCGTTGGAGTTTAAGGGTCAATTCGAATTTAGGGACTTACGGTCACCAAAGTAATGTTAGGATGCCTTAGTGGTAACCCTAATGTCTTAGATCATTTGTTTTGAGGCAACAATATCCGAGGTAACCATTTCGAGGTGACTATGATCTTTTAGACAAGAGGGCGACCTCTAAAGTGACCTATACTCAATGACCGTGTATGAAGGCAACCAAGTGGGGTGTACCCTAAGAGTGCGCATGTGCGAGTGTGTCGTTTTCAGTTTATTTTATTTTTGTACATGTTAAGGGTGATCTAAGTTGATTTTAGGTTAAAACATTCAGTCTTGTCATGCCATCCTATTATCAAACATCTAACAATTATAATTTGCGGAAATTAAAGGTGCGGAAATTAAGCTAATTATTACAAGGCGTCATATTTACATCGCCAAAGACAAACCCTTTAAAAATAAAATAAAGCGATAAAAAATAAATAAAGGTCCTACTAACTATTACAATCCGGGAACAAGTACATTATTGGATAAAATAAATAAATCGCGTGCGGGAAATTAAATCGAGCGCAAAGTTCTAGGGTTTTGACCCTTTTTGTTAAAGAAAATATTTTTTTGTTGTTTTTATTTTATTTTAAGAAAGAAATTAACCTAAATTAATTACTAAATTAATAAATTAATAAATTAAATAAATAAATAAAAGTTATTTTTGGGTTTTTGGTATTTTAAGAAAGAAAATTAAATTAATTGAATTAGTAAAAAAAAACTAATTAAGTCTAAATAATTTTAATTATTAAAAAAGGAATTAAAGTTATTCTAATTAAAACCTAAGTTAATTTAATAGTATTTATTAATAAAAATAAAAGTTAAAGTTGATTTGATAAAAAAAAGTTTTTGTGATTTTATTTTATAAAAAAAAGACTGAATTTTAATTGGTTAGTAATTAAATAAAATATAATAAACAATTAAATAAAACAAAAAAATAAATAGGAGAGAGTAAGTGGGTTTGGGCCTGAATTTGGAGGTCATAATAGTAAGCTGAAGGCCCAATTATGTTGGCCTCGTTTGACTTTCCTTGATCCAGTGTGCATGTGCTGACTTGGTCTTTGGTGGTCCATCAATTCTTGGCCATCAGATTTGGCCTTGGGCCATCTGGAAACTGGATGCTTGAGGATGTATGATGGGCTGTAGCTAGGCATATGTACCAAATCACCTGTAGGCTATTGAACGTGCATGCTTGCCATTGGGACGCTTCGTTTCAATTGTTAATGATATACAAATAATACATAATATAAAAAAAAATCAATATGCCAGCAAACAAAAAAAAAGCACGAATTATTTGAACCGGCCAATCAGAGGAGGACACGATCTCGTCCCTGTCCTCAGGCCTGTAACAGTGTTACCTGCGGATTTGAATCCACAGCTAAAAGCATAGGCCACTCCTAAAATCCATCTCAGGCTTCATAAATTCATTCCAAGGCCATGGTCGCATTCGTCTTCCTCTTCCGGTCACGCCCATAGCCATCACTAAGGCTAATTTTATCTGAAACAAAAACCCCTAAACCAAGAAGCAAAACCCTAACAATGGTGTTTTGCGCCACAGAGCATATAAATGAAATCAAATAATGCAAAAGGCTTGGAAATGATCTGGTGATTACAAATATGCCATTAATTCATTGTAACAATGCACAATTTTTGAAATAGGAAACCAACTACATAAGGGAATCGCGTGACACTTACAGCGCTTTGTGGTGTGTGAGAACACTTGCTTTGGATTGGTTTCGCTTCAGTGAACGTCCAGGAATTGATTGGGATGCTTCCTGGCTTCTGAAAACACCTCTAAGTATGATTTTGATTTCACACTTTTTAGTGAATTTTGCAACTTTTGTATTGCCTGTTCTTGCAGCCTCCAACCCTTATTTAGTTCCTTGTGGCTTGCTTATGGATGGTACAATGTTCTAGGGTGACAATTATGGCCTGAATCCTCCACATCAATGCATTGAAATTTGATTTGATTCACCTCTTTACAACTTTCCAAATTTGCCAAAACTCATTCTTTTTGCACATGGATTGCTTGATACGAATTTGACGGTGTTAAAGATTGCAATCAAAGCCTGAAACAACAAAAAAATCTCATGTAATCAAAGTTTTGGATTTTATTTGATTTAATTTGATTAAAAATGAATAAATTCAAATAAAAATCAAATTAAATAATAAAATTGATAAATGGACACATGGATGAAGCTGAGGCACGTGGACAATTATGCAAGCTCAAATCAAGTGGAAAAGAATGGGCCCATTTGACAAAATTTTAAGTTTTGGGGATAGTTGACTTTTGGCAATTTTGCAAAAATGCCCAACTTCAACAATGCATAACTTCTTCAATTTTGAACTTTTGGAAGTTTTCTTGGACTTTTTAGAAATCTTGAGATGTCCTATAACCAACCCTTTTGGTATCATCTCATTTTTATATTCCATGCTCAAGTTATAAGCTTTGGCAAAAAAGGTGTTTTTGTTGACTTTTAAAAATGACCTATAATGTCCAAATTTATAACTTCTTGTGAGTGCATTTTCTGATCTTGGGGTATGAAGATGGATTGTAGGAAATTGCATCCTATTCAAAATGAGCTTTTGATGGGTCATTTATCATAAAGTATGAGAAAGTTATGCTTGGTCAAAGTTGAGTTGACTTTTCCTACAAAACCCTAATTTAGCAACTTTTGAGTCTTTATGAATTTTGAGCAATCCTTGATGAATCATGATCAACAATTAATCAAATGCTGAAATAACCTTCAAAATGAGAATGTTTACAAAAAATCTTGAAGTTTAACTCTATGTAGGTCACAGTTGACTTTTGCCCTAGCATAGTCGATTTTTGGGCCCTTTGAGCAATTGACTGAGCAAACTTCCTCTGCAAGGCTTTGAAATTTGGCATGGATGATCTTGAGAGCATATTAGGACATTGGGGAGAACTTGAGGTCATTTGGACCCAAGGATCTTGGTGTAACACAAAACCCTAATTTGGGGTTGACTGCCTTAGGAGATAGCTTGACTGTCCAACTCTTGAGCAACCTTGAGCCATTTGTAGATTTTTCTTGTAATGTTTTGAGAAATATGAGAGGGAAAATTTTGGGGTACAACAGCTTCCCCTGTTCAATCTTCTTAAACCTGAGGATGTAGATTGGCTTTCGTGCCTTTCATGATCCGAAGGTGGAAGATGATTGAACACTAGAGTGCCCAGAAATTTGCACTCGCATGAAGTGGTATCAGCCTTGTGATGTCGGGAATGGGATTACAGATGCCATTTAGAGATTGCTGGCGAGAGGATGGGCTTAAATATTCCATCTGCAGGAGTGTCGATCGCATCAGAGATTCCTTAGCAAGAGCTTGCATATCTGTTGTTGTGGAAGATTCCGCTGGGGGAAGTCTGATCTTGTTGATATTTAGGGACTTATCTGTACCTCAACTGAGAGAATGCCGCTGCTGAGTTTTAAGAACTTGTCCGTAATTCAACTGGGGGGAAACATCTTCATCGAGATTTAGGACTGTCTGGTCTTCATCAGAGTATAATTCTGTTGAGATTTTAGAACTCGTCCACACTACGACGGAGGAAATTATCGAGATTGAGAACCTTATCTGTAATTCAACCGAGAATAATTCAGTTGAGATTTAAGAATCGGTCAGGTCTTCGACTGAGGGAAACATCTTCATCAAGATCTAGGACTGTCTGGTCTTCAACGGAGTATAATTCTGTTGAGATTTTAGAACTTGTCCACACTACGATGGAGGAAAATGTCGAGATTGAGAACCTTATCTGTAATTCAACCGAGGATAATTCAGTTGAGATTTAAGAACCGGTCAGGTCTTCGACTGAGGGAAACATCTTCATCAAGATCTAGGACTGTCTGGTCTTCAACGGAGTATAATTTTGTTGAGATTTTAGAACTTGTCCACACTAAGACGGAGGAAAATTATCGAGATTGAGAACCTTATCTGTAATTCAACCGAGGATAATTCAGTTGAGATTTAAGAACCGGTCAGGTCTTCGACTGAGGGAAACATCTTCATCAAGATCTAGGACTGTCTGGTCTTCAACGGAGTATAATTCTGTTGAGATTTTAGAACTTGTCCACACTTCGATGGAGGAAATTGTCGAGATTGAGAACCTTATCTGTAATTCAACCGAGAATAATTCAGTTGAGATTTAAGAATCGGTCAGGTCTTCGACTAAGGGAAACATCTTCATCAAGATCTAGGACTGTCTAGTCTTCAACGGAGGATAATTCTGTTGAGATTTTAGAACTCGTCCACACTATGACGAAGGAAAAATGCCGAGATTGAGAACCTTATCTGTAATTCAACCGAGAATAATTCCGTCGAGATTTAAGAACCGGTCAGGTCTTCGACATAGCTGAGAACTTAACTGCATCTTTCCTGAAAGGTAAAGGTCAGTTGTATGCAATGCATGATACATATCAAGCAATGATGTTCTCAAAATAAATGAGATTGTGTTGTACGATGCGTATATGCATGTGTCATGATGTATGTAAATGTAATGTTTGGCTGGGGAAAATAAATCCCGTATAGCTGCTGGAGAAAGAGTTGAATTCTTCGTTTCCGCTGGGGATGGCGAACGAAGATGATTGTGGGAATAAACCTGTAGGAGAGGATAACTCCGTTGGGGAATAAACTGATGAGGAGATTACTCTATGGGGAAGAGATGTTCTGCTGAGGATTCCACTAATAAATTCCGTTGGGGACGAATTACCGTTGCTGGTGATACTGAATCCTGTTGGGGATTGAATTCCTGTTTGTGAAAGGAAAGAACTCTACTGGGGATGATCTTTCAGTTGCGACTTCACTGGGGATAACCCTTTAGGCTCTAATGGAGATAATCCTTTGAGCTTGCTGGGGACAATCTTCCTTTAAACTCGGCTGGGGATATTTATTTTTATACACCGCCGGGGACGAACTTCAAGAGTCTACTGGGGATGATTCTTCAACTCCACTTGGGAAGCTTTTTCAGACTGCGCTGAGAAAATTTTAACTCTACTGGGGATATCTTGTATTCTGCCGGGGAATATTCTTATACTCCGTTGGGGAATATTAAGACTGCCGGGGATATTAAGCCTTTTCAGTGTTGATGGTAGATAAACTCTGCTTGGGGGGAGAATATTACCGATTCATTCACAATTGTGAGTCTCAGCTGAGGAGAGCTATCATTACTGTCTTACTCTGCGGGGAGTGAATGCATCTCAATCGTATTCTTCATCTGAATCTACCTTTGTACCTGGTGGATAAAGCATCTGTATAGCTTGGACAATTCTTATTGCCCCTGTTTCTGATATTACCAGTAATCGTCTTTTATTTCGCATGTAAATATTTATGAGCAACAATTAATGTCAAGTGCATATATAAAAAATGAACATTGGACGTTCTTTTCAAAACAAAACAGATAAAGGGAAAACAGTTTGAAATTTCTTTGGAGATGAATTGTATTGATTTGAAGTTTGGCCTGTAAATAGGAGTTTTTGTACAAGAGGTTGACGTCCTAGTAAGAGAACACCGCCGAATAATAGAATTTACACAATTTGTGAAAAACTAAACAAAACAACTATGTGAACGATCCCACTGGGTTCCAACTCTGATATTGCCTTTATATCCTCGAGCATCTCATCACTTTGCTGCTTGGTTGAAGGTAGATCAGATTGATTAGTGCCGTCTGAGCTTGACAGTTGATACTGAAGTCTGGATGCAAGGTGATCCAATGAGACATACTGTTACGCTTTGATCCCTAACTTTTTCCTGGACCTCCCTTTCGGGTCTTCAGTCCACCGAGATACCCTTTTTTGCCCAAGCCGCCTTTTTAGGTTTTTGACTTGTTGGGTGTACAGATTTTTTTTCATTTTCATCCCTTATTTTTGCCCGAACCCTTTTGGTTCACCGGGAAGCCCTTATTTTTGCCTAGGCCAGTCAACCTAACGGGTCTTTGTTCATGCGTAGTATCTTTTCACTATGTCTGCATTGACGGGGTGAGGAAGGTCGTCACCATCTATGGTGGTTAGAATCATAGCTCCTCCTATGAAAATGTTCTTAACCACAAATGGCCCTTCGTACGTATGGGTCCATTTTCCCCTGGGATCACCTTGAGGTAGTATGATTCACTTGATAACCAGGTCCTCAACTTGATACTGTTGTCGTCTAACTTTCTTATTAAATGCCTTGATCATCCATTTTTGGTACGTCTGACCATGACAAATAGCAGTGAGTCTCTTTTCGTCGATTAAGTTCAGCTGATCAAGCCGGGTCTGGATCTAGTCATCTTTGCTCAAACTTGCATCCTTCATAATCCAAAGAGAAGGTATCTGAACTTCAATGGGCAATACGGCCTCCATACCATATACCAAAGAATAGGGTGTTTCCCCTGTTGACGTTTGCGCTGATGTGCGGTACCCATGAAGAGAAAATGGTAACATCTCGTGCCAATCTTTGTATGTCACCGTCATTTTCTGCACAATCTTCTTAATGTTCTTATTAGCCTCTTTTACATCCCCATTCATCTTCGGCCGGTAAGGAGAAGAGTTGTGATGTTGTATCTTGAACTGCTTGCAGAGCTCGATGATCATCTTATTGTTGAGATTTATACCATTGTCCTTAATGATCCTCTCAGGTACACCGTATCGACAAATCAGATTGTGCTGAATGAGCCGTACCATGACGTTCTTGGTTACAGTAGCAAATAAAGTCGCTTCAACCCACTTCATAAAGTAATCAATAGCTACCCGGATGAAACGATGTCCATTGGGTGCAGTAGGTCTGATCTCGTCGATCATATTAATGCCCCACATTGAAAAAGGCCAAGGAGCTATCAAGACGTTCACCTCTTTTGGTATCAAAAAGGGTATTATGAGCCAACATGTACTATCTCAGCCGGCGAGCAGCCCATACCAAAGTGTAGCAAGTTCTCTCAAGCAGTGAGTATTGGGTCTCACAGTCGGTAAACTTTTTGCTAAAGCAGTAAATAGCATGCTCTTTTCGGCCAGACTCGTCATGCTTCCCCAGCACACACCTCTTTGTATTATCCAACACTTTTAAGTATAAGATCAATGGTCTTCCTTCAACTGAAGGCATCAGAATTGGTGGCTTGGAGGTGGTAAACCCCTCTCTTCTTGAAGCAGTAATCTAACAAGTTCCCCAGGCACTTCACAATCATCCTCACCTTCGTCCTTGGCTTGGTTGATCGGACTTTCCAAGTCATAACCGCCAGTAGCAGAGTCGTTATCAGTGGGATCCAGAGTGGATGTAGACCTGTATATGTGAGTGTGTGTAAAATAGCTGTTTTGCAATATATAAAAAAGAAAAACAAGGAGCGCAAAATTTGAAATGCAAGAAAACGTCCAATGCTTTTATTAATGATATATGTAAATGACACACATAAAGCCCTCACAAATGAAGCCACGGTGCCCCGGGTAAGACACCGGGCCATAAAATTTAAAACATTGTCTGTTACAAATTCAAAACAAAAAGTCTCATTACTGGGTGATAACAGAAACGGGCATAGAATACTTCGTTGTCCAGTTGCTTAATCCACCATTGGCAGTTGGGTATATCCAACTGTCAATATCAAACTCTTCATCATCGTCATCCCCGATAGCATTCACCCCTGCGTCTTGTTTAGGCTTTTCTGGTGCTCCGAACTCGATCTCTTTAGCATCAATTAGGTCATGTACCTTATTCTTCAAAACCCAACAATCATCTGTATCATGCCCCGGGCTATCAGAGTGAAAAGCACAGTGGGCATTAGGGTTGTACTTCGGTGATGTTGTATTTGGATTCTTCGGGGCCTCCCTTGGAATCACCAGACTGGTCTTTAATAACTGCGGCAGAATCTGGGATAAAGTCACGTTGAGCTGAGTGAATTGTCTTCGAGGTCTTTCGGCCCTTGACTGATTTTTGTGCTGAGGTGCAACAGCATGTCTTGAAATAAAAATCGCGTTAACAACTTGGCGGCATTCAGGTCTATTATGACTTTTTGAACTGTAAACATCACTCGACTCTTTCTTAAAAGGCTTCTTCTATGTGCCTGATGAGGTACCCTTCTGTATTTTACCAGATTTGATACCAACCTCAATTCTTTCCCCGGTCATGATCAGATCCGTAAACCCGGGCGAAGAACTTCCAATCAGATGGTTGAAATACGGACCAGGCAGGGTCCCCATAAACATATCCACTAGCTCCCTATCATCCAAGGGTGGTTGCACTCTTCCAGCGAGGTCCCTCCACTTCTGAGCATAATCTTTGAAACCTTCTCCCGCACCCATTGACATACCCAGGAGTTGGGTACGCATGGGAGCGAGGTCGGCATTGTATTGGTACTGCTTGTAGAAAGCAGCGGCTAAATCTTCCCAATTACGGATACTAGCTCCTTCTAACTGGTAAAACCATTCAAGCTGAGTCCCTGAGATACTGTCTTGAAAGAAGTGGATCCAGAGGTTCTTGTCAGTGGTGTAAGGCTGAATCTTCCTAACATACGAACGGAGGTGTAGTTTTGGACAAGAAACTCCGTCGTATTTAGCAAAGGTTGGTGCTTTAAACTTGTGGGGAATTACCACCCCAGATGATAGACCCAGATCACCAAAGTCCAGACCAGGCACTTTCTGAACTTCCACCGTGCTTAACAGGTCCTCCAGTTGCTTGTATCTATCCTCAGCCGGAGGATACTGGTCTTTGTCGAAGTCGGTCTCGTTGTCTGAAACCACAGGGCTAGGAGCCCTCCTTTCTTACTGATTATCTTTCCCTCTAGATGAGGGGGTTAAATCAACCTCTTCTCGTAAGTCGTTTCCGAATCTGCGACCCATATTAAACAGGACCGTCTTCTTCTTCTTCTTCTCTTTCAGGATAAGGGCCTTCAGATCTTGCTGACCCTTAGCCAGGTTATGAAGAATTCCTGGAACTGGGCGTTTTGAGCCTGTAGAGCCTTGATTGCTTGTTCAATTGATGGTTCAGAAGACATGATGTTGAAATAAACAGCGAAGAAGATGATAAAACCTGGAAGGGTACCTGTTATGAGGTGTATGGAAATGAAATGCGTATGATACGATTTCAAAGACGTCGAGAGATTCAAATTTGTAAACAAAAATGAAACACACTTTTATTAGATAAAATTTGAAATCAATTGTTCAACAGATGCCTTTAAGGTGTTACAAGAAAGGAAATACTGAAAAGTAGACCAAAACTAGAAATAATCAAAAGACAATCAATGCTCCCATGGTCGCTTCTTGTCGGTGCGGACATAATCATTGAGGATCCGCTTGTTCTCCAGCTGCCTGGTCAACTTCTCAATCTTCTGCTCTTGCTCGTGATACTTTTCTCAGTAAGTATCCCGTTCTTCCCTTAGCTGCATCCAGGACCTCTTCAATGCCCCAATGTCAGTAGGCATGTAAGGGTGTAGGATGGTAGGAGGAACCCCCTCTTCATCAGCAACTTCAATAATGATAGGCAAGACAGCTTCGTAGGGCATTCCCAGCTTTTGGGCACGGATTCGAACCCATCAGAGATATGGCTCCATTGGTAGAGAAGTCTTTCGACCCAGCTCGTGTGGATCAGACCTGTGTACTCTATCCCAAGCTCTTATGAATCTGCAGCATTGCTCGTCACTGTCCCCTTGGAAGTCAAAGACAATACTAGGCATTAGCAACTCATGAGGTCCTTCCCTTCTGGCTCGCCCAAACTGACGTAAGGCCAAGCACGGATTATAAGTAATCCTTCCATTGCTTCCTATCAGTGGAACATTGGGGTATTCCCCACAGCGATCAATAATGGCCACATCTTCCATGCCCTTTGATAGTCCAAATGATGTCATTATGAGAGAGAGACATAATCCTATAGGCCCAGCCCATGCCTTCCTTGTTCTTCAAAACTGATTTGGGGAGGTGAGAAATAAACCACCTCGCCAACAACGGAGCACAGCACATAAGGGTTCCCCACCTCTGAGCAGTACGGGCATAAAGAGAATGAAGAATGTCACCCAAGAGAGTGGGCACAGGATTATCGGAGATGAAGATTTTTACCGCATTCACGTCAACAAAGGAATCAGAGTTAGGAAACAACACCAAACCATATATGAGCAGAGCCAGAATGTCTTCAAATGCCTGGAAGTCTAGATTGTCCCAGAACTGATTAGCTTTACCAACCAAAAATTTAGTCAAGAAACCCTTTGCTCCACTTCTAGTTTCCCAATTAGACATTACCTCAGCTTTTCTCAGATGAAGGGCTGAAGCAATCTCTTCCGGCCTAAGGATCTTCTCCCAAACTGTAAATGGGGTTTGCTCCAGAATAGAGATACTGAGCAGATCAGAGAACTCTTCCAAGGTAGGGACCAACTGGTAGTCCGGAAAAGTAAAGCAATGGTACAATGGATCAAAGAACTGGACTAAGACTCTCATCATCTGTTCATCCATCTTGGAGGTAACCAAACCAAGAAGGTGCCCATGCCTTCTGATGAAGGAAGTAGTATCTGGCATCTTTGCAACCAATTCTTTAAGCAGAGTGGGAACCTGGACAAAGTTGATCCGGATGGTGTTTCTACGCATGGGTGTCATGACCTACAAAACAGAACAAAGATGAATCCCTCCTGTCTTTGAAATAGGTTAGTCCAATGCAAGATGCATGCAATGTCATGATGTCATGATGTCTTGATAGAAAGCACACCACAAGTATCCACAAATAGCAAACATGGTAAAGGCACACAAGTCACACAGAGAGCCCTTAGATTTCAGGCTGGCAAGGAGTCTAGGTACTACCCTCTTTCAGTTCAGTTGGTTCAAACCTGTCCTAAAAATAGTAACCGGGTTCTAGAGGATCTCAATATCACTGACTACCCTCGATCGGTCATAATTCCAGTTTAGCAACCTTTTCTTGCGGCCGGAATCATCGTGAGAGTTTAGTATCAATGAGTGTAGCATACTGCTACTGTTATATGGCCAAGTTGGTCAATTTAAAGGTTCTAAGGTCAGTTGGTGTTTAATGACCCCTTAGCAGACCCATATTCTCCTTGTTGCGCCACAAGGGATATCGGTACATACTAAAGTGCCACACCAACGTAGCTACTGCTTCAACCGTATCGGTCTATGCCGTACAATTCCCTCACAGTTTATTGCTACTTACCTAAAAAGGTGCCCCCCAGATCCAGGTTAGGATCTATAGTAACTCCGATACAAACCCACAAAATAAAGCAGACAAATCAAACAATTGAAAACAATATGATGAACTATTCCTAAGGTACACCCCACTTATAAGATATCCCCAGCAGAGTTGCCAGTTCTGGCGATACGGTGGGAAAGAACTGACTGTTTTTGGAATGCTGGTTTGCCTTTTGCGTTTGTTTTTGCAAAATGTCGCGGTAAGCAAGAGTCGCCACCGACTTTTATTTTATCCAACAAGGAAAGGAAAAAAGCACAGAAAAATTCCTTTTTCGAGATATTTCTCGGGTTCGGGGGGTAGATTATAGAAAGGGAATGTGTTAGCACCCTTTCTATCCGTGGTTATCCACGGGCTCTTAGGTACTTGCTCATATTGTTTTCAAAATTGTTTTCTTTGTGCTTGTGGATTTTGAAAAAAAGTTTTTGTTTTGAAAACTTCGGTTTAACTCTTGCTTCTGTCCTCAAGAGTGTATGAAGTGTTTTTGAAAACTTTGTTCGAAAAAGTGTAAGTGTGAAAAAGTTTTTGTTTTTTGAAAGAGCAAGTACTTAAGAACCATCTACCTACTCGAAAAAGGAATCGTTCTATGCTATCTTCCTTTAGACTATGTTATCCCACTATTGATGAGTAGGTAGCATTGTCGTTGGAGTTTAAGGGTCAATTCAAATTTAGGGACTTACAGTCACCAAAGCAATGTTAGGATGCCTTAGCGGTAACCCTAATGTCTTAGATCATTTGTTTTGAGGCAACAATATCCGAGGCAACCATTTCGATGCGACTATGATCTTTTAGACAAGAGGGCGACCTCTAAAGTGATCTATACTCAATGATCGTGTATGAAGGCAACTAAGTGGGGTGTACCCTAAGAGTGCGCATGTGCGAGTGTGTCGTTTTCAGTTAATTTTATCTATGTACATGTTAAGGGTGATCTAAGTTGATTTTAGGTTAAAACATTCAGTCTTGTCATGCCATCCTATTATCAAACATCTAACAATTATAATTTGCGGAAATTAAAGGTGCAGAAATTAAGCTAATTATTACAAGGCGTCGGGTACTTACATCGCCGAAGACAAACCCTTTAAAAATAAAATAAAGCGATAAAAAATAAATAAAGGTCCTATTAACTATTACAATCCGGGAACAAGTACATTATTGGATAAAATAAATAAATCGCATGCGGGAAATTAAATCGAGCGCAAAGTTCTAGGGTTTTAACCCTTTTTGTTAAAGAAAATATTTTTTTGTTGTTTTTTCTATTTTAAGAAAGAAATTAACCTAAATTAATTACTAAATTAATAAATTAATTAATCAATTAAATAAAAAAAGTTATTTTTGGGTTTTTGGTATTTTAAGAAAGAAAATTAAATTAATTGAATTAGTAAAAAAAAACCTAATTAAGTCTAAATAATTTTAATTATTAAAAAAGGAATAAATTTATTCTAATTAAAACCTAAGTTAATTTATTAGTATTTATTAATAAAAATAAAAGTTAAAGTTGATTTGATAAAAAAAAGTTTTTGTGATTTTATTTTATAAAAAAAAGACTGAATTTTAATTGGTTAGTAATTAAATAAAATATAATAAACAATTAAATAAAACAAAAAAATAAATAGGAGAGAGTAAGGGGGTTTGGGCCTGAATTTGGAGGTCAGAATAGCAAGCTGAAGGCCCAATTATGTTGGCCTCGTTTGACTTTCCTTGATCCAGCGTGCATGTGCTGACTTGGTCTTTGGTGGTCCATCAATTCTTGGCCATCAGATTTGGCCTTGGGCCATCTGGCAACTAGATACTTGAGGATGTATGATGGGCTGTAGCTAGGCATATGTACCAAATCACCTGAAAAATAAAATTATGAATGAAAGTGGGGGACCTTGGATTCGAACCCAGGTCCTGTAGGCTATTGAACATGCATGCTTGCCATTGGGACGCTTCGTTTCAATTGTTAATGATATACAAATAATACATAATATAAAAAAGCAAATCAATATGCCAGTAAACAAAAAAAGCGCCAATTATTTGAACCGGCCAATCAGAGGAGGACACGATCTCGTCCCTGTCCTCAGGCCTGTAACAGTGTTACCTGCTGATTTGAATCTGCAGCTAAAAGCATAGGGCACTCCTAAAATCCATCTCAGGCTTCATAAATTCATTCCAAGGCCATGGTCGCATTCGTCTTCCTCTTCCGGTCACGCCCATAGCCATCACTAAGGCTAATTTTATCTGAAACAAAAACCCCTAAACCAAGAAGCAAAACACTAACAATGGTGTTTTGCGCCACATAGCATATAAATGAAATCAAATAATGCAAAAGGCTTGGAAATGATCTGGTGATTACAAATATGCCATTAATTCATTGTAACAATGCATAATTTTTGAAATACGAAACCAAGTACAGAAGGGAATCGCGTGACACTTACATCGCTTTGTGGTGTGTGAGAACACTTGCTTTGGATTGGTTTCGCTTCAGTGAACGTCCAGGAATCGATTGGGATGCTTCTTGGCTTCTGAAAACACCTCTAAGTATGATTTTGATTTCACACTTTTTAGTGAATTTTGCAACCTTTGTATTGCCTGTTCTTGCAGCCTCTAACCCTTATTTCGTTCCTTGTGGCTTGGTTATGTATGGTACAATGTGCTAGGGTGACAAATATGGCATGAATCCTCCACATCAATGCATTGAAATTTGATTTGATTCACCTCTTTATAACTTTCCAAATTTGCCAAAACTCAATCTTTTTGCACATGGATTGCTTGATACGAATTTGATGGTGTTAAAGATTGCAATCAAAGCCTGAAACAACAAAAAAATCTCAGGTAATCAAAGTTTTGGATTTTATTTGATTTAATTTGATTAAAAATGAATAAATTCAAATAAAAACTAAATTAAATAATAAAATTGATAAATGGACACATGGCTGAAGCTGAGGCACGTGGACAATGATGCAATCTCAAATCAAGTGGAAAAGAATGGGGCCATTTGACAAAATTTTAAGTTTTGGGGATAGTTGACTTTTGGCAATTTTGCAAAAATGCCCAACTTCAACAATGCATAACTTCTTCAATTTTGAACTTTTGGAAGTATTATTAGACTTTTTAGAAATCTTGAGATGTCCTCTAACCAACCCTTTTGGTCTCATATCATTTTTATATTCCATGCTCAAGTTATAAGCTTTGGAAAAAAAGGTGTTTTTGTTGACTTTCAAAAATGACCTATAATGTCCAAATTTATAACTTCTTGTGACTGCATTTTCTGATCTTGGGGTATGAAGATGGATTGTAGGAAATTGCATCCTATTCAAAATGAGCTTTTGATGGGTCATTTTTCATAAAGTATGAGAAAGTTATGCTTGGTCAAAGTTGAGTTGACTTTTCCTGCAAAACCCTAATTTTGCAACTTTTGAGTCTTGATGAATTTTGAGCAATCCTTGATGAATCATGATCAACCCTTGATCAAATGATGAAATAAACTTCAAAATGAGAAGTTGACAAAAATCTTGAAGTTTGACTGTATGTAGGTCACAGTTGACTTTTGCCCTAGCACAGTCGATTTTTGGGCCCTTTGAGCAATTGACTTAGCAAACTTCCTCTGCAAGGCTTTGAAATTTTGCATGGATGATATTTAGAGCATATTAGGACATTGGGGAGAACTTGAGGCCATTTGGACCCAAGGATCTTGGTGCAACACAAAACCCTAATTTGGGGTTGACTGCCTTAGGAGATAGCTTGACTGTCCAACTCTTGAGCAACCTTGAGCCATTTGGAGATTTTTCTTGTAATGTTTTGAGAAATATAAGAGGGAAAATTTTGGGGTACAACAAGTAACACTGGACATTCTTTTTGTCAGACTTCTCCTTTCCCTTCTGGACTTCTTCTGCCTATCAGAGTTTGAAGCTTCTGACTTTTGACAACCATTAGTTCTCTTCCTGGCTTCTGACCAAGTCTGCTTCTGATGCTTCTTACTAGAAGTTACTTTCAGAGCCTGCTGCTCTACTTCCCTCTCAGAAGTTCTTGCAGTCATACGCAACTCATGCGCCTCTAGACTACTTTGCAGCTCTTCAACTCTCATGGTGCTCAGATCTTTGGAATGTTTAATTGCTACAATAATATAATCAAACTGAGAAGTTAAAGATCTCAAGATCTTCTCAATAATTACATGTTCAGACAAAGTTTCTCCACAAGCTTTCATCTCATTAGTAATCAGAATCACTCTAGAGATGTATTCAGAAACCTTCTCGTTGTCTTTCATGTTGAGATTCTCATATTGCTTTCTGAGAGACTGAAGCTTCACCTTCTTCACTGATGCGTCACCACCGTAACATCTGACCAGTGTGTCCCACGCAGCCTTTGCTGTTTCAGAATCAACAATCTTCTCAAACACATTCACATCCACACATTGATGGATGTAGAACAACGCTTTCTAATCTTTCTTTCTCAGTGCTTTTTGTGCTATCTTCTGGGCCTCTGTTGCGTCTGCTTCTTACAGATTATAGCCATCAGTGACAAGATCTAACACGTCTTGAGAACCAAATAACACGCGCATCTGGATCTTCCAACGATTCCATATTTTGCCATCAAATACTGGAAGCTTGGAATGAATATCGTTGTTTCCGTTCATCTTCTATCTTGTGCAATTTACGCAGAAACTCAATGAAAAATCAATGTTTTCCAAATTTCAGAGTTTCTAACCAGGAGCTCTAGATACCAATTGTTGGAGCACGAGGAAGATAAAAGACAAAAGGAATATTTACTGATAGCTTCAAAAATAAGGATTTACAATGAATTATAATAACCTACTCCACTAGGCTATTTATACACACAAATTAAATCTAAAATATATCTTCTACAAAGATATAAGAAGATCTAAGATATATATATCTTCTAACAAAGATATAAACAATCTAAAAGATATTCCTAAATATAAACTAATATCTAATTAAATCTAAATTAATTCTAACATTTTGAATATACATATCCGTACGAATCCTAAAACTGAAATAGTAAATTATTTGAATATGTATATCTTAAATAATTCATTATTGAACTATTAGTTATTTTAGATATGAATATCCCGATCAATTCCTAAAAAAATTAAATTTAATACAA
Organism: Vicia faba; assembly: GCA_948472305.1. NCBI lineage: Eukaryota > Viridiplantae > Streptophyta > Magnoliopsida > Fabales > Fabaceae > Vicia > Vicia faba. The sequence goes on along the minus strand of OX451735.1, from coordinate 93,655,238 downwards.
AGTCCAAAAAATCTGTAATAAAACAACAAGATGAAGAAAAAAATTCTTTAATCTGACCCATAAAAAAAGGGATTGTTTTGTCCTATAGTTTGCGTTTAATAATATGTACTATATTTTTATGTGATCATTGTTATTTCATTTGAATTTGAATACTCTTTTGGCTTGACTTAAGTTACTTTTCTAATCATGAAAGAACAAAAAAATAAGTTTAGAAATAAGAATAGTCTTCAACGACAAAAAAAAGGAAAGCCACTAATTTAAGGGAGATTGAGAGAAATCGATTTTCAAGTTTGAGAGTATGTGACACTTTTTAGCTATGTAAAGGATCTTCTGATCTATCGCCATTTTTTCTATAGTATATGTCTTATTGTCCAAAAAAATAAAAAAAATTATTAAAATAGAAATCTTACTAGCTTGTGTCAAAGGATGAATTTTATATTGATAAAATTATTTTAAAAATTTTATGCAAATATTATATATTATGTCAATCTTCTAGCAATTGTTCCATTGTCTACGTGCAATCATATCTCCGTTGAGCTTTATAAATATGGAGGAGGAGATGATAGGCCGCAAACGCACAGTTTAATCAAATAGTAAGAAAATATCGTTATGTTAAATACTGTTTTAAAATCTTATAAAGGAGGAGTCATCTCAATTGACATCTACACTTTATTTTAAAGGAGATGCACCATCTCATTTGGCGCCTAGGTGTTAAATGTGTGCCCTAAGCCAAGTGAGATGGCGCCTTAGTGCAATGGGGAGGCGATTTTTTGTGTTTTTCATTTTAAATGCGGGACGTTACGTAAACGATATAGGATCACGAAAATTCGAATTTTTATTTACACAATACAATTACACAAAACGATTACATAAAAAATACAAAATAATCAGTGGTCCCCCAGAACCCAGTAACGACCTGCGGTTCCGCATCCGCGTCCTCGCCTTTCCCGTGGTGGGTTTCATCGCGTTTCCTATTGTGGCAGGATCGATGTCCCAGCGAAGTCAATGCGTTCTGGATCCATGAAATCGGTCAGATCTTCATATCTAGAAGATCCGCTTTGGTATAGTTGGTTACCCATACCCTCAAATTTTGTCCGTGTTAGTGGTGGGTGGGGTTCCATGGTTGGTCTATAGCACTGGTCATCTGAGTAAAGGGGTAGAAAGGAAATGAATCCTGGGGTGTTTGGTATTTAGAATGTTGGGTGCTTTGGTGATATGGTGGTTGATGGTAAGTTGGGTCGGTTGGGTCATAATCTTCGGAAAATCCTAGATCAGGGCTAAGGTTAGATGTTGAGGGGCCCATATTGGGATATGTAGAAGACTGGAATTGTATGTGGGGCATGCGGGTGTATTCGTATTGTGATTGAAATTATGGTTGGGTGTGGGGCATATGGGGGTATTGGTATTGAGGTGGTGATTGTGGTTGGTTGTGGGGCAAGTGGGTGTATTCGTATTGTGGTGGTGATTGTGGTTGGATGCTTGTGGTTCTGTTTCGTCGGGGAGGTTGGTGGGAGGTTGATGTGTGTTGCGGAAATGAGGGTTGTGCCCATTGTGTCCTTAGGTCAACCAAATACCTTGAATGAGACATGTGCACTTTTGGGTTACTAACCGATCTGTACCAAGCTAAATATTGATCAGTGTGTCGCATATTACCATGGTTGAGGAAAACTGGGAATTGTAAGACATGTCAGTGACGCCTCTGCCACATCTTACACCATTCTGGAGCAAAATCTTTCTAGTTGGTAAGACCCCATTGGGCGTCGACCCTTTTGAGATTCCACGGAGGCAAACAAGTTGGATCGTAAGGTATCTCTTGATGCATTCCAAACTTCATCTTGACACGATTGTTGTGGTGCATCTCCACAACATTGAACTGCATGATTGCAGTCTTTGCGCTCCAAATTCCTGCATCCTCGGAGTTTGGTTCATGGTCCAAACCCAAATATGATCTCCAGATAAATTGCGGATAAAATTAAATCAGCTTAATGAAAATGTAATAAATAAATAATTTAAATGTAGAAAAGTTGAAAGGTATGACGTACATCATCCGGGCCAAGGTGATCCAATAGATTGTGATATAGAGCGACATTGAATCTTGGATTCTTGCCGTAATCCATACCCCTCACGCAGTACCTAAAGGAATTGAAAAATATTTTATTTTTATCATATATTTGGTGAATAGATGAATAATAATAAATGATATAAGTTATTGACTTACTTTGTTGTGTATGGGAAAACGAATGTGTTATTGTTGACGGGGTTTAGGGACTCCATTCTCCACCAACCCCAGGCTTGAAGTAAAAAAATGCATCCATAAAAAGTACATTTTTCCTTGATTGCATTTTTATACAAGGAACTGTATAGATAAGCTAAAACAGCAGAACCCCAACTATACTTTCTAATTTTTTCAAAGTTTCTAAGTAAATTTAAATACATGAAATTTACATTATTCCCCGTACTTTCAGGAAATAAAAAGGTTCCAAAAAGTATCATTATATAATTTCTAGCTTTTATTACCTTAGCTAGCTCGGGGGAATTTTCGTTCAACTCTAGAGTCGAATAATGATTTTTGAGTTCAGTAAGTAGTATACCCTGACCTCTAGCACCACCACCTTCAACCATATCCTTGCCCAACAATTTCTCGCACAGAGAATTAGGCTGTTGGACCGACCCGTTAACCACCTTACCGTCGACAGGGAGACCCAATAACATGTACACGTCCTCTAGTGTGACGGTACATTCACCTATTGATAGATGAAATGTGTGGGTCTCTAGTATCCACCTTTCCAACATTGCAAGTATGAACTTTGAATCAATCGTGCAGTTGGAGATCTTTATAACATTTTCGAAACCTGTGTATTCGAGATAGGGCATGATCAATGGGTCGGGAGCAAGGTCGTTGTATGACCGAATTCTGAATCTTTTAGTATCCTAAATTAAAAATGTAAAAAGTGTAAGAGTCCATAAGATGTATAAATCATTAATAGAAGTATGAAAATTTTATAAGTATACAAGAAACTTACAAACGCTGCAATATTGTCCCTTGTGTCTCTGTGAGAATCGTCCATTGTGAGAAGAGCCATTATTGAAATTGTCTGAGATTATGAAAGATTTTGTAGCAGAGAGTGAGATGATTGTGGATGCAAAAGAAGTATGTGAGGCTCTGTATTTATAGGAAAATTTTTATCACAAAGTGAATAAGTGAGGTGGTTGGTGGGTGCATGCATGCATGATAAGTGTCACTCTTACAGTGTAGGTGCAGGCTAGGTGACAGCCTTGGGGAAGGCATCTCTGCATGCATGTAATATGATTGGACGTGTAGGGAGGCGCCATTGGACTTGGCGAATGAGTATAAAATTGAAAGTTGTCGCCATCCCTATTGGCGAATTAGAGGTGGCATGGGTTGCAGTGTAGGTGCGGGCTAGGTGACAGCTTTGGGGAAGGCATCTCTGCATGCATGTAATACGATTGCACGTGTAGGGAGGCACCATTGGACTTGGCGAATAAGTACAAAATTGAAAGGTGTCGACATCCCTGTTGGCGAATTAGAGGTGACATGGGTTGCAGTGTAGGTGCAGGCTAGGTGACAGCCTTAGGAAAGGCATCTCTGCATGCATGTAATACGATTGGACATGTAGGGAGGCGCCATTGGACTTGGCCAATGAGTATAAAATTGAAAGGTGTCGCCATCCCTGTTGGAGAATTAGAGGTGGCATGGGTTGCAATGTAGGTGCAGGTTAGGTGGCAGCCTTGGGGAAGACATCTCTGCATGTATGTAATACGATTGGACATTCTAGTTGGCAAATTAGAGGTTGCTTACTATTGTTTTATTCAATTTCAGTACAACCTATTTAATCCTACATTTATCAAAACACTTCTACGCTCAATTGCTCAAACGCTCAAAGATTCAAACACTCAAACACTTAAACCTCTAAACACTCAAACCTCCAAACCTTCAAACATTCAAACGGCCTCTGCACCACAATATGTGATCAGTGCGCATTTCAATGGTGAGACATACATTTGTCCCACCTCTGGGTTTTTGTTTAGATACACTGAGAACATCTGATTTTGTTTAAATAGGAAATCCAATTTCTTGTATTTCAAAAAACGATTGGAGGCCAAACTTGGAGGAGGTCCCGTGACACAAATCTTTTATCAGAATCCGGTTTTTTTTGTAACAAATGAATAGTATTTTATAAGGTTGAGGTTCAAGATGACGAGGACCTTCATAATATGTTTTACAATCATGAGTATTCTGGGTACGACTCTATTGAGTTGTACATTATACTGCGAGAGCCTCAACTGTCACAAGTGGTTGATCCTCACGAGGCCGAACAAGCAGAAGTAGATGTCGTTGACGAAGAAGAAGAAGATGACGAGTTAGAGTTTGACGACATGGTCAACGATGATTCTGAAGACGATGGGATACCTGGTATACCTTCGAACGAGATCTACACACCACCTCCACACATGACAAACTTCAACATGGACGGAGATGAACCGTCGTCTGATTTATTTTTCAATCCGTATATGCAGTCGGATGAAAACTTAAAAAGAAAGACAAATTTCGTAATAGATAAGAATGTATCCGAGCCATAAAAAAGTTTCACATGCTCAACTCGGTCGATTTTAAGGTAGATCGTGTAAATCCAGAAAGGTACAAGATCAATTGTGTCCACCCAGATTGTATGTTCAAGCTCACTGCATCATACAGATTAAGAGGTGATTGTTGGGTAATAGGTTCTATGTCCACCCACACGTGTGTCAATTCTACTCAATCACAGGATCGTTGGAAACTAAATTATGATCTCATATGTCAAGAAATCTTACCCCTTGTCAGCAACGATCCATCATTGAAGGTGAAAACCATAATCTCTCACATCACTACTGTATTTAACTATACTCCGTCATACTGAAAGGCGTGGTTAGAAAAGACCAAGGTGATTGAAAAGGTATATGGAAACTGGGAGGAGTCATACAAAGAAATTCCTCTCTACCTGAATGCACTTCAGACTTATTCTCCGGGTACTGTTTACATTATGGAAACACTGTCGGCGTACGCCCCAGATGGTAGTCAAGTCACCGGAAATAGAATATTCAGTCGAGTGTTCTGGGCTTTTCAACCTTGCATCACAGGGTTTGTGTCATGCAAACCAATTATTCAAATTGATAGGACTTGGTTGTATGGGAAATACAAAGGCACGCTACTGATGGTAGTTGCACAAGATGACAACAATAACATTTTCCCAATTGCCTTTTCCCTAATGGAGGGAGAGACCGGTGGTGCTTGGAGCTTTTTTCTTAAGAATCTCCGAACACATGTGGCTCCTCAACCAGATCTCTGTTTGATCTCTGATAGACATGCATCTATTGAGAGTGCATACAACAATCCTGCAAATGGTTGGCATGACCCTCCTTCTACGCATGTCTATTGCATTAGACATATCATCCAAAATTTCACGATGGAGATCAAAGACAAATCTCTTAGGAAAGAGGTTATGAATGCAGGGTATGCATTAACACAACCCACATTCAAATATTATCGCAACGAGATCCGATTGTCAAATCCAGACGCAGGTAGGTGGATCGATAACATTCCGGTTGAGAAATGGACTAGGTCATACGATAATGGACAACAATGGGGCCACATGACAACAAATCTGATTGAATTCATGAATGGGGTATTCAAAGGCATAGAAACCTCCCAATAACTGATTTGGTTAAATCAACATATTTTAGAATGGCTTCGTTGTTTGCCAAAAGAGGTGAAATATGGAATGCTGTGTTGCAATCGGGACAACTATGGAGTGAAAGATGTATGAAGTATATTAAGGCAGAAAGTGCCAAAGCCAACATCTATCTGGTTATACGGTTCTACCGACACAGCCACAACTTCATTGTCAAAGAGACAATCGACCATAACGAGGGGCTGCAAAGACAAGAGTATAGGGTTATACCACCTTCTCGTTGGTGCGATTGCGGCAAGTTTCAAGCCTTTCGTATACCTTGCTCTCATGTCATTGCTGTGTGTGCCTATACTCATCAAGATGCATTACAACTTCTGTCTCTCATTTACAAGTTTGAAACCTTGCTCAACGTATACAACAACAACTCCCCCTTGGTAGCAAAACCTTATTATTGGCCTGCATACGACGACGAAATAATATGGCACAATAACCAAATGCGAAGGAATAAAAAGGGTCGTCCTAAAAGCAAGCGCATCACAACTGAAATGGACTCCCTTGACAAGCTGGAAAGAAAGTGTGATTTATGTCGTCAGGTCAGACACAATTGCAAAAAATTTCTGACTCGGGCTACTAGCTCAACCACATAAAAATTATATTACAGAGCATCGTTACTTTTTTAAGTTATAAACATTATGGTTTTTCATTAAGAGCATTTGTTACAACAAACCTTGCGCAAACAACAAATAAAACATGATAAAACATCTACGAAATTACAATCGTTAAAACAATTTCATCTGACTCATGCATCATCAACACTACATCGCTGTCTGTTTTAACTTCCTCCAACCAAAAATTAGATCTTCCTGTTGCAAGTGAGGTGGTTGTTCTTCTTCACTAGATCCTTCTAATTTGTTCCCCATCCTCGATGTCTCCCTCTAGCCATTGCATCAACTCTCTCTTCAGACGCTCCATGGAGTGAATGTGCTAAAATTTCATTTTCATCAGAGGTTTGGTGGCCGAGAAAATAACGTAACCATCTCTGGTAAAAATCATGGGAGATGTCATGACGCAAATAACAGAGAAAAAAATAAGAAGACAATGCGAGAAAGTGTGAAGAATGACGGAGAAACAGAGGACTTATTTATAAAAAATGCATTTTGCCCTAGGAGTCAAGTGAGATGGCGCCTCCTCTCACTTTTAGAGTGCATGCGCCATCTCACTTGGCTAAAAGAGAGTGCATGCGCCAAGTGAGATGACGCCTAGGACAAATGAGCTAGTGCATGCGCCATCTCACTTGGCTCCTTCTTTGTGGGATTTTCTGAAACATGGTTATTTGCGTAATTTTCTCCGAAATATGGTTATTTGTGAAAAAATTTTCAACACCTGATTAATAAAAAAAAAATTCAAAACTTGGATTATGTAATAGGAATTACAATTGAGTGTGTGTTGCAATGGAGACTTTTGTAAGGATGTAAAATGTATAGAATTTTAAAATCCAATTGACTAGATTATGTAGGAAATTAAAATGTTAGATGCCTATATGCACCTTTCCATATGGTATTTCATGTGGACAAGATAAGAATGATCTTCGTTGTATATGAAAGCTTGATGGGCCAAGTCACTATCCTCGCCATCCCCCAGTGCACTTATAGGACAACTACATTGACAAAATCATTTTGATTGTATATTTGGGGATCCTTGTATAGAAGAAAAAGATAAGCCAATGATTGAAATTGAGTCAGAAAATATTTTAAGTGAATTATTGAGGTGTAATTGTAAATCAAGAGAATGATATTCTCTTATAAAATCTAATATTATTATAAAGAATACAAGCTTAACCGAGGATACATAAGAAGGTTAAGGGTTTATCAAGTGACAAAAGCTCTATTGTTAGTAGGACTCTCAAGGAGAAATCCTTCGGAATTGGAGTAACTTGTGTTGTTTAAGGATGGACTAATATAATTTATGGTGTGTTATTTCTTTTTTTTAATCTTTTTATATTTCAGTTATTTACTCTTTGGTGATTAATCTCTACTCCATCCTTTTTTTTATAAATAAATCAAGTAACTTTAACCTTTTTTAAGTTTTTAAAAATATTTTTTATTATAATTCTTCCTTCTCTCTTTTTATGTTTGAAGTCAATTGGTCAACGGTAGTATCAGAGTCTAACTCATGTTTAAAGACTAATAGCCTCAAGATCTAGGATGACTTTAAATAGTTTACTAAATAAACTTTCGCTTTTTAATAGAAAAAGGTAAGTTTACTCGAAATGAAAATTTTAATTGACGGGATGGACTATGATATTTGTGATTATGTTAAAAAAATATGTTTGTTCCTACTTGTAATACGGTGAGAGAACTGATTGTTATACTTGTTTTACATTTGTATTCGCAAATATTGCGTAAGCAAGAGTCGTCACCGACTTTTCTTTTATCCAACAAAGGAAAGGGTGAAAATAATAGAAAAAGACCTTTCGAGATTATTTCTGAGTGTTATACCCCAAAATTTTCCCTCCCATTTTCATCAACATTTCTCATCACAAGACTCTTGGAACTCAAGATCAAGCTAGGGTTTGCTCTGCTCAAGAACACCTCTTTGCACTATTGACCTAAATTAGGGTTTGAGTTTGCACAGGGATGTTTTGAACCACAATGCCCAAAGTGACTTTCATACTTCATGTTGGACTCATAAGTTTGCCCATACCAAGTTTCAAGCCTTGAATCAAATTTTTGCCCAGTCAATTGGACAGTTGACCTAGAAATCAACTGTATTGGGGAAAAAGTCAACTGTGGCCAGTTGACAGTCAAACCTCATGAATTTTTACCCACATAAACATTATGAACTCATGTGAACCATTTGATCAAGTTTGAATCACAATTCCATAAGAAATTTGACCAGATCACCAAAAGGGCAAAATGGTCATTTCTAGGGTTTTGACTGCACAAAGGCAATTTTGACTGTTTGACCTAACCAATGGCAAATCAAGCTCAACCATGGACTCAAGGACTCAATGACATCGTCTTGACCCATTCAACAAGTTCAAAAGATCTCAAATGCATAGGATTGACAGATGAATTTTTCAGTCAACTGATCAAAATTTGACTGTACACTAAAAAGTCAAACTTTGACTTTTTGGTCAAAATCAAGTTCCAAGGGTCATTTTTCATCAAGACATGTCAAATTATGAAACTTGTTCATCAAGAAACCCAAAATTGCAAATTAGGGTTAAAAATGGAAAAATTTCATAACTTTGAAAGTTGTAGTCCATCACAAAGTATACAACTTTGATTCACAAAGTTTTCTCAAAAGAAGCTTGGATCTCAAGTTATGATTTTTGGAACAAGGGTCCCTAAAACTTTTAACTTAGAGAAATTTTTCCCTAGTTTAGGCAGGATTTTGACCCATCTTCTTGGCCATTTTTCACATATTTCCACTTGGAGTCTTAAGTTTCATTTCAAAGATGGATTATAATACATGTTGCAAGCTTTCCAAATTGTCCAAGAACTCCTCAAACACCCTTGTGGTTAGGGAGAATCGAATGCTTGAAGTTGGCAAAAACTCACTTTATAACCATGGCCAATACATGTTCATACCAAGTTGCAAATCTGACCAAACTAGCTTAGTACATAATTACAGGTCTCTAAACCCTTTAACACTAAAAAATTGAATGCAAATACATTGGTTAGAGGCATTGTCCTGATCAAGGGAGCATTGTACATTGAATAATTCCATTTTGGGCATAAAGATCACACTTCCATTTTCATAAAGCATAACTTTTGCAAAGTTGTCTTTCTTGAGCTTTAAACTTCTTTCTTTGCAGCAAACAAGTTCCAAAAAATTAGGCAAAGGTACAAGAAGTTGGTGCATGCTTGGAGATAGCCTGTACAGGCCTATCTCATTTCACTTCAAACTTTGCTTTCAAAACAAGTCAAATGGCCAAAAGCTCATAACACACACATCTGATAGATTGAACTCAAGCAAAGTTTTCAAACAAGTTTTGCATACCCTTGTAAGCCAGAAGCACGAGTCTTAGACCTCTCAAACCTCCTCATACTCAAAAACCACATTTTCTTGCAAAACAGGGCCAGTTCTGCAAATCACGAGCCACAATCAAATCCCCTCATGCGTTTTGTCCAAAATCACTTCAAACACATTCTAAACAATATACCTAAGTTGTCCAGACCATTCACAAGTTGCTGTAACTCCATTTACACACATCACCATTTTTGTTTGGAAGCTTTGCATGTTGAGTTCTATAGCACGATTCAGGCCACTTCAAAACAAACTAAGCATTGGGAAAGGTTCAGGGGACATCAAGCAAGCTCAAAAGAACCTCAAGCCCCATTGAAAGTTGCTGTATTGTCCAGCTCGAACTCAACTGAAACAGGTATTTCATGAACTTCTATCTCTCTATTTAGGAACATTTAGCCTTAGGTTTGTGAATGAGAGATGTTGTATTCATTGCCCTGAAGCCATACATGTGCTTATTTTTCATTTATATTAATCGTGCTAAGAGAATTTCATCCATGAACTTTCTGAAAAAACTAGGTTAGAAATTAGGGCCAGAGAAATTCTCTCTGGTCTTTGAGAGTTAGATAAAGTTTTTTATATGGTTAGAATCGTGGTTTGATACTCTACAAGTTTCATGTTTTGAGTTTTGTCAAAATATCACAAATACAGGAGATACAAGTTTGTGTAGCAAGCGCGCGTTTTTCAAATTTCTGTTGGACAGAGGAAGAAGATGAAGTAGCTGGGCTAGGCCTGGTTACTTCCTACTTTTGACACCCCCATTTTCAGTTTCACACCCCTTGGCCCATTTCTTTGTATATTTATTATTTTTGCATTTTAATTTTATTTCTGACTTTATCTTTTTGTTTCCAAACATAAAAAATGCCTAAAAAATATTTTCATAAATTTTTATATTTATTTGGTATTTATTTTAATTATTTCTAACATTAAAATGTTTAAATACTTTATATTATTTTGTTTAAACTTAAAAAATAATGTAAAAAATACTTTTATTTTCATTTATTATTTTTATTCACATTTGAAAATATTTTCTTGAAGTATATACATTTTTGTAAATAATTTACTTTATTTTTTACACACTTAATATATTTAATATATATATATATATATATATATATATATATATATATATATATATATATATATATATATATATATATATATATATATATATATATATATATATATATATATATATATATATATATATATATATATATATATATATATATATATATATATATATATATATATATATATATATATATATATATATATATATACTTTATTTTATTAAAACCATAGAATAAAAACACAAAAATAATACATTTTATTTTTATTGATATTTTATACTAAAAAATACTTTTTTTTAATATACTTTTATTTTTGTACATTTTGATACATTTTTGTACATAAATAATAAATAATACTATTTTTTTTAAGGAATTAGGGTTTTCCCTAAAGATAATTAAAATTAACTTTTTATTTTATTTATTTCTTTATATTTCTTTCCATTGAAAATACTTTACATATCTAAAAAACCTTTTTTGCATAATACATTTTATTTAATATTTATTTATTGTATTTATTTAAATATTGTACATTTAAATATTATGCCTTGCAAATTCAATTTGGTTGTAATAATTTAGAGTTTAATTTCTTGTCAAATAGTCCCCTATTCAAATTTATACCCCCTTTCCTATATCATGTTGTAATAGTTTAGAATTTAAATTCTCGAACCTTTAAGCTTTCAATTATGCCATGATTAGAATTAGGGTTTGTATGCAAAAATCAAAACCAACAAATAGTCTGATCTAGTTAAAGATAAAAATGCATGAAAATCAAACACAATGCACACTTGCACCCGTAGGATTTCAATCCACTTATTGCCTTCAAAAATGGGCCATGGTATGCATGTTAAGTACTTTGTCAAAACATAAAACAAAAGATCATAGTCCCTCGATGACGCTATCTGAGTTGCCTAAACAAAATGATCAAGTCCCTCAAGAAAATTGCCAAAAATACTTGACATTATTGCTATCATGGTCTATACGATGACCCGCGCCTGTCCCGTTTAACATCCTAACACAAGTTTGTTCACCAAATACAATGGTGAAGCAACACTGTTAAAAGGGTTAAAAACATAAGAAAGATCTTTGAGTAAAATAGGGTAGATAACTCTTAGTTACTTGATCAAAAACTTGCAAAAACATCCTTACTATCTTCAAAACACACTTCACAACACAATTTCAAAACCCTACTTTCAAACATTGAAGACTTTTCAAAAGACAAAAACACCTTTGTATACATTCAAACAAGAATCATTACAAAGGTTGCCACAACGATGGCCTCTTTTCAAAACATATTTCAAAACCAAACACAAAGCACCATTTCAAACAATTGAAGAGCACCATTTCAAACAATTGAAAAGCAAAGCAAGTGATCTAAACAAGTAACTAAGAGTCCATGGATAACCATGGATAGAAAGGGTGCTAATACCTTCCCTTTCTATAATCTACTCCCCGAACCCAAGAAAACACCTCAAAGGTCTTTCCTGTGCTTTTTGACCTTTCCTAAGGATAAAATAAAAAGTCGGTGGTGACTCTTGCTAAACCGAAACATTTGCGAACACAAACGCAAAACCTCAAGTCAGTTCTCCCACCGTATCACACTGAGTAAGGGGGGTAGATTATGGAAAGGAAAGGTGTTAGCACCCTTTCCATCAGTAGTTATCTACGGGATCTTAGATGCTAGCTCGTTTGAAAATACCTTCTGTTTGTGTGTTTGAAAAAAAGTATTTTGAAAAGACACCTTGGTGCGACGAACTTTGTAATGTTTCTCGTATTGTTGAGAACTTATACAAAGTGTTTTTGAAAATATTTTTGGAAAGGAGTGTATGTGAGGAAAATATTTTATTTGAGCAAGCATCTAAGAACTGTCTACCCACTCAAAAATGTTAGTTCTTTTCCTCTTTTCCTTTAGACATGGCTATCCTACTATTAGTGAGTAGTTAGCCCTATCGTTGGATATTTTGAGGGACAATCGAGGGTCATCGTACAGTCATAAAGACAACTTAGCAAGATACTTTAGTAACTACCATAAGGTTTTAAGATCATGTACCAAGGCAACATCGAAAGGATCATTTTTTGATCTTTAAACCAGAGGGTAGCCACTAAAACATCTCACATTTGAGAGTTGTGAATGTTTTATTCTGAAGGCAACCAAAGTGGGAGTACCCTAGAGGTGCACATGTGCGGGTGTGTTGTGTTTCAATTATTTGTCTTTGATGTTTAAGTTTGCTAACGTTTACTTTTAATTCTTGCCATGCAATCCTATTAGGCATACATATAACAGTTCAATATATATACAAGTGTGGAGAATTTAAAGTGCGGAATTTAAACTAACTATTACATGACTTCGGGGAGGAGGAAATTACAAGTCCAAAACAGGGGATAAAAACAGTAAAAAAATCCTAATTTTAAACTATTACAAACCATGGGTAGATACAATATTTCAAAAGTAATAATGCCGAAAATAAAGAACGCGCAAAGATTAAGAAGGAACGTCTAAAAATCCAAAAAACAGTTCTAAGCAAATTAAGACAAATTTTGTTGTTTTTGATTTGTTTATTTTTTTAAGAAAATATTTAAATTAAAAATTAAAAAGCTAAATTTAACTTAAATTAATAGAAGAAAATGAACATTGATTAAAAATTAACTATAGAAGAAAATCTAATATTATTTTTTTTATTATTATTATTATGAAAAAGATTTGAAATTAAATTAATCCTAATTCTAATTGATTAATTAATTAAAAAAAAGAAAGGTGATTAAAATAACTAATTAAAATTAATTTAATTAATGAAAATCTAAGTCTAATTATTTTTGGTTTGTTTGATTTTATGATGTCTTTTATGATTTTTTTAATAGGAAAAGAAATTATTGAAATAAAAGAGACAAATGAAAATGAAATAAAGCAAAAAATAATAATAAACGGGACATATGCTACGAATCCAACCATGATACTGATTTGGCCTGAAATGGCTCGTAGTGTTGGATCCGAAAATCAAAAGTTCATGAGCCCTAACAATGGCAGAACTGGATTCCTGCGTCAAAATTTGAAGGCAATGGTTCTAAAACAATCTAAGCGTCAGTGTGAACATGTATGAGTGTTTAAAAACAATTTATAACGTGAGGATTAAAAATTTTGAGATTGAGAATTTTACCCAACCAGAGCAACCTCGTAGGCATATTCTAGCGTGCTTCAATCTACAAGAAGGATAGGAATGAGATCCTTGGAGCTTTAGAAACACGATGTAAGGCTTGGTTTTGATGAATATGGGCGGGAAGTTTGAGTTTCGAATTTTGAAATTCTTGAGAATTTTGTGAAAATTTTGAGCGCTTCTCTATGTAGTTTGGTGTGTGTCCTTTCTTGATTGCAAGGTCATGTATTTATAGAGGGAAGATATGAGTGTAAACCATCATAGGAAGAATCAAGCCATTAACCATGGCCTTAAAACAAAAAATCAAAATTTGAAAAGTTTCCAAACTTCATGTTCCCTTGCCATTATTGTTTGATTCTTGCCCTTTTCGAATTTTTCATGAACCTAGACACTTTCTATGTATCTTGCATAAATTATTGGGCTTTATGATGGATCAACCCAAGCCCATATGCACTAGTCCATTAGTTTTCATATTTTATTTGATTTAAATCATATTTAAATGAATATAAATTCAAATGAATAAAAATCAAAATCAAAATAATGCATGGATAGATTTAGGGGTCCTTGGACATATCATGAGTATGTTTGAACTCCAAAAAGTTAGGCCCAATAACTTAAAATCACAAGTTTGCTCAATTGAGATTTCATGCATTTTCTTGAAAATTTCCCAACTTGTGCACTTCATAACTTGGTCAAATTTCATCTTTTCAAGATGATCTTTGACTTTTTGGAAATCCCAAGATGTTCTCTACACTTTCTCTTTTAATCATTTTTGCATTTGGAGACATTATCTAGATGTAAGTTGCCTTGACAAAAAGTGTCTTTTGTTGACTTTCTGAAAATGACCTATAATGTATGAGATCATATCTTTCAAATGATGCATCTTTTGGACTTGAGAATAAAAGAAAAGTTGTATGGTATTGAATTTTATTCAAAATGGGATTTGTTTGGGGAAAATTTGATGAAGCATGTGAAAGTTATGCTTAGTCAAAGTTCAGTTGACTTCTCCTAAGGAAACCCTAATTTGGCAATTCTTGACTTTTGATGATCTGAGGACTTTCCTTGAGGAATCATGATCAACCCTTGATAAAATGATGAATATCACTTAAAAATGTTGAGGTTGACCAAAAATCTTGAAGTTTGATTGTATATTGACCATAATTGACTTTTTGACCAATATAGTTGATTCCTAAACATTTGAGCCATTGACTGAGCAAACTTGTAATGCAAGGCATGAAAATTGGCATGGATATTCTTGAGAACATATTAGGAACCATGGAAATCACTTGAGGCCTTTGAAACCCAAACTTCTTTGTTAAAATTGAAACCCTAGTTGGAAGTCCATTGCTTAGGAGGAGAATTTGTCTGGTCAATTCTTAGTCAACCTTGAGTATTTGGGGACCTCTATGAGTATGTCTTTGAATAAAATGAGAGGGAAAATTTTGGGGTACAACAGCTGCCCCTGTTCAATCTTCTAAAACCTGAAGAGTTAGATTGGCTTGTCTGTCATTCATAATCTGACGGTGGAAGATGATTGAACACCAGAGTGCCCAGAAATTTGCACTCACATGTGCATGAAGTAACGTTGTTGGTTGATGATATCGGGAATGGGCTTATAGATGCCATTTGGAGAAGATGATTGAGAGTCGTCAGAGATTGGATTATAGATGCCATCCAAAGTAAATGTTGACTCCAAACTGGAAAAAGTATCAGAATAAATCTACGGCTGATTTTATCTGAGCCAGAAGAGGTCTCTTATCTAACTTCGTATGAGAAGTATACTAGAATGAGTTTGTGCCTGATTGTATCTAGAAGATGTATTTGGGAGTGTAAGAATGAATCTATGTCGTGATTGTATCTGGAGATGTATTGAGTATGAGTATCAGAATGAATCTATATCTTGATCGTATCTGAACTGAAAGATGTATTGAATGAGTATCAGAATGACATCCGTACTTGGAGCGTATCTTGAATGTATCTCAAAGATGTACTGAATGAGTATCAGAATTACATCTGGATTTGGAGCGTATCTGAATTGTATCTAAAAGATGTACTAAATGAGTATCAGAATGACATCCGTATTTGGAGCGTATCTGAACTGTATCTGAAAGATGTACTGAATGAGTATCAGAACGACATCTGTATTTGGAGCATATCTGAATAGTATCTGAAAGATGTACTGAATGAGTATCAGAATGACATCTGTATTTGGAGAGTATATGAACTATATCTGAAAGATGTAATGAATGAGTATCAAAATGGCATCCGTATTTAGAGTGTATCTGAACTGTATCTGGAAGATCTACTGAATGAGTATCTAAATGGCATCTGTATTTGGAGCATATCTGAACTGTATCTGAAAGATGTACTGAATGAGCATCAGAATGACATCCGTATTTAGAGCGTATCTGAAATGTATCTGAAAGATGTACTGAATGAGTATCAGAATGACATCCGTATTTTGAGAGTATATGAACTGTATCTGAAAGATGTACTGAATGAGTATCAGAATGGAATCCATATCTGGAGCGTATCTGAACCATATCTGAAAGATGTACTGAATGAGTATCAGAATAACATCCGTATTTGGAGCGTATCTGAATAGTATCTGAAAGATGTATTGAATGAGTATCAGAATGACATCCGTATTTGGAGTGTATCTTAACTGTATCTGAAAGATGTACTAAATGAATATCCGGATGACATCCGTATTTGGAGTGTATCTGAACTGTATCTGAAAGATGTACTTAATGAGTATCTGAATGGCATCTGTATCTGAACCATATCTGAAAGTTGATCTAGAATGAGTATCAGAATGACATCCGTATCTGGAGCGTATCTAAACCGTATCTGAAAGATAATAAACTATTGACAATCTCTATCTCTTCCGGAACTAACCTGAAAAGACAAAGTTAGTTTTACACAATGGCATGATGTAGGTATTGTATAGCGTAATGATGCTTTCAAAACAAACGAGATTATGCTATATGTGTTTTGTATCTGTGATACGGTGGGAGAACGGACTTGAAGGTTTCGCGTTTGATCGCAAATGTTGCAGTTAGCAAGATTCGCCACCGACTTTTCTTTTATCCAAAAGGAAAGGTGAAAAAGCATAGGAAAGACCTTTGAGATTGTTTCTTGAGTACGGGGGGTAGATTATGAAAAGGGATGGTATTAGCACCCTTTTCATCCATGGTTTTCCATGGGCTCTTAGTTACTTACTAGATCACGTACTTTTGTTTGAAATTGTGCTTTGTGTGTTTTTGAAAGTATTTTGTAAAGAGGCCATTGTTTAGGCAATCTTTGTAATGATTCTCATTCGTAAGAATGTATACAAAGATGTTGATCTTTTGAAAATGTTTTCAATTTTGTAAGATGTTTTGAAAGTGTAGGTGCTTGTTTTAAAAATAGAAAGGATGTTTTGTTTGAAATTAAGCAAGTAATTAGGAGTATTCTACCTACTCAAAAGTCTTTCTTGTTCATTTTATTTTCCTTTGACATTGTTGTCTTACCATTGATTTGGTAAACAACCCTATCTTTTGATGTAAAAGGGACGAGCGCAGGTCATCGTATAGTCATGATAGTAATGTTATGAGATATCTTAGCATTTCTCTTGAGGGACTAAGATCATTTGTAAGGCAACATTCAAAGGGTCATCGAGGGACTATGATCTTGTATTTTGATTGTTTTTGCTAAGACGTCTCACATGCATAACATGACCATTTTTCATAAGGCAACAAGTGGAGTTAACCCTAGAGGTGTACGTGTGCAAAGTGTGTCTAATTGCATGCATTTTTGTCTTGAATTTAAGGTTTTCTAAGCATTGGTTTTAATCTTGCCATACACCCTAATTACTAACATTTGTATAAAGCAATAAAAATACAGAAAATAAAATATCCTAACTATTATAACCATATTGAATAGCAAGAAAATATAAAGACAAAAATAAAATTCAAAAAAAGAGAAAAAATGAATCCTTCGATTCAGACAGTAGGCTCTTTCGATTCCCTCTTCTTTGGCTTCCTTCAATTGGGAAAATAGTGTGAGGTACAACCTTCGATTCATCCTTCCAGATAATCCTTTCGATTGGGCTTAGAAGTCATCATGAGGTGCACTATTCGTTTCAAAACTCCTTGCTGCCTCCTTCGATAGTAGGAATACAAAGCTCTCAGGTTAAGATTCGAAAGGCTTCAATGCTTAGCCAATTGAAGGATACAGAGAACCTGTCTAAACTTGAAAATGCAACTAACAAGTATAACTTTCAAAAGCTACAGGCCAGGGGTTAGCACAAGATTATTGTGCACCAAAATCCAAAGTCTAACTAGTCAGGATTGAGACTTTAAACATACAGGCAGTGAGGATTGAAAGTTAGGGCATGGTCAACTTCATAAATGGGTGTTGTACCCCAAAATTTGCCCTCCCATATTCTTCAAAATTTGCCAAGTCAAAGCTTCAAAATCTCCCCAAGGGTTGCACAGTTCAAGGGCCTCCTAACAGTCAAAATTAGGGTTTTGTTTCTGACAAAGAAAATGAAGTTTCCAAGGGTCCAATCAAGTCCCACATGCCTACAAATATGGTCAAGCATCCTCATACCAAGTTTTAAGACTCACAGCACAAAATTGCATAGTCAAAACCCTAATTGCACTACAGGCAACTGTAGGGGCAAAATGGTTATTTGACAGTCAAAAGTTCAAATTTTTGGTCAACATCTCATTTTGAAGCCACAAACATCATTTTATCAATGCTTGATCATGATTCTCAAAGCTTGGCTCAAAAATCATCAAGATGCAAAAGTTTCCTTATTTGACAGTTGAAAAAGTCAACTGTAAATTGACCAGGGCATAACTTTCACATGGATTATCAGAAAAATTCCATCCAAATCTCATTTTGAAGAGAAAGACATTTCCTACAACTCCTCTTCATATTTCAAGTCCAAGAAATGCTCTCACAAAAAGTTATCAATTTCAACATTATAGGTCATTTTCAAAAGTCAACAAAAAGGGACTTTAAGTCAAAGGCCATAACTTGAGATTGGTAAATCAAAATGACATGGGACCAAAGACATTGGTTAGAGGACTCAAAGACCTTTCCAAAATGTCCAAGAACATGAGCAAAGCTTAAAAATTGAACAAGTTATGCCTTGTGGAAGTTGGGAAATTTTTGGATATTTTGAAAAGTCAACATTGCTTCAAATGACCTAAAATTGCTAATGGGCCTCTTTTTCTTCCACAATTCATCATCCAAGACATGTGCACGACCATTTGGCCCAAAGGGAAGTTTTTTATCATTTTTATTTATTTATTTGGATTTTTTATTATTAATAATTCATTTAATTAAATAAAATACATGAAAAATACCAAACCTAATGTTTTGAATCTTTTTGTGCATAGAATAGGATCAATATTTCGTGTACAATCAAATAAGGAAAGAATCAAAGGTGATTGGATGTGATTGAAGCCAAAAAGCATGAAAAAGATTTGGAAAATTATGGTTTGCAAATCAAATATTTTTCACATCAATGCATGGATTTTTGATCAAGTTCTCAACCCTAAATCATCCACACATAAATACAAAACGCAACCCTAGTGATCAGGACCTCCCAGCTGCGCAGAAAAGCCATATGCAAACTTGAATTTTTCAAGAAAACTCCAATACTGAAAACTGAGTTTTAGGACGATTCAAGGCCAAATATCTGTTCCATTGGCTTCCTGAGACATCAAGCAACATATTTGAATCGTTTTCCACGTTCATAACACCAAGAATTGGTGAATAGAACTCACGCTTTGTCACTTTTTTTGCATATATCGTGTTTTACCATTCATGGCGTGATTTCAAATTCTAATGCATGTTTTGTGTTGCTCTCATGATTCTGAAGCTTACTCTATATTTTAATTGAGTTTTTATACACTGTATGCAAAGATGCCATTGGTATATTTTAGGGTTTCAGACTTGGAAAATTAGGGCTTCTTAGTCAAGGAAAAATTAGCACTCGAGACCTGGACCATTGAAATCAGCACGCTTAGACGAAAACAATGGGACCCTCGCGCCTAATTTATGTGGCCGGACGGCCTAATCGCTATTTTTCATAAGGTTGCTTTTGGGGACGGTTTAAAACCGTTGCCCATTCTTTTTTTTATTTCAGGAAAAAACAAAGCCATGGAGAAGACGATTATGTGGACGAGACTGATTGGTTCCTTTAAACTTTCGCGCGCAAAAAGGCACTAACTTTCGCTTTATTTTATAATGTTTGTTGGTTAGGTGATATACAAAGAAACCAAGTGGCACGATTGGCAAGGCATTGTAGTGGTAACCTCCAGGACCTGGGTTCAAGCCCCAGGTCCCCACCCCTTTCCTTATATTTTTCTATTAAACATGTTCTTGTGTAGCTTCTATCCCAAGCGCCCACCATATGCTCCTCAAATCCAGCTTGCCACTTGGCCAATCTCACCAATCCAAGGGACCAGATCTGGAGAGCATGGTAAACCTCAGTCAACGCACTCACACGCTAGCATGGAAAGTCAGCCAGGCCAAAGGCCATTGGGCCCAAATTGCTAAACAAAAACCTCCTATTTGGGGGCAGACCCCCCTAGGTTTGAATTTTTATTCTTTTCTTTATTTTACTTATTTCAATTATTATTATTTTTTAATTAGTTTCTTCAATTTAATTATTTTTATAGAAAACATAAAAAATAATATAAAATCAGAAAAAGACAAAAAGACAAGTATTTTTATTTAATATATTATATTTTGTAAATAAATATTATGCATTAATTTTAGCTATTAAATTAGGTTTAATTTTAATATTTTCCTTAATCAATTTAAAATTTGGTAGAATTAGGGTTTGTAATAATTTTTACCCTTTTTTTCTTTTTCTTCACTAATAATTAAATATTATTTATTTTTGTAATTAAATTACCATGTAATTAATTAGGTTAACTTAGGTTTGACTTTAATATTTTTTAATAAACTAAAAAACAATTAGAATTAGGGTTAATTTCTCAATTTAATTCAATTTCATTAAAGTCATAAAATACAAAAATACCAAAAATAATTCCCTTTCATTTTAATTTTCATTAATTTAATCATTTAATTTAATTTCGCAAAAAGGGTCCAACGCCGTCGTTTCTAATCTTAATTCAATTCGCGTATTTATTTCTTTTTCTTTTAATTATTCACGTACCTCTCCCAAAGCCGTGTAATATATTTCTCCCACTGTACTTTTCTTTATTTTTCTGTCAAATCGGGTCCTGGATTTTAATTTGGCGATGTGGACCCGCGCCTTTTGTAATAGTTTAGGAATTTTATCTTTCCGCAATCTTTTTTAACTATTAAATAAATGCATGCAAGAATGAATGGCCTTAAATAAAAACAAACGCGTAGATCACCTATACCATGGCAAGATAAGATAAATGAATCTGACACACAAATCACACACTACCCCTAGGGTACGCCTCACTGTTGCCTTGCCTCGAAAGGTGATCGCCGAGTAGAGGATGTCTTAGTAAGTCCTCATGATCCGGGAACCTGGCATGAGGGTAGCTTCTAAGGTGTCTTCCTATTGCTCTGGTGATCACCATGTCCCGAACCTCGAATTGACCCGAACACCTCCAACGGTGGTGCTACCTACCTCTCAATGGTGGGATGACACTACTTTAAAGGACATCTACACAGACGAATTCCTTAGGGTAGGTAGACGACTCTAGATACTTGCTCTAAATTTCAAACAAAATTCAAAAATACTTTTCACACCAACACATTTTCAAAAAGCTTTCAAAAGCAATTTTTCAAACACTCTTGAGGACCAATACAAGAGTCGAACTGGAATTTTCAAAGAAAATTTTTAAAACCCACAGTTGAAAAGCAAACAAACCATTTTTGAAAACACAATGAGCAAGTATCTAAGAGCCCATGGATAACCATGGATAGAAAGGGTGCTAACACCTTCCCTTTCTATAACCTACCTCCCGAACCGAGAGCAATCTCTATAAGGAATTTTTCTGTGCTTTTGTCCTTTCCATTTGGAGAAAATAAAAGACGGTGGCGACTCGTGCTTCCGCGACATTTCGCGAAACCAGCGTTAAACAGTCAGTTCCAGATCCACCGATCCCAGAACTGACGACTCTGCTGGGGACAACTTTTAAAGTGAGGTGTACCTTAGGGTTAATTCATAACTGTGTTTTCAATTGCTTTCTTTGCTTGCTTTATTATTGTGGGACTGTCTTGGGAGTTCTATAGATCCTAACCCGGATCTGGGGGGATACCTTCTTAGAAAGTAGCAACAAGGCTGTGAGGGAACTGTGCGGGGTATACCGACATGGTTGAAACAGTCTGCTACATTGATGTGGCACTTTGGTGTGTACCGGTAACCCTTGAGTTCAGTCAAGGAGAGTAAGGGGCCTCCGCGTGGTGTCATGAAGCATCAACAGACCTTAGGAACCTTAATTGAACTATCTTGGCCTCTTTAGGGTAGTGAGATAACTGACTTTGGTGCAGTCCGAGGTTGGTTGATACTCGATACTACACTCAATTGAGGATTGCTTTCCTGGAATATTTCGGTCGCCAGTTCAGTGGCTAAATCGAAACGATGAACAATGAAAGCAATCCCGTGATATTGGGACCCTTAGAACCCGGTTACTTCTAATAGGACAGGTTGAGCCCACCAACTTCAAGAGGGTAATACCTAGACCTCATGCTGGCCTAAACTCTAAGGGTTTCTCTTGTGTGACTTGTGTGCCTTCGTACTTGACTACTTGCATGCTTATTATCTGACACATAAACTACTTGCAGGTTCTGTTTATAGTCCTTAATTGGGACTCATAACAGGGTTTACTAAGTTTCTTGCAGGTTTTGTTTATAGTCCTTAATTGGGACTCATAACAGGGTTTACTAAGTTTCTTTCAGGTTTTGTTTATAGTCCTTAATTGGGGCTCATAACAAAGTATACTGAATTTCTTGCAGGGTTTGTTTATAGTCCTTAATTGGGACTCATAACAGGGTTTACCTACATCACCCCATGCATAGCATGACATCATACCGTTGCATACATCTTAACCCATTTCAAGGATCTCAAGGGCTTGTGATGCAGGTCATGATAAATCAAACATCTAGCAAGGGGAAAAAAGGATTTATTTTCCTCTAGCCAAGGTTGTCAGGGGCTATAACCCACTAGATATGGTGAGCCTTTGACCCTTGGAAGAAAGACTCTCAACAAATATGAAGTTCTTTCAATCAAGCTACCGGATCCAAATGCTAACAAATTTTCTTGTTTACCCCGCGAGGTCCTTGAAAACATTACATGCATGTCATACTCATCATTGCATAACAGGTATCCTTGTTGCAGGTCACTTACCCCTGTTCGCTGTTTATTTCAGCAATGGCTCCCCAACAAGATAACCAGGACCTTCACACTCAAGAGACTCAGTTCAAGGAGATCTTCCTAAGCCTATCCAAGGGACAGGAAGAGTTGAGGACACTCCTCATGGGGAATCTGATCAGAAAGAGTCCTGAAGATGACAAGGACGAACAGCTGAAATGTCTACAAGCTGAGGTAGACACATTGAAAACCCAGATGCTGGGGCAAAGGGCCCTCATTCAAGGTTTAGCTCAGGAGCAAGGAGAGCTGAGGGCCATGATCAGCCAACTTCCTCAAGGCATGAAGCAACCATCCCAAATCAGGGACCAGGTCATGGAACAGCTTCCAAGGGGGCAAAGGACGGGTCCAATGAATAGACCTCTCCGAGTTGCTACCACTTCACAGGTCCAATCACAACCTCGCCCGGAGCAAAGGGTTGATCAGAGTGAGCCAAACAAGCCCAGGAGGCAATTTACCCAGCTCAACACGTCGCTGTCTCAAGCCCTACAACACCTGTTGAGACTGAATCTGATTACATTAAGGGACCCCCCTAAGAATCAGAATACAGCGTCACTAAAGTATAATCCCAACGCCCGCTGCGCTTATCATTCTGACAGCCCGGGGCATAATACAAACGACTGTTGGTCTCTGAAGAACAAGATTCAGGACCTGATTGACGAAGGAGCAGTGGAATTCACCAAAGATGGTCAGGCTGAATTTTTCTACCATCCCTCCAAGGGTCACTGTTTGAAGTAACAAACCCTGAAGAGGAAAAGACTTTTGTTCATTAGGATTTCCAAGTTGTAATTTTCTTTTGTTCAAATATTTACTCATGTTAAACATTGTTATTTCATTAATGCATCGCTTATGTCTATTTTGAATTAATATACTCGTATTCACTATATGCAAATTATTTTCATATTTTTTCTGATGTCAACTCTTGATCTAAAAATTCTAAGCCTCTTGAGGGTGGATGACGAAAATGATACCACGATCTACAGTATGCTTTTGAACAAACCCCGCTGATGAGGTACAGGCATTGTTTCAATCCCTAAACACTGGAGTTATAAGGAAGATAATCCCTCGTCAACCCCTCTGAGCCAAAGAAGTAGGAGTTTTTCTTTTCGAAATTTAAAACCCTTAATCATAACCTGGGGCAGGGTAGTCTCTCAATTGATCCAAGTGCATAACGAATGACACCAAAAGGTCCTTGCAAAAAAAAAAAAAAGGGGACAGTGATGGTTCCGAATAATCAATAAAGACAGGCAGTCGTTATCTCTCAAAGAATGAAAACCCATTAAGTCAAAACCTGTGAAGGAGACTTACGAAATTGGGGCATCCCGCTGACTGTAATTCCAAAAAAGGAAACAGTTCAGGAAAAAAAGAAAGGGATAACAAAAACCAGACAAGAAAGAGGTCCTATAAACCCTCAAAAAAGAGAGTATATGATGATGGTGAGTGAATCGAAGGTTATTATGCTATAGTTTAGGGGAAGTGAATCTAAAGGTACACTACTGAGGTTTTTATTGTGAAAAAAAGTCTTAGAGTTTTGAAGGGTTGAGAATGTTGGAGAGTTTGAGAATATTGGGGAGTTTGAGTGCTTGGGGATTTTTATGATATTTCTCCCTAGAAAAAATCTGGCCCTTTTCTTTGTCAATGGTTTCTTTATTTAGAGAGAAAAGGTTAGAGAGTTTGAACAAAGATGTGGCTTGGCTGGACGTGAATATTAAGCTATGTCAGATTTTCCCAGATCCCAAGGTGAAGTACTAAAGTTGTTGGTTAAAAGGGGCTGACTTCCCTGACTTATGGTGAAGTACAAACAGGATTTATGCAAATCATGGGCTTGGGACAGGATTTGTACTAGCAAGTTCACTTTCATAAAAAAACTTTTGGACAAAGGCTTAATCACCTGGATAATAACTTAATCTAAAATGTAAGAAATTAATTATGGAGTGAAATACAAGCATTAAAGCCTGTAAAGTAAGACCATGTAGCATGGCCCATAGATTTGATCAGTGTTTTTTCAAAATCCTTTTTTCCATTTGTGTCAAAGGGTTCTAGCAATGTACTAAAGAAGACTGTTTCGAAGGGAGCAAAATGCCCAAACGAAGCTTATGGATTAAACTTGCATCGAAGGAGATTTCCTGCCCAAATGAAGTACGTAACCCCAGCTTTCAATCGAAGGAGGCCACAAAGACAAATGAAAGATGCATGCAGGAAGTTTAAATGTGAAATCGAAGGATGCCAAAAGGAGGATTTTTTCCTTGTGAATCCAAACCAACGTGCCAGAGGTCCACACTCAGTCGAAAGATACAAGCCAAACTTGCATCGAAAGAGGCCAAAAGGCCAATCGAAGAAGCTGAATCGAAGAACACTTGTTTTTCTCCAAATTATGTCAAAATATTGTTTTTATCTGTTTTCTCCCTTTTTGACAGTTTCCTTTTAATTTTGGTACTGGAAAATACCAATGTACTTGTGCAAGATTAAACTTTGAGAATCTTTGTGAGAAAGGCCTTGAAAAATGAGAGGGAAAATTTTGGGGTACAACAGTTGCCCCTGTACAATCTTCTTAAACCTGAAGAGTTAGATTGGAAAGTCTGCCATTTATGACTTGAAGGTGGAAAATGATTGAACACTAAATTGCCCAGAAATTTGCACTCGATGATATGTTAGCTGACTGTGTAGAGAATGGGCTTAAATATGCCATTTGGAGGGATGATAGAAAGTTGTTGGAGATGAGCTTGTAGATGCCATCCAAAAGTGATTACTGAATCAAAAAGAGAATCTGAATGAGTATCAGAATGGCGTCCGTGTCTGGAGCGTATCTGAACTGTATTTGAAAGTTGAATCTGAATGAGTATCAGAGTGACGTCCGTATCTGAAAGCTGAATCTAAATGAGTATCAGAATGGCATCCGTATCTGGAGCGTATCTGAATTGTATCTGAAAGTTGAATCTGAATGAGTATCAGAATGGCGTCCGTATCTGGAGTGTATCTAAACTGTATCTGGAGAGTGGATTCTGAATGAGTATCAGAATGGCATCCTTGTTTGGAGCATATCTGAACTGTATCCGGAGAGTGGATTCTGATTGAGTATCAGAATGGCATTCATGTATGGAGCGTATCTGAACTGTATCTGGAGAGTGGATTCTGAATGAGTATCAGAATGACATCCGTATCTGGAGCGTATCTGAACTGTATCTGAGAAACCTCTGAACATTGTTAATGGTAGCTATTGATTAATCTTATCCTGAAAAGGGTAAAATGTTAGTTAATATGCAATGTCATGTTGTATGAAATGCATAGTGTAATGTATTCGTGTTATCGATATTTATGATATATGGATGCGATGTATGCGTATGTGAGCTAATTTGATGCACGGTTGTTGGCTTGGGGAAAATAAATCCTTGATTGCTGTTGAGGAACATGGAGTGTAAGTCTTCATGTTGTGAAGTCGAAGTTTTGATAAATTTCCGTTTAGAGAAATAAACTCTGTTGTAAGAGAAATGTTGTGTACTGCTTGTAAAAGTCTGTTAGGGAATCCGTAGAAATTGAACGACTTCTACTGAGGATTGATAATTGGAAGCTTCGTTCCACTGGGGATTAATCTGCACACTATGGGGAATTTATGGAAATATCTTAGAGAGGTTTCCCTATCTCTTAAAGCCATCAGTGATCATCTTTCTATTTTATTCATTTGTAAATAGTCATTATGTTCAAATGCATATGTTCAAAAATAAATCATTGGACGTTTTTGTAAACAAAACACGAGAGTAAAGAAAAAACAGGTAGTTTTGCACTTTCAAAGGGATATCTTTGTATTGACTTTGAGTAAGTATATTTGTATAATGAGACAAACATTCTAGTAAGAGAATGCTGTCGTAAAAAATGAAAATTTTGATACAAAGGAAAGATAGCTATGTGCAATAATCTCATGGGGTTCCCATTCTGCTATAGCCTTCGTATCTATGAGAATCTTGTTTATTTGTTGCCTTGTCCGAAGCTGATTGGATTGATCAGAGCCTCTGAGTTTGTCAGGTTGTCCGTGAGGTGATCCAATAAGACATAGTCATACGCTTTAATTCCCTAACTTTTTCCTGGACTGCCCTTTCGGGTTTTCAGTCCACCGGGATACCCTTTTTTGCCCAAGCCGCCCTTTCGGGTTTTCAACTTGCCAGGTGTACAGATTTTTTTGTTTTATCTCTAATTTTTGCCCGAACCTTTTTGGTTCGCCGGGATGCCCTTGTTTTTCCTAAGTGTGTCAACCTAGCGGATCTCTTATGCGTAGTATCTTTTGACTATGTCTGCATTCGCAGGGTGCAGCAGGTCGTCGCCATCCATGGTGGTTAAGATCATTGCTCCACCAGAGAATATGTCTTTGATTACAAACAGTCCTTCGTATGTAGGAGTCCATTTTCCCCTGGGATCACCTTGCGGTAGTATGATGCGTTTGATCACCAAATCCCCGACTTGATATACTTGGCCTCTGACCTTTTTGTTGAAAGCCTTGATCATCCGTTTTTGATACATCTGACCATGACAAACAACAGTAAGCCTTTTCTCATCAATCAAGTTTAGTTGATCAAGTCAAGTCTAGATCCAATCTTCTTCGTTCAGCCCTGCATCTTTCATAATTCTTAGAGAGGGGATCTGGACCTCAATAGGCAAGACAGCCTCCATGCCGTATACCAGAGAGTAGGGTGTTGCCTCGGTTGATGTACGAGTTGTGGTACGATACCCGTGGAGAGCAAATGGTAGCATCTCATGCCAGTCTTTGTATGTGATTGTCATTTTTTGTATGATCTTTTTAATGTTCTTATTCGCAGTTTCGACAGCACCATTCATCTTTGGCGGTAAGGGGAAGAATTGTGATGCTGGATCTTGAATTGCTCGCACAGGGTGGTGATCATAGTATTGTTTAGATTTGTACCATTGTCTGTGATGATCCTCCCCGGGATACCATAACGACAGATGAGATTCTGTTTGATGAACCGGGCTACAACATTCTTGGTTACGGAAGCGAAAGAGGCTGCCTCAACTCACTTTGTAAAAGAGTCAATGACCACTAAGATGAAGCGGTGTCCATTAGAGGTTGTTAGCTTGATTTCTCCAATCATATCGATGCCCCACATAACAAAGGGCCAAGGAGTCGTCAAGACATTCAAAGGAACCGGAGGTACGTGCACCTTGTCAGCATAGATCTGACACTTATGGCAGGTTCAAGAGTGTTGATAACAATCTGCTTCTATGGTAGACCAGTAATAGCCTGCCCGTAGGATTTTCTTTGCCATCGTATACCCACTGGAATGGGTGCCAAAAGTTCCTTCATGTAATTCAGCCATGATCCTTTTAGCTTTAACCTTGTCTACGCACCGAAGTAACACAGAGTCATGGTTGCATTTGTTAAGAATTCCATTACTAAGGAAGAATTTAGCAGAGAATCTCCTTAAGAACTTATTTTCATTGATTAAAGCTCCTTCTGGATATTCTTGGGTTTCAAGATACCTCTTGACTTCGTGAAACCAAGGCTGGTCCACTACTTCTTCAGTATTAATCTTGTGACAGTGTGTTGGTTCATCCATTCGTTCAATGGTGATCTGGGGAGTCTCGTTATCCCATTTAAGTTTAAACATAGATGACATTGTGGCTAGTGCGTCTGCTAGCTGATTTTCTTCTCGTGGGAAATGCTTGAAGGTAATCTTCTAAAAATGTGGAGCAATGTCGAAACATGTTCTTTGTAAGGGATAAGGTTAGGGTGTTTGGTGTCCCATTCCCCTTTGATCTGGATAATGACCAAAGCTGAATCTCTGAATACATTCAAGGATTTGATCTCCAAATCTATGGAAGCTTTGAGACCAAAGATGCACGCTTCATATTCTGCCATGTTGCTTGTAAAATTGAAGCAGAGTATTGCAGTAAAAGGAGTATGACATCCTTCCGGAGATATAATTACAACACCGATACCGTTACCGAGTGCGTTAGATGCCCCATAAAAAACTAAGGCCCATCGGGATCCTTGTTCAGGTCCGTCATATGGTCTGAATTCTTCACATTTGTTTACCATCATGATGTCTTCATTTGGGAATTCGAACTTCATGGACTGATAGTATTCCACAGTTTGGTGAGCAAGGTGATCAGCTAGTACACTTCCCTTTATTGCTTTCTGGATAGTATACTGTATGTCATATTCCGTCAGGATCATATGCCATCTTGGTATTCTCCCAGAGAGGGCAGGTTTTTCGAAGTTGTACTTTATTGGATCCATTTTAGATATTAACAAGGTAGTATGGGTCAGCATATACTTTCTTAGCTGGCGAGCAGCCCATGCCAGAGCGCAGCAAGTTTTCTCGAGCAGTGAATATCTTGTTTCACAGTCAGTAAACTTTTTGCTCAGGTAATAAATAGCATGCTCTTTTCGGCCAGACTCATCATGCTGCCCCAACACATACCCCATTGAATTTTCTAAAATGGTCAGATACATGATCAATGGTCTTCCCTCGACTGGTGGCATCAAAACACGAGGCTCTTGCAGATACTCTTTGATCTTGTCAAAAGAAGTTTGGCACTCGTCATTCCATTTGACTACTTGATCTTTCTTCAGTAATTTGAAGATTGGTTCACAAGTAGCTGTCAGGTGAGAAATGAATCTGGCAATGTAGTTTAAACGTCCCAAGAATCCTTTGACTTCCTTCTCAGTACGAGGAGCAGGCATCTCTTGTATCGCTTTCACCTTGACGGGATCCACTTCAATACATTTATTTCTGACAAAAAAGCCTAGGAGTTTACCAGACCTCACCTCAAACGTGCATTTATTTGGGTTCAACCCCAGCTTGTACTTCTTTAATCTCTCAAATAGTTTCTGTAAATGATCAAGATGTTCTTCTTCTGTTTGAGATCTAGCTATCATGTCAACCACATAGACCTCTATTTCGTGATGTATCATTTCGTGAAATAGAGCTACCATGGCAAGCTGATAGGTTTCCCCAGCATTCTTCAGTCCGAATGGCATAACCTTGTAGCAGAATGCGCCCCACTGGGTGACAAAGGTTGTTTTCTCCATGTCCTCAGGCGCCATTTTGATTTGGTTGTAGCATGAGAAACCGTCCATGAAGGAAAACACTTTGTGTTGTGTCGTATTGTCAACTAGAATATCAATATGGGGGAGTGGGAAATCATCCTTAGGGCTTGCCCTATTCAAATATTTGTAGTCCACGCACATTCGTACCTTGCCGTCTTTTTTGGGCACGGGTACAACATTGGAAAACGATTGCGGATAAGAGGTGATGGCTAAGAATCCATCGTTGAATTGTTTCATGACTTCATCTTTAATTTTCTCCGAGATATCAGGTCGCATACGACAGACCTTTTGCTTTACCGGTGGGCAATCCTCTCTTGTAGGTAGACGATGTACTACGATATCTGCATCAAGTCCTGGCATGTCTTCGTACGACCAGGCAAATACCTCAGCATACTCGTGTAGAAACTGAATCAAATACTCTTTGACACTGGGTTCCAGGTTGGCACCCACCTTAACTTCTCTTTTGTCTTCTTCGGTACCTAGGTTGATTGTATCCACTAGTTCCTCGTGGGGCTGAATGGTCCTCTCTTCTTGTTGTAGTAACCTGGCGAGTTCCCCTGGTACTTCACAATCTTCCTCACCTTCGTCTTTGGCTTAGTAGATTATATTTTCAGAGTCACAGAAGGCCATAGCAGAAGCGTTACCCATGGGATCCCGAGTGGATGTAAACCTGCATTGTGAGTGTGAGTGTGTGTAAGGGTATAGCTATCTTAGAAAGAAATGAAAATGTAAAAATAAAAACAATGAGAACAAAGTTTGTATGCAAAAATGTCCATGATTCATTGATGTCATATGGAAATGAGATAATAACCCTTACAAATGGACCATTGTGCCTCGGGTAAGACACAAGGTTTTAAGAGTCTCAATTGTTTTAATATTACAAATCCAACAAAATGTAAAGATAAATTACTGTGGGATAAAAGTGATCGAGACGAAATCTCTAGCCTCCCAATTGTTGAGCCCTCCACTGACAGTTGGGAAAATCCAATCCTCCAAGTCATAGTTGTCTTCATCATCCTCTACTGCATTTACTTCACGGTTGCTGATCTTCGAGGGTGGTCCTCCGACACGAGCGCGCCGTACAGCTTTCTGGGCATCTGAATTGAAACCCAGGCCAAATTTGTCAGATTTGTATGGGATATCTGGGAGTTGTCCCCAAATAGTGCACCCACCTTCTTATATCACTGCCTTGGCATCCTTCAAAGATGACATCTTGAGTGGAGGCCTTGTGATTTTTGGAACTTGAGACACAACCTTGGTTACTGCCACATCTTGCGGGACTTCTTCAAAGTGTTGGAATGGAGTTTCAATAAATTCACCATCTAGTTCCACATATCTGGAGGAATTTAGATGGCTGACCACATACTCTTCTTCTCCATGAACAGTGATGATCTTCCCTTGAATTGGATATTTCAGCATTTGGTGCAATGTAGAAGTAACAGTGCCAACATTGTGGATCCACGGTCGGCCTAGCAAGCAGGAATATGAAGGGCGAATATCCATTACATAAAAGGTCGAATCAAATGTTTGGGTTCCAACCTTTATGGGGATATCCACTTCCCCGTGCACCATCCTTTTTGAGCCGTCAAAGGCCCTCACTACTATGTTGCTTGGCTTAAATGTCAATCCCTCACAGTCAAGCCTATCAATAGCCTTTTTAGGAAATACATTCAGAGACGAACCGGTGTCCACCAAAACATGAGCCAAGGTTGTGCCCTTGCATTCCACTGTGACATGCAATGCCTCATTATGCTTCCTCCCTCTTGGCGTTAAATCAGCATCCGAAAAACCTAAGCCATTATCTGCAGTCAAACTGGCTACGCAGTCTTGGAACTGATCGGCAGATGTTTCTTGGGGTACATGAGCATTTTTAAGGAACTTTACGAAGGCTTTTGCATGAGCCTCGAAACATAGTAATAGAGCCAGCATGGAAATTTTTGACGGAGTTTGCCCCAGTTGCTCGACTATATTGTAGTCGCTTCTTTTTATGATCTTTAGAATTTCCTCCATCTCTTTCCGGGAGGTCTCAGGTGTTGTACCCCAAAATTTTCCCTCCCATTTCCTCAACATTTTCTCATCACAAGACCTTTGAAGATCAAGATCCAGTTAGGGTTTCCTCTGCTCAAGACTTCTCCTTTGCACTATGGACTCAAATTAGGGTTTGTGTTTGCCCAAGGATGTTTTGACCTAAAATGCCTAAGATGACTTTCATGCTTCATATTGGACTCCCAAGTCTACCCATGCCAAGTTTTAAGTCTTGATTCCAAGTTTTGCCCAGTCAATTGGACAGTTGACCTAGAAATCAGCTGTATTGGGGAAAAAGTCAACTATGGTCAATTGACAGTCAAACCTCATGATATTTGACCCACATCAACATTATGAACTCATATGGACCATTTGATCAAGTTTGGATCATAATTCCACAAGAAATTTGATCAGATCATCAAAAGGGCAAAATGGTCATTTTTAGGGTTTTGACTGCTCAAAGGCAATTTTTGACTGTTTGACCTAACCAATGGCAAACCAAGCTCACATATGGACTCAAGGACCCCATGGAATTATCTTGACATGCTCAACAAGCTCAAAAGATCCCAAGTACACAAGATTGACAGTTGAATTTCCCAGTCAATTGATCAATTTTGACTGTATACTGAAAAGTCAAACTTTGACTTTTTGGTCAAAATCAAGAGTCAAGATTCATTTTTTATCAAAACATGCCAAGTCATGAAACTTGTTCACCAAGAAATCACAAAATGCAAATTAGGGTTTGAAAATGGAATTTTTCATAACTTAGAATTTTTCTAAGTTATGAAAAAAACCCTAATTTTTTCCCAACTTTGCCCCATCTTTTCACCAAGATCCATTTGGATTCAAACAAAAGTCAAAACATGAAAGTTGTAGCTTGTTGCATAATCTACAACTTTGATTCACAAAGTTTTCTCATTTGAAGCTTGTATCTCAAGTTACAATTTTTTGAATAAGGGCACTAAACCATTTTTAACTTAGTGAAATTTTAACCTATTTTGACAAGGTTTTCTACCCCACTTCAAGGCCATTTTCCATACCCTTCCACTTGGAATTTCAATTTGCATTTCAAAGATGGATTGTAGTACACATTCCAAGCTTTCCAAAATGTCCAAGAACTCATCAAACAACCTCATAACTTGAGAGATTCGAATTTCACAAGTTGGCAAAAATTCACTTTTGTTCTTAATCAAGACATGTTCATAATCTTGCAAATTTGAACTCAGCTTGCTTTATGCTTGATTACAGGTCCTTGAACCATTCCATACTCAATAATTTAATGCTTATTCATTGTGCCAAGGCCATGTTCTTTGTGTTCTAACATTGCATAGTGGATTGATCTCAAAGTAGATAAAGTGCTTTATCCATTTTTGTAAAAAGCTAGCTTTATGTCAAATTGAAATCCAAGCAAGTACAGTTAGGATCTCATTGGCACAAGATTATGGACAAATTGCTCTGATCAAGAGAGGCTTATGCAGCAGGATTAGAGGCCCCCTACTGACCTAAAACACCAAGTGACCATTGCTTGCTTCAAATTCAAGTAACATTGCATAACTTGTGCCAACTCTCTTCTCAGCTTTAGCACACAAGAAAGAAGTCATCAAACACATTCCATAGAACATATCCAAGCTAACACACGAGCCCTTGCCCTCTCAAACACTCCCATTGCCATAATCACCTTGAAACTGCTCAAACAGAGCAAACCCTGCAGATTGGGTGCTATCTCTCAATCCCTTCGAGCATTTTGGTCCAAACCTGTTCCTCTACCTTCCTTACAACCTATGCAAGCTAACCATGACCTAAAACCTGACCTGTAATCCCTCTAACAGTTTCCACCATTTTCATTTTTTCCTTTTGCAGTTGAAGTTCTATAGCTTGGTACAAGAAGTTTCAAGACAAAGTAAGCATTGAAAAAGCATCCCTGGACCTCAAGGAAGCTTTTCCAATCATTACCTTGCACTAGAAGTTCCTCATTCTCCAGATAGAAGTTCAACTGCACAGGTAAAACTTTGAACTCGTATCTCTCTTATCATGCATCTTTAGTCTTAAGTTTGTGAAGAAACAAGGTTCTACTCATAGCCCTGAACATGTACATATCTTTACATTTCATTTCTTTTGCCTGAGTAGAGAGAATTTGGAGTTTGAAAATGGCAGAAAAATTAGGTTAGGATTTGGGGGAGGAGAAATTCTCCCTCATCTTAGAGAGTTAGGTCAAGTTCCATACATGGTTGGAATCGTCTTTTCATGCTGAACATTTGTTGTGTTATGAGTTTTTGCTAAAAAGCCAGGAATCAAGAGTTAGAAGATGCTGAACATGGCGCGCGTTTTTTTTCAAACATTTGTGCTGGAGGTTGAAGACAGTGGCATTGGGCTGGGCTTGTGTGTTTTTTTCTTATTCACACCACATATTTGCTATTACACCCCCTGAGCCCATTTGCTTTATTTTTATTCTTTTTTGACTTTTCCTTTTTTATTTGGCTTTGTTTATTTTTTCTCATGACATTAAAAAAATAAGAATATTTTTTCCATCATTTTTTGAATATATGGCATATTTATTTGATTTATTTCTTTTGTTTGCATATAAATATTATATATTTACTATTATTAGAATAAATAGACAAATAGTGTAAATACATTTTTATTTTTTATTTACCTTCTGAAAATATTTCACATAAAAATATTATTTTTTATTTTGTTAAAAATCTTAAATATAATATTATTTTGTGTATAATGCATATTTAAGAATTTAATATATATATATATATATATATATATATATATATATATGTTTATTAATATATTTAGGTTAGAATATAAAAATATTTGAATTTTTTTCATTTTTATTAATATTTGATACAAAAAAAATACTTTTTCATAATATACTTCATTATTTTTATTTTGGTACATAATAAATAAATGTTTGTATTAAATTAAACAATAATACATTTTCTTAATAAAATTAGGGTTTTTGCCCTAAATTCAAAATACTCCAAAAAAATAATATATTTTTATTTTCTTTTCTCTTTTACATAAATAATATTTTTTCATACATATACAAAACATTTCTTTTGCATCTTGCATTTTTATTCCATCTTTATTTATTCAATTATTGTATATTATTTACATTGCAAATATTCAAATTGATGTAATAGTTTTAGGTTTACAATTACTTGTCAATATCCCCATTTGAACATTTGTACCCCTTCCCATATTTGGTTTTGTAATAGCTTAGTAAATTTATTTTCGCACTTTATTGCTTTCTAATGATAACATGTTAGAATTAGGGTTTGTATGCGAAAAACGATAAAAAATAGTTGGACCTAATACAAGATGAATGAGCATGAAAATAAACAACACATCCCACACTTGCACCCCTAGGGTACTCCACTTTGTTGCCTTCAAATAAATGGGCCATATTGTATGTTGAACTTCTTTGGGCAAAGCAAACAATTTGAATGATCATAGTCCCTCGATAAAACTTTTCAAAACAAACAAAAATAAATGATCAAGTCCCTTAAAGAAAATTGCCCAAAGACATTTAACGTCGTTGCAATTATGGTCTAAACGATGACCCGCGCCTGTCCCCTTCACATCCTAACACAAGATTGTCCACCAAATACAATGGTGGAACAAACTTGTTAAAAGGGTTAAAACATAGCAATAATCTTTTGAGAAATTTAGGAGTAGATAACCTCTTAGTTGCTTGAATCAAACTTGCAAAACAAAACACTTGCCTAATTTCAAAATCACACAACACTACACTTTCAAAACAACTTTCAAAAACAAATGAAAACCTTTTCAAAAGACATACATCTTTGTATACATCCCCACATGGATCATTACAAAGGTTGCCACCACATTGGCATCTTTTCAAAACATTTTCAAAACCCACACACTCAAGCACCATTTAAAAACAATTGAAAACACAAGGCAAGTGATCTAAGCAAGTAACTAAGAGCCCATGGATAACCATGGATAGAAAGGGTGCTAATACCTTCCCTTTCTATAATCTACTCCCCGAACCCAAGAAAACATCTCAAAAGGTTTTTTGCTGTGCTTTTTAACCTTTCCTTAGGATAAAATAAAAAGTCGGTGGCGACTCTTGCTCAACCGAAACATTTGCGAAAACAAACGCAAAACCATAGTCAGTTCTCCCACCGTATCACATCAGGGATAGTCAATGATTGTTCCTTCATCCGGACAGGCTCAATCATAATACCTTTACCTCGAGTCTCGGTTGACTTGGAAGCAGGAATGTCAGTAGGAGTGATAACAGGGATTGTAACAGCTTTGTCAGCAGGAGTATTAGCAGAGATGATTGTAGGACTGGGAACAACCTTTGGAGGAGAAACAAAAACAGGAATGATTACGGGTCCAAAAAATTCTTTTAGAGGAGCAATTTCTGAAGAGAATATTCTTCTGCTTCGGGTTATCTTACTAGTCCCTGCAATATTACTAACATCGGAGTCAACTTTCTTAGAATTTGAATCTTCGGCAGCTGGCCAATCTTGCTTGATACCGTGGTAGTAGACATCCCCTCCATAACCCCATGGTACGCTTTTGTATGACGAATACGGGATTGGTCCAGACATTGTAATTATCAAAGGAGCTACTTTTGGAACTGATGTAATTCTAACGGGTCTTTTGGTGGAGACCTTGGAAGAATTGTCGGAAATGGTAACGATGGAAACATCATTATAAGAAACCGTTGGAATAATAGTCTTTTTAAACAAAATTTCCTTGTTGTCTATTAGGCATTGAACGCCTGCTTTTAACAATGGACAGCTGGTTGGTGAGGACAAACAAGAATGACAGCTTTCATCACAGCCTGGGAATACACCGGCATTCAATAAGTTCTTTTTTATAGTCAGGATTGGGGTCATAAGTTCATCAACTGAAGTAACAAACATATCTTCCTCAATGGCGTTGGCATTATGGCCATGTTTGGGCGTAGGGGCAGAAATGACATTGGGATTTTCTGGCGCATCAAATTCAATCTCTTTAGCTTCAAGGAGGTCTTGTACTTTGTTCTTTAGAGCCTAACAGTTGTTAGTGTCATGGACGGGACTCTCAGAATGGTATGCACAACGGGCATTAGAATGATAGTGAGGAGAGGTTATGTTAGGGTTCTTTGGAGCTTCTTTCAAAGTCACTAAGTTGGATCTTAACGGATGTGGCAATACTTGAGATAGGGTCATGTTAATTCTGGCGAATTGTCTGACTGGTCTTTCCATTCTTGGTTGGTTGTTTCTTTGCTGATCAGACGCATGTTTAGGAATCATAACAGCCCCCACCATTGGATGGCATTCGACCCTATCTTGATTTCTCTGAGGATATACAACAACCACTTCTTTCTTTCCGATGAATGGCTTCCTTACAACAACAGAGGATGCATCTTTTTGAATTTTCCCGTTCTTTATCTCGGCTTCCACCCTTTCTCCGGTCAATATCAATTTAGTAAAACCTGCCAATGAACTCCCAATTAAGTGATTGAAAAAGGGACCAGACAAGATGCCCAAAAACATGTCTACTAATTCTCTTTCAGATAGGGGAGGTTGGACCCTTCCTGCTAAGTCCCTCCATTTTTGCGCATAGTCCTTGAAGCCTTCACTTGAAACCATGGCCATACTCTGGAGTTTAGTACGGGTGGGTGCAAGATCAGCATTGTATTGATATTGTTTGTAAAATGTTGCATCAAGATCTTCCCAGTTATGAACATTGGCTCTTTCTAACTGATAAAACCAATCAAGTTGAGTTCCAGACAGGCTGTCTTGGAAGAAGTGTACCCATAAATCCCTATCAGCAGTATGAGGCTGGATCTTCCTCACATAGGACCGGACATTCATTTTGGGGCATGAGACTCCATCATATTTGGCGAACACAGGTACTTTGAATTTTGGAGGAATCACAATCCCCGATACTAACCCCAACTCCTCAAAGTCCAAGCCAAGCACTTTTTGGATTTCCATTGCATGCAACCATTCTTCTAGATGCTTATACTTGTCACCGGCTGGAGGGTATTATTCTTAGGAATAGTCTTCTTCTTCCTCTTCTGACTCTGACTGGACAACTGTTTCTTTGCCTTTCCCATCTTGATTGTCTTTCTCACTAGATGTCTTTGCAAAGTCTAAGGCCCTTCTTGTTTTCCCTCGGAATCTTCTTCCCATGTTTAGAACTCCGACTATCTTCTTCGTCTTCTTTTTCTTCTCTTCAACCAGAAAGGTTTTCAACTCTTCTTGTCCTTTGGCTAGAGTTAAGAACAACTGTTGAAATTGTGCATTATGAGCTTGGAGGTCCTTTATCGTTTGCATGAGATCCATCTTACTGAAATAAACAGTACAGAGATGAGGAGACTTGTTTCAAGAAACCTGCTTATGTTATGATGAATGGTGAATGCATATGCAATGATTTCAAGGATTTAAAGATTCAAATTTGTTTTAGACAAAAAGGAAACACATGTTATATTAATAAATTAAAGCTTGAGTACATCAATGCCTTTTTGGGACAAAAAATACAAAAACTTTAAGATAGAAAGGTAATACGCATCCTCTTTGGTGCGATGTAAGCATTCAGAGTATGCTCCTCATGAAGTTGCTTAGTGAGTTCCAAAACCTTCTTCTTGCTAGCGTATAATTGGGCTTCGAAAGTATCTCGCTCCCCCTTGAGTTGTATCCAATAACTTTGTAAGTCTTAAAGAGAGGTGGGCATGTCAGGATGTAGGATAATGTATGGAACATCTCCTTCCATGATAGGCTCAACGATTACCGGTAGAATGGAAGGGTAAGGCATCATGAGACTCTGAGCACGAGTTCGTACCCACTTGAGGTAAAGCTCAAGAGGTATGGAATTCTTGTGCCCCAATGTCTTGCTATCTACCTTGTTCAACATCCTCCAAGCTTGGATAAATCTTTGGCGAAGACCTTGATCATTGTTTTTGTAGTCAAATACCAAACCTTGAATCAGCATCTCGTGCAGGTCATCCCTTCGGGTGTAACCAAACTGTCTTAAAGCTAAACATGGGTTGTAGGTGATACCTCCCCTAATGCCAAGTAAAGGGACATTAGGAAATTCTCCATAATGGTCGACAATAGTAACATTCTCTATGGATCGGGAGCACCAATGAATGTCTGAATGTTTGAGCGTCATCAACCTTTGTGACCACCTTGAACCTTGCTCGTTCTTTAATACAGATTGAGGAAGATGCGAAATAAACCATCTTGACAAGAGAGGAGTGCAACATATAAGGACACCTCTTTTCCTCATAGTGTGAGTGTGAAAAGAGTGTAGGATGTCCCCTAGCAAAGTGGGCATCGGGTTGCGAGATATGAAGATTTTGACGGTGTTCACATCTATGAGTTAGTCAGGATTTGGAAAAAAAACCATCCCGTAGATGAGGAGAGCCACAATTTCCTCAAAGGCTTGTAAATCCAAGGAATTCCAACAGTTTTGGGCTTTCTCGAACAAGAACTTTGCTAGGAAACCTTTGACACCACTCCTTGTTTCCCAATTGGTTGTGACATCAGATGAGTGCAAGTGTAGAGCTTGGGCAATCTCTTCTGGATTTGGGTCTCTTTCCGTACCATTGAAAGGTAGTTGATTGAGAATTGGAATCCTCAAGAGTCGGGAGAATTCTTCCAAAGTAGGCACAAGTTGATAATCGGGAAATGTGAAGCAATGGTGTAAAGGATCAAAGAACTGAAAGAGCACCTTCATCATGTCCTCATCTGTGTTGGAGGTGACCAAGTTGAGTAGGATACCATGTATCTCAGTAAATGGAGAGTTTTCAGAAATCCTTGAAGCTAGCTCCTTAAGTTATGGTGGGATCCTTACAAGATTGACTTGAATAGTTTTCCTGCGAAGAGAATCCATATCCTATAAAACAGAACAAAGATAAATCCCAAAATCCTTGAAATGGTTAGTGAATGTGTATGATGTTATGATGTTCATGATGTTATGTACAAGTATGTATATACAAACAAAGCAAACAAGTCCTTAGGTTTAGGCTTGCATGGAGTCTCATAGGTAAGTACCCTCTTGAAGTTTAGTTGGCTCAAACCTGTCCTAGTAATAGTAACCGGGTTCTAAGGAGCTCAATATCACTTGTTTGTTTCATTGGTATTTGTTTAAGCACAAGCCTCTTTAATGGCGACCGAAATATTCCAAGAAACCAAACCTTAATGAGTCTAGCATCGAGTATCTACCAACTTCGGACTGCACCAAATCCGGTCATCTCACTACATCATAAATAGCCAAGTTGGTCAAGTAAAGGTTCTAAAAGTTCATTAGTGCTTCACGACATCACTCAGCGGCCCCGTATTCTCCTTAATTAACTCAAGGGATACCGGTACCCAAAAATATGTCGCACTAACGTAGCTATTGCTTAGACCATGTCGGTATACCCCGCACAGTTTCCACAATGTATTGCTACTTACCTATAAGGTACCCCAAATTCGGGTAGAGGATTCAAACCCAAATAAGGAACCATAATGTAAATCATACAAGTCAAACAACGAAAGCAAGTAAATGTGATCTAACCCTAAGGTAACCCCACTTTTAAAGATTAATTCTCCACCAGAGTCGCCAGTTCTGTGATATAGTGGAAGAACTGACTTGAAGGTTTCACGTTTGATCATAAATGTTGCGGTTAGCAAGAGTCGCCACCGACTTTTCTTTTATCCAAAAGGAAAGGTGAAAAAGCACAGGAAAGAACTTTGAGATTGTTTCTTGACTTTGGGGGGTAGATTATGAAAAGGGAAGGTATTAACACCCTTTTCATCCATGGTTTTCCATGGGCTCTTAGTTACTTGCCAGATCACTTGCTTTTGTTTGAAATTGTGCTTTGTGTGTTTTTGAAAGTATTTTGTAAAGAGGCCATTGTTTAGGCAATCTTTGTAATGATTCTCGTTCGTAAGAATGTATACAAAGATGTTGATCTTTTGAAAATGTTTTCAAGTTTGTAAGATGTTTTGAAAGTGTAGGTTCTTGTTTTAAAAATAACAAGGATGTTTTGTTTGAAATTGAGCAAGTAATTAGGAGCATTCTACATACTCAAAAGTATTTCTTGTTTATTTTCTTTTCCTTTGACATTGTTGTCTTACCATTTATTTGGTAAACAACCCTATCTTTGGATGTAAAAGGGGCGGGCGTGGGTCATCGTATAGTCACGATAGCAATGTTATGAGATATCTTAGCATTTCTCTTGAGGGACTAAGATCATTTGTAAGGCAACATTCAAAGCATCATCGAGGGGCTATGATCTTGTATTTTTATTATTTTTGCTAAGACGTCTCACATGCATAACATGACCATTTTTCATAAGGCAACAAGTGGAGTTAACCCTAGAGGTGTACGTGTGCAAAGTATGTTTGATTGCATGCATTTTTGTCTTGAATTTAAGGTTTTCTAAGCATTAGTTTTAATCTTGCCATACACCCTAATTACTAACATTTGTATAAAGCAATAAAAATACAGAAAATAAAATATCCTAACTATTACAACCATATTTAATAGCAAGAAAATATAAAGACAAAAATAAAATTAAAAAAAGATAAAAAATGAATCCTTCGATCCAGACATTAGGCTCTTTCGATTCTCTATTCGTTGGCTTCCTTCAATTGGGAAAATAGTGTGAGATACAACCTTCAATTCATCCTTCCGGCTACTCCTTTCAATTAGGCTTGGAAGTCAGCATGAGGTGCACTATTCATTTCAAAACTCCTTGCTTCCTCCTTCGATAGTAGGAATGCAAAGCTCCCAGGTTGAGATTCGAAAGGCTTCAATGCTTAGCCAATTGAAGGATACAGAGAACCTGTCTAAACTTGAAAATGCAACTAACAAGTATAACTTTCAAAAGCTACAGACCAGGGGTTAGCACAAGATTATTTTGCACCAAAATCCAAAGTATAACTAGTCAGGATTGAGACTTTCAACATACAGGCAGTGGGGATTGAAAGTTAGGGCATGGTCAACTTCCTAAATGGGATATCTACATTTTTCTTTTATTGGTATATACAAATTATATTTAAATGAAAGAGTTCCAAGTTTAGAGATAACTTACCTCTTGGAGTGCTTAATAGAAAGAGCTATAGGTGACTTCTTTGGTGGTGGAGGGAGCTTCGCTGGAATCTTCCTGAAGCTAGTTCAGTTACTGCTTGGTTTGGATAGTCACTAAATCGAAAGAGAGTATATGATGGTGTTGAGTGAATTGAAGGTTATTATGCTACAGTTTAGGGGAAGTGAATCTAAAGGTACACTACTGAGGTTTTTATTGTGAAAAAAAGTCTCAGAGTTTTGAAGGTTTGAGAATGTTGGAGAGTTTGAGAATATTGGAGAGTTTGAGAATATTGGAGAGTTTGAGTGCTTGGGGGTTTTTATGATCTTTCTCCCTAGAAAAAATCTAGCCCTTTTCTTTGTCAATGGTTTCTCTATTTATAGATAAAAGGTTTGGGAGTTTGAACAAAGATGTGGCTTGGCTAAACGTGACTATTAAGCTATGTCAGATTTTCCCAGATTCCAAGGTGAAGTACTAAAGTTGTTGGTTAAAAGGGGCTGACTTCCCTGACTTATGGTGAAGTACAAACAAGATTTAAAGAAAGCATGGGCTTGGGACAGGATTTGTACAAGCAAGTTCACTTTCATACAAAAACTTTTGGACAAAGGCTTAATCACCTGGAAAATAACTTAATCCAAAATGTAAGCAAAGCATGGGCTTGGCCCATAGATTTGATCAGTGTTCTTTCAAAATCCTTTTTTCCATTTGTGTCGAAGGGTTCTAGCAATGTACTAAAGAAGACTGCTTCGAAGGGAGCAAAATGCCCAAACGAAGCTTATGGATTAAACTTGCATCGAAGGAGATTTCCTGCCCAAATGAAGTATGTAACCCCAGTTTTCAATCGAAGGAGGCCACAAAGCCAAATGAAAGATGCATGCAGGAAGTTTAAATGTGCAATCGAAGAATTCCAAAAGGAGGCTTTTTGCCTTGTGGATCCAAACCAACGTGCCAAAGCTCCACGCCCAGTCGAAAGATGCAAGCCAAACTTGCACCGAAAGAAGCCAAAAGGCCAGTCGAAGGAGCTGAATCGAAGAACACTTGTTTTTCTCCAAATTTTTTCAATATTATTTTTATCTGTTTTCTCCCTTTTTGACAGTTTCCTTTTAATCTTGGTACTGGAAAATCCCAATGTACTTGTGCAAGCTTAAACTTTGAGAATCTTTGTGAGAAAGGCCTTGAAAAATGAGAGGGCAAATTTTGGGGTACAACAATATGCATATGTTATGTCGTTTGTAAATGATGTATGAATATGAAATGTTATTGAGGTGCATTTGTAAACTCGAGCATCTTTGTCTGGGGGAAATAAATCCCTGATTGTTACTGGGGATGAAGAGTATGTGTATATTCTATCTTCTAGGAATTGTTTCCACTGGGGATCCCTGCTTTCTTGTTCGTGGAAACTCTGCTGGGGAACATTGATTTTTGCTCTTT
Organism: Vicia faba; assembly: GCA_948472305.1. Classification (NCBI taxonomy): domain Eukaryota; kingdom Viridiplantae; phylum Streptophyta; class Magnoliopsida; order Fabales; family Fabaceae; genus Vicia; species Vicia faba. Next base: position 93,611,360 of record OX451735.1, on the reverse strand, counting down.
TCTTGAGGAAACTCTGTTGGATCGTGTTAATTATTGCTTGGGGAGAAGAGTTTAAGAACATTGGATGTTCATTATTCTACTGGGGAGTTTATACCTTGACTAGGAATAGAAGAGATGGATAATCTTCCAGCTCACCTGGGGAGGATAAAGTTGACTGAAATTTGGTCCGGTTTCCAGGTTCCATAGAAACTCTCTAGGGATAGTGGCGACTTCACTAGAGAGAGGGATTTTCCAGTGATTTTTGGTAGAAGCACACTCAAGCTGGGGAGTGTCAGAATAATTCCATGCCTTAATTGTATCTGAATATGTATTGAATGAGTATCAGATTAATATCTATATCTGGATTGTATCTGAACCATATCTGAAAGATTTACTGAATGAGTATCAAAATGACATCCATAACTGGATCGTATCTGAACTGTATCTGGAGGAGAAATCTGGAATGAGTTCCAGAATGAATCTGTGTCTTTATTGTATTTGTACTGTATCTAGAAGAGAAATCTGGAATGAGTGCCAGAATTAATTTGTGTCTTGATTGTATTTTCACTGTATCTAGAAGATCATAAACTGTTTAGGGAAATAAACCCTATTGATGGAGCAGTACTCTTCCTGAAGAAACACCCTTGTTAAGGAAATGAACTTTGCTGGAGAGCAGAAGTCTGAAGGGGGTTTTACAACCTTGGAGGAACAAGCTCGGCTGTGGAAGAGAAACTCCATGAACTGTACTGATTGAAACTCCGTAGTTTGGTGATATTTCCAGGAAGAAGATCATACTCCTTTATCCGCCAGAGTAATCTACCGGGGAAATTATGGCGATAATCCATGGAGGTGATTTTGTGGGGATTTGTGGACAACTTGAACTTTGTCCTAACTCCCAGAGTCTTGAGTAAATGTTGATCAGGGTGATAAGTCTTCTACTAATAGACATGTGACGAGATGACGGGATATAATCATACACTTTAATCCCTAACTTTTTCCTGGACTGTCCTTTAAGATTTTCAGTCCATCGGGATACCCTTTTTTTCCCAAGCCGCCTTTTCATGTTTTTGACTTTCCGGGTGTACAGTTTTATTTATATATCCCTAATTTTTGTCCAAACTCTTTTGGTTCACCGGGATGCCCTTATTTTTGCCTAGGCCAGTCAACCTAGCAGGTCTTTTTTTATGCATAGCATTTTTCGACTATGTCTGTGTTCACAGGGTGCGGAGAATTGTCACTGCCTATAGTAGTAAGTGTTGTAGCACTACCCGAAAAATGTTTGCTCGGTCGTACGTGATCGTTTTCTAGAATTTATGTTCAATGCCTCAAGTGATTCAGATGGAGATCTACCCCTGACTATTCATAACTTTTGAGAGATTCCTAGAATCTTGACTCGACTGCCCCCAGATCAGTTAGATACCATTTAATGCCCCTTAATTATGAAAGGCCTGTTACTGGAAATGTCTTTCCAGCTGAGGTGATTTTTCCCTTTGAGAGGATTTTCGTTCATTGAATTTCCATCGTGCAAATTTCTCTGTTGTCGAATGATTAGTCATATGCAAACAATGGCATTTAAAGAATGCAAAGCTTATGTATGTCTTGAAGTTTTAAAAATTCATTTTTAGTAAACAAACAAAAGTTTGTAAGAATATGAATTCAACTCAGGATTTATAGTAAACCTTACAGAAGTCGGGATACCTTTTATAACAGTATGCTTTCGAACTAACCCACGCTTCAGCTAGGACTTTTAAGGGTTGTAGTGCGGCCTGGTTCACAGTTTAAGAAACAAAGGATAAAGGCTGAAACTGTATTTGTATCCAACCCGTTCTTCGTGATGTTCTTCAATCCTATACTAAGTTAATTATGTGTTTAGATCCCAATTGAGTCTGGAATCTTTTCCCTGATATTTCGGTGATGGTTCAGATACTGAAAGTTTATTTGAGAAGGCAATCATCATTTTTTGTTGAGGATTCGTAGCGACCTCTTTTTTTATTTTATTATCCCTACCTTTTGCCTGAACTGTTTCTTTTGTGATTATAGTCAGTGGGATGCCCCAGTTTGTTTCTTAAGTCTACCTCATAGGTTTTGACTTAGCGGGCTTTTCTTTTGAGAGATAATGACTGCCTGTTTTAATGATTATGTGGAACCATCACCATCATTTGTTTTAGAAGGATACCTCCGAAAATACTCGGCATGTACGAAGGGAAAGCTTGTGATTGAATACACCATTGAATTAACTGAGAAACTACCATGCCCTAGGTTATGATTAAAGGTTTCAATTTGTGTGAAAAAGGAAACTCCTACTTCTTAGGCTCAAAGTGGTTGACTAGGGATTATCTTACTTATAACTCCACTATTTAGGATTTGAAACAACGCTTTTACATCATCAACAAGGTATGTTCCAAAGCATATTATAGAGATTATGGTATTATTTTCGTCATCCTCCCTCTAAAGGCTTATAGCTTTTAATCGGGAGTTGAATATCACAAAAAGGAAGTAAAAGCACAGTTTAAGTATAGTGAAAATGAAAGGATTAATTCAAGGCCAACATATGCAATGCATTAATGGAAAAACACATAGTTTGATATAAAGATAAGTGTTCCAACAAACAAAAGAAATTACAATTGAAAAAAAATACAAATGGACTGGACACTCTCCATCTTAAACATGATTTGGCATGGGATCAGTCATCACGTTGGAGTCTCAATAGGGCCAAACTCAATCCCCTTAGCATCAATCAAATCTTGAATCTTGTTCTTCAACACCCAACAATCATTCGTATCATGTCCAGGACTATTGGAATGGTATGCATATATTGCATTAGGATGATAGCTAGGAGCGGAGGTATTGGGATTCTGAAGAGGATCCCTCAATGTAATCAACTCTATCTTCAACATGTGTTGCAATGCTTGAGCCAAAGACATGTTGATTTTGGTAAATTGTCTTTTGGGAATGTCTTGTTTACGCTTATTGCTCTGTTGTCGTCGTTGCACTGGTGCCGGATTAGAGACCAGTACTGCCTCTACAGATTGGTTGTAGTCTTTCTTATTATGACCTTATGTCCATACACAACATTGGCTTCCTTCTTACCACCAAATGGCTTCTTCTCAGTATTAGAAGATGCAGCCATCAGAATCTTCCCACTCTTGATACCACTTTCGATCATTTCCCAAATCAGAACCATTTCTGTAAAACCAGACGAAGAACTTCCAATCAACAAGTTAAAGAACAGGCCTGTCAGAGTACCCATGAACATGTCCACCATTTCCCGATCAGTCAAAGGAGGTTTCACTCTTCCAGCTAGATCTCTCCATTTCTGAGCATATTCTTTGAAACCTTCCTTTGAGCTCATGGACATGTTTTGCAACTATAGATGAGTCAGCGCGAGGTCAGCATTATTTTGGTATTGCTTGTAAAAAGCAGCAGCCAAATCTTCCCAATTGTAGATGTTGGTTATTTCCAATTGATATAACCATTCTAATTGCGTCTCCGACAAACTCTCCTGAAAGAAGTGAACCCATAATATCCTATCAGCTGTATGGGGTTGGATCTTCCTGGCGTAAGACCTCAAATGAAGCTTGGGACATGAAACACCGTCATATTTTGCAAAAGTGGGAACTTTGAATTTTTGTGGGATAACCACTCCCGAGACCAACCTTAGCTCTTCAAAGTTCAAACCAGGTACTCTATGAATCTCCATAGCATTGAGACGATCCTCCAGCTGTTTATATTTGTCATCGGCAGGAGGATATTGTTCTTCAGCATAGTCTGCTTCCTCTTCATCAGTCCCTGGGTTGTTATCTTCTTATTTTGTCTTCTTGTCATCCTCTTCCTGATTATCCCCCTCATTTATTGGAGTTGTGAATTCTAGAGCTCGCTTGGATGGTCCTCTAAATCTTCTTCCCATATTCAGGACACCAACTGGTTTCTTTGTCTTCTTTGTCTTCTCTTTGACAATGAGAGCTTTCAGATCTTCTTATCCTTTAGCCAGAGCCAGGAACATCTGTTGGAATTGAGCGTTATGTGCTTGAAGATCCTTAACTGTTTGTTCAAGAGCCATTTCTTTTTGTTGAAATAAATAGAAAAAAGATAAGAAACATGTCTTGAAATACCTGCTTATGTGATGATATGCATGATATGCTAATGCAATGTTTTCAAGGACCTCGTAGGATTTAAACTCTTTTACTCAAAACAGAAACAAATACTTTTTATTAGTAAGTTCAAATGAAATCAAAGTTTACAAAGAAATAACAATTAAAACTTCTGAAACTTCTAGGTTTCCCATGGACGCTTCCTTTTCGTGCTGATATAGGCATTAAGACTATGCTCCTCGTGAAGCTGCTTCGTCAGTTCTAACACTTTCTTCTCACTAGCATAGAATTGGGTCTCAAAGGTGTCCCATGCTTCCTTGATTTGGATCCAAGACCTTTGCAATTCCTCGAAGTTTGTTGGTATATCAGGATGAAGAATGATCTGAGACTCGTCCCCTTGAATAATAGACTCTAAGATCATTGTTAAGATGGCAGTATATGGAATTATAAGACTTTGAACACGAGCTCGAACCCATTTGAGGTAAGGTTCCAAAGGGATGGAGTTCATGCGCCCTAAAGTCTTGCTATCAGTCTTTTTAACCATGCCCCAAGCACAGATGAACCTCTGACGATAACCTTGCTGATCATTTGAGTAGTCGAACACAATACCCTGGATGAGCATATCAGAAGGACCATCTCTCCGTGCGTAACCAAACTGACGTAGGGCTAAAGAAGGAGTGGCACATTAGGAAACTCTCTACAGGGATCAATAAAAGAGATGTCTTCTTGAGGGTGAGGACACTAATAGATATTAGAGTGAGAGAGAGAGAGACATTAACCTTTGATTCCACCTTAACCTAACTCATTCTCAATTACTAATCGAGGAAGGTGCAAAATAAACCACCTATAGAGCAAAGGCATACAACACACAAGAGTTCCTCGCTTCTTCATAGTACGGGTACGGAGTGAATGCATAATATCCCCGAGCAATGTAGGCATTGGATTGTGAGTAAGGAAAATGTTGATGGCATTGACGTCTATAAGTTGGTTTTAATTAGGGAACAAAACTAACCCATAGATCAAGAGAGCCAGAATATCTTCAAAAGCATGGTAACTCATGGCTTCTAGGAATACCTAAGCTTTCTCCATCAGAAACTTTGAAAGAAGACCTTTAACCCAACTTCTTCTTTCCCAATTGGATTCAATGTAAGATGGCTTTAAATGCAAGGATATGGAAACATTTTCAGAAGTTGGATCTTGTTCTAAACCGGTGAAAGGTATTTTCTCCAATATAGGCAAACCAAGTAGCTTAGAGAATTCTTCCAACATGGGCACCAACTGATAGTCTAGAAATGTTAAGCAATGGTGCTTAGGATCAAAGAACTGAAATAGGACGCTCATCAAACCTTCATCAAAACCAGTTGTGACCAAACTGAGCAAGTGACCATATCTTTTGTTGAATGGTGAACTTTCAGGAACTTTTAAGACCAAATCCCTAAACTTGGAAGGAATTTCTATGAAGTTGATCCGGATAGTTTTTCTGTGAGCAGAATCCATAACCTACAAAATAGAGAAGAGATAAATCCCCAGGTCCTTGAAATGGTTAGTGCGAATGACATTTTACGATGTTCGTGATATTATGATTATGCTTAAAAACAAAGATAGAAAACCCAAACAAGTCACACAAAGACCTTATGTTTAAAGGCTTACACGAGGTTTTAGAGGTAAGTGCCCTCTTGAAGTTTTAGTTGGATCAACCTGTCCTAGTAATAGTAACTGGGTTCTAAGGAGTCTCATATCATTGACCTTTCCGTCAGGCATTGTTTCAGCTCAAGCATCAAAGTATTGCGGACGAAATATCCCGAAAGTCCAATCTTAATGAGTGTAACATCGAGTATCGACCAATCTTCTGTCGGAACCAAAGCAGGCTATCTCACTACTTTCTAATGGCTAGAATGAGTCAATTAAAGGTTTTAAAGACCAGTTAGCGTTTAATGACATTATAAGGAAGCCTAATGTTATCCTTGACTGACTCAAGGAACATTAGTACAAGCCAGAGTATCATGCTAACATAGCCATCACTTCGTCCTTATTGGTCTACGTCGTACAACCTTCATGATTTATTGCTACTTACCTAAAAAGATGCCCTAGATTCGGGTGTAGGATCTTTAACAATAACCCAAACAACCCTTAAAAGTAAAGCATACAAAACATACAAGGAAAGAAATTAAAATGATCTAACTCTAATGTAACCTCACTTTTTTTAGTCATTCCCCAGCAGAGTCGCCAGTTCTGTAATACGGTAGGAGAATTGACTGTTATACTAGTTTTGCGTTTGTATTCGCAAATGTTGCGGTAAGCAAGACTCGTCACAAACTTTTCTTTTATCCAACAAAGGAAAGGGTGAAAAGAAATAAAAAATACCTTTCGAGATTATTTATGAGTAAGGGGGTAGATCATGGAAAGGGAAGGTGTTAGCACCCTTTCCATTCGTAGTTATCTACGGGATCTTAGATGCTAGCTCAATTGAAAATACCTTGTATTTGTGTGTTTGAAAAAAAGTATTTTGAAAAGACGCCTTAGTGCAGCGAACTTTGTAATGTTTCTCGTATTGTTGAGAACGTATACAAAGTGTTTTTGAAAATAATTTTGGAAAGGAGTATATGTGCGGAAAATGTTTTATTTGAGCAAGCATCTAAGAACTATCTACCCACTTGAAAAGGTTTATTCTTTTCCTCTTTTCCTTTAGACAGTGTTATCCTACTATTAGTGAGTAGGTAGCCCTATCGTTGGATGTTTTAAGGGACAATCGAGGGTCATCGTACAGTCACAAAGATAACTTAGCAAGATACTTTAGTAACTACCCTAAAGTTTTAAGATCATGTACCGAGGCAACATCGAAAGGGTTATTTTATGATCTTTAAACCAGACGGTAGCTGTTGTACCCCAAAATTTTCCCTCCCATTTCTCATTGATTTCTCACCACAAAGCCCTTGAAGATCAAGATCCAGTTAGGGTTTCATCTGCTCAAGACTCCTCCTTGCACTGTTGACCCAAATTAGGGTTTGTGTTTGCACAAAGATGTTTTGACCTAAAATGCCTAAGATGACCTTCTTGCTTCATTTTGGACTCCCAAGTTTATCCATATCAAGTTTCAAGTCTTGATTCCAAGTTTTGCCCAGTCAATTGGACAGTTGACCTAGAAATCAACTGTATTGGGGAAAAAGTCAACTGTGACCAATTGACAGTCAAATCTCATGGAAATTGACCCACATCAACATTATGAACTCATATGAACCATTTGATCAAGTTTGGATCACAATTCCACAAGAAATTTGATCAGATCACCAAAAGGGCAAAATGGTCATTTTTTAGGGTTTTGACTGCACAAAGGCAATTTTTGACTGTTTGACCCAACCAATGGCAAACCAAGCTCACATATGGACTCAAGGAACCCATGGAATTATATTGACATGCTCAACAAGTTCAAAAGATCCCAAGTACACAAGATTGACAGTTGAATTTCCCAGTCAATTGATCAATTTTGACTGTATACTGAAAAGTCAAACTTTGACTTTTTGGTCAAAATCAAGAGTCAAGATTCATTTTTCATCAAAACATGCCAAATCATGAAACTTGTTCACCAAGAAATCAAAAATTGCAAGTTAGGGTTTGAAATGAGAATTTTTCATAACTTAGAATTTTTCTAAGTTATGAAAAACCCTAATTTTTTCCCAACTTTGCCCCACTTTCTCACCAAGATTCATTTGGATTCAAGAAAAAGTCAAAACATGAAAGTTGTAGCTTGTTGCATAATCTACAACTTTGATTCACAAAGTTTTCCCAAAAGAGGCCTGTATCTCAAGTTACAATTTTTTGAATAAGGGTACTAAACCATTCTTAACTTAGTGAAATTTTAACCTATTTTGGCAAGGTTTTCTACCTAACTTCAAGGCCATTTTCTATACACTTCCACTTGGCATTTCAATTTGAATTTCAAAGATGGATTGTAGTAAACATTCCAAGCTTTCCAAAATGTCCAAGAACTCATCAAACAACCTCATAACTTGAGAGATTCGAATTTCACAATATGGCAAAAACTCACTTTTGAATTGGTCATGTACATGTTCATAACTTATGCCATCTTCAAGTCAGCTTGGTTTATGCTACATTACAGCCCCTTAAACCATCCAACACTCAATAATTTAATGCATGTTCATTGTGCTAAGACTTTGTTTCATGAGTTTATGCATTACATTTTGAATTAAGCCATTTATGGAAAAAGCAAAATGGCCATTTTTGCAAAAGCAAGCTTTATGTCATAATGCAAATCCAAGAGGTACAAATCAAATCCAATTGGCACAAGATTATGAACACTCTGATCAAGGAAAGGTTTTGCAGCATGATTAGGGGTCCTCTACCTGTCTAGAATACAACTTGGCTTTTTTTTGCTTAAGTGTTAAGAAAAGTGGCATAACATAACATAACTTTGATCTGAGCATTAGAGACCTTAAGCAAATATTGTAGACACTTTCTAATCATCAAAACCAAACTAGCACACGACTCCAATACCTCCAATACCTCCACAAACTCAGAACCACCCTCAAACTGCTCAAACAGAGTTCTCACTGCAGTTTGAGTGCCAACTCTCATCCCTTGCATGATTTCTGGCCCAAAGCTCATCAAACACATTCCCTAGCATCAATGCAAGCTAACCAAAACCTAAAGCACGACCTGTAATTCCTCTAACCAGTTCCACCATTTTCACTTTCTTATTTTGCAGTTGAAGGTCCATAGCTCGATTCAAGGTGTCTCAAGGCAAAGTAAGCATTGGAATAGCATCACCACACTTCAGGCAAGCTGTACAGATCATCATCTTGCTCTGAAAGCTCCCCATTGCCAGATAGAACTTCAATTGAACAGGTATTTTCTTGAACTTCTAACTCTTAGTCTAGGCATCATTAGCTCTAAGTTTGTGAATAAGAAGTGTTCTACTCATGCCCCTGAATTTGTACATGCTTTTACTTTTCATTTATTTTGCTTGAGCTGTGAGAATTTAAGGTTTGAATATGGCAGAAAACTTAGGTCAGGATTTGGGAATGTCAAAATTCTCTCTCATTTCTGAGAGTTAGGATGAGTTTTTTATATATTTAGAATCGTGATTCAATGCTTAACATTTCTTATGTTGGAAGTTTGTGCAAAAGATCAAAGAATCCAGGTGTTTGAATTGGAAGAACAGGCGCGCGTTTCTTGAACATTTTTGTTCAGAGGTTGAAGAAGAAGCTTCATGGGCTGGGCTTGCTTCTGATTTTCTTTTCACACCATATTTCTGATTTCACACCCCCTGAGCCCAATTTGTGTGTTTTATTGATTTTTTGATTTTTCTTTTTTCATTTTGACTTATTTATTTTTGCTAATAATATTAAAAACATGAAAAATATTTTTTACACCATTTTTGTATTTTTTTAAGTATTTATTTGTTTATATGGACATTTGTACATAAATAAATATATATATATATATATATATATATATATATATATATATATATATATATATATATATATATATATATATATATATATATATATATATATATATATATATATATATATATATATATATATATATATATATATATATATATATATATTATATATATATATATATATATATATATATATATATATATATATATATATATATATATATATATATATATATATATATATATATATATATATATTATATATACATATTATTTAGAATAGATAGGAAAAATAATGCAAATATACTTTATTTTCTAATTTTTTATTACATTTTCCTTTTTGAAAATATGTTATGCAAAATATACTTTTTTTTATAAATATTAAATATTATTATTTTTTATATATAATACATATTTAAAAATTAATACATACATATATATATATATATATATATATATATATATATATATATATATATATATATATATATATATATATATATATATATATATATATATATATATATAATATATATATATATATATATATATATATATATATATATATATATATATATATATATATATATATATATATATATATATATATATATATATATATATATTAGTATATTTAGGTTAAAATACAAAAATACCTATATTTTTATTTTATTAATATTTGACATAAAAAAATACTTTTTATAAATATACTTCATTTTATTTTATTTTTATACATAATAAACAAATACTTGTATAAATTAAATAATATATATATTACTTAATAAAAATTAGGGTTTTACCCTTAAAACACAAAAACTCCAAAAATAACACTTTTTTTTTATTTTATTTATTTGACATAAATAATACTTTTTTTTTCATACATATAAAAACCCTTTTTGTATTTTGCATCTTTATTTTATTTTCTATTTAATTTATGCAATCAATTATTTGTAAATATTCCAAAATTGATGTAATAGTTAGGTTAAATTCCTTGTCTAAATATCCCCCCATTTGAACATTTGTACCCCCCTTCCCATATTGTGTTGTAATAGTGTATGAATTTTACTTTTCGCATTTTAACGCTTTCTAAATATACTATGCTAGAATTAGGGTTTGTACGCAAATAAAAAGAACAAAATAGTTTGACCTAATTTCAAGATAAACAAGCATGAAATATGGACAACACATATCACACTTGCATCCCTAGGGTATTCCACTTTGTTGCCTTCAAATAAATGGGCCATATTGCATGTTAGGTTTCTTTGGGTAAAACAAACAATCAAATGATCATAGTCCCTCGATGACACTTTCGAAAAGTTGCCTAAAATGATCAAGTCCCTTTCAAAGAGAAATTGCCCAAAGATACTTAGCACTATTGCAATTATGGTCTAAACGATGACCCGCGCCCGTCCCTTTCACCTCCTAATACAAGATTGTCCACCAAATGCAATGGTGGAACAAAATTGTCAAAAGGGTTAAAACATAGTAAAAATCTTTGAGAACTTTAGGGTAGATCGCTCTTAAGTACTTGTCCACTTGCCAAAGAAAACTCTTGCCTATTTTTCAAACCACACTTCACAAACACTTTCAAAACAAACTTTCAAAAACCTTGGAACATCTTTTCAAAAAGACAAACACCTTTTGTAAAACATTCGAGTAAAGAATTGTTACAAGGGTAGCCTATACAAGGCATCTTTTTCAAAGCATTTTCAAAACCACACACCAAGCACCATTTCAAACAATTGAAAACCAAGGCAAGTTGATCTAAGCAAGTAACTAAGAGCCCATGGATAACCATGGATAGAAAGGGTGCTAATACCTTCCCTTTCTATAATCTACTCCCCGAACCCAAGAAAAATCTCAAGGGTTTTTGCTGTGCTTTTTAAACCTTTCCTTAGGATAAAATAAAAAGTCGATGGCGACTCTTGCTCAACCGAAACATTTGCAAAAACAAACGCAAAACCATAGTCAGTTCTCCCACCGTATCACAGAACTGGCGACTTTGCTGGGGAAATTTTAAAAGTGGAGTAACCTTAGGGCTTAGATCACCCTCTTGCATGACTAATTGTTTGAATTGATTGCTTTATATCTTGGCTCTATTGTTTGGGTTTGCAATCCTACACCCGGATTTTGGGAAACATTCATAGATAGCAATACATTGTGAAAACTGTGCGGGGTATACCGACACGGTCGAAGCAATAGCTATATTAGTGCGACATATTTGTGAGTACCGGTAACCCTTGAGTTCAATCAAGGAGAGTACGGGGCCGCTGAGTGATGTCACTAAGCACTAATGACCTAGAACCTTACTTGACCATCTTGGCCTTTTATTAGGGGTAGTGAGATGACCGGCTTTGGTGCAGTCCGAAGTTGGTAGATACTCGATACTACACTCATTGAGGGTTGTTTTCTTGGAATATTTTGGTCGCTAGTTAAGTGGCTAAACCAAAACAATGAACAATGAAAACAATCCCGTGATATTGAGCTCCTTAGAACCCGGTTACTATTTATAGGATAGGTTTTTAAGCCAACTACACTCAAGAGGGTACTTACCTATGAAACCCCATGCAAGCCTGAAACTAGGGTTTGGTGTGAATTGCTTGTACATATGTTTTGTGCATACATCATAAACATCATAAAACATCATATGCATTCACTAACCATTTCAAGGGTTTGGATCTTCATCTTTGTTCTTGTTTTGTAGGTCATGGAAATTCCTCGTAGAAACACCATTCAAGTCAACCTTGTGAGAATTTCTCCTCAACTCAAGGAGCTCACCTCAAGAATTCCGGAAAACTCATCCTTCAGTGAAAGACATGGTAGACTGCTCAGCCTAGTCAACACCAACATTGAAGAAGACATGATGAAAGTGCTATTCCAGTTCTTTGACCCTCTTCACCACTGTTTCACATTCCCTGACTACCAATTGGTGCCTACTTTGGAGGAATTTTCTCAACTCCTGAGAATTCCTATTCTTAATCAACTACCCCACAACGGTACGGAAAAAGAACCAAAACCTGAAGATGTTGCTCAAGCACTGCACTTGCAACCATCTGACATCAAGGGGAATTGGGAAACCAGAAGTGGTGTCAAAGGTTTCTTGGCAAAATTCTTGTTTGAAAAAGCACAAGAATGTTGGAACTCATTGGACCTACAAGCCTTTGAAGAAATTGTGGCACTCCTTATCTATGGGTTGGTCTTGTTCCCAAATTCTGACCAATTGGTAGATGTCAACACCGTCAAAATCTTCTTGTCCAGAAATCCAATACCAACATTGCTTGGGGACATTCTTCACTCATTTTACACACGAACAATGAGAAAGAGGGGTGTTCTCATGTGCTGTACTCCTCTCCTTGCAAGGTGGTTTATTTCGCACCTTCCATAATCTGTCCTAAAGAATGACCAAGGCTCAAGGTGGTCCCAACGGTTGATGACTCTTACTCACTCTGATGTACATTGGTGTTCTCGGTCCAAAGAAAATGTCATCATCGTCGATCGTTGCGGAGAATTTCCTAATGTTCCTTTACTTGGAATTAGAGGAGGTATCACATATAACCCTTGCCTAGCTTTGAGGCAATTTGGATATGCACAGAGGGATGGTCCTCATGATATGTTGATTCCTGACCTAGTTTTTAACTTCGACAACGATGCGCAAGGACTTCGCCAAAGATTCATCAGAGCTTGGGAGAGACCCAACAAGGTTGATAGCAAGACTCTGGGACACAAGAACTCCATCCCTCTTGAGCCTTATCTCAAGTGGGTACGAGCCCGAGCCCAAAGTCTGATGATGCCTTACCCTCATGTTCTCCCAGCGATTAAAGAGCCCGTCAAGGAAGGAGAGGTTCCCTACACCATCCTACATCCAGACATGCCTACGTCGTGGGAGGAAATGCAGAAAAGTTGGATTCAGCTCAAGGAAGAACGGAATACTTTTGAAGCTAGCTTCTACGCCAGTGAGAAGAAGGTTCTAGAGCTTACCCGCCGACTCCATGAGCAAGAGGCCCTCAACACCTACATCGCACCAAAGAGGATGCGCAATGTCTTTTTGCCTTGAGAAGTTATTTTGTAATATTTGGCCATGGGGCATTTATGTACTAACAAATTTCTTCTTATTAATATGACGTGCGTTCTTCTTTGTATGAAACAATTTTGAATGTCCTAAATCCTTGAATGCATTGCATACATAAGCATACCATTCATCATGTGCATAAGCAGGTCTCACGCCAGGTTTCCTTATCTGTCTGCTGTTTATTTCAGTAGGATGGATCTCGAGCAAACAGTCAAAGACCTGCAAGCTCAAAATGCACAGTTCCAGCAACTCCTGATGACCTTGGCTAAGGGTCAGGAAGATATCAAGACTCAATTGGGGAACAAAGACCCAGTGAAAAAGAAGAAAAAGAGACTCGGGTGGCTACTTTGGGGAGAAGATTTGACGGAGAAGCTCGGAGAGTGCTTGAATTTCCTCCTATTTCTGATGAAGGAACCAGCAAAGGAGGTAGGGTTGCGGTACCTTCCGAGTCTGATGCGGAAGAAGAAGAGGTCGAAGAGGATGAAGATTATTCTGATCAGCAATACCCTCTAGCTGATGATAAATACAAAGGTTTAGAAGACAGGTTGGCCGCCATGGAACTACAAAGAGTACCAGGTTTGGATTTTGAAGACTTGGGTTTGGTTGTCGGGATTGTGATTCCCCCAAAATTCAAAGTGCCAGTGTTTGTGAGGTATGATGGGCTGTCCTGTCCCAAAATGCATCTCAGGTCCTACGTGAGAAAGATCCAACCCTATACGGCAGATTGGATTCATTTCTTTCAAGACAGCCTTTCTGGAGCTCAGTTGGAGTGGTTTTATCAGCTAGAGGGAACCAGCGTCCGAAATTGGGAAGATTTGGCCACCGCTTTCTACAAACAATATCAGTATAATTCTGACCTTGCTCCTACTCGTACCCAACTTCAGGGTATGTCATTAGGAACAGGCGAGGGATTCAAAGAATATGCCCAAAAATGGAGGGATTTAGCTGGCAGGGTGCAGCCTCCTTTAACCGACCGCGAGCTTGTTGATATGTTTCTAGGGACCCTATCAGGGCCATTTTTCAACCATCTAATTGGTAACTCTTCCGTGGGGTTTACCGATTTGATCTTAACAGGAGAAAGAATAGAAGCTGGCATCAAGTTAGGAAAGATTCAGAAGGTTGTTGCTGCAAGTGTTGAGAAGAAGCCTTTTAAGAAGGAGACAGCTGTGGTATATTCTCAGAGAAGAGCAAGGAAGACTGAACGCCGGCCAACTGTGGGGGCCGTAATGATTCAAAATACTCCAAATGAGCAGCCTCGCTACAACCAGTCCAGACCAAATCAACAACGGGTGGAACGGCCACAACGGCAGTTCACCCGCATTAATATGACTCCAGCGCAAGTGCTTCCCCATCTGTTGAAGTTGAATCTCGCCACCATCAAGGAGGCACCAAAGAATGTGAATATGTCCTCCCCGCATTATCATGCTAATGCTAAATGCGCCTACCATTCAGACAGTGTTGGACACGACACCAATGATTGTTGGGCACTCAAGCATAAAATCCAAGACCTGATAGAGGCGAAGGAGGTGGAGTTTGACGCTCCGGAGAAGCCTAATGTGATATCTGCACCCATGCCGAAGCACGGCTGAAATGTCAATGCTATTGAAGAAGATTTGTATGTTGCTGATGTCAATGATCTGACTACTCCACTGCTAACCATTAAGTTGAATCTGTTAAGGGACGGGATCTTCCCGGGATGTAAGGAAGACTGCTATTATTGTTACTCTCTGCCGTTTGATTGTCTGTTACTAAAGAAAGGCATCCAAGGCCTTATGGATAGTCGACAGATCTTATTTGAAAAAGTTTCTGCTATTCCAGTTCATACTGAAGATGTCTCAATC